>CM028380.1:101323504-101429234 GCA_013146195.2 Codonopsis lanceolata | reverse complement strand
CCATTTATCTATTAACTATTATTAAAACAAAAGCCACATGACAACTTTTTCTGTTGAATGTTTAAAGTTTAAAATATTTATGTGCTTCGACGTGACACATTCATGTGAAGTTGCACATTTTTTTTGTGTTGAAAATTAAAACTGAATAGATTTTAAAACCGGTACCTCTTTTATATATGGTAAAAAAAATTTGCAGATATATTTTTTCACATTTGATTTAGACGTGTTTCAATTGATTTAAACTCTTCAATTCTCATGGTAATTTGTTTTTTACCATTTTTTGCTGCCAAAATCGGTTTGTACCAGATATATTATCACATTTGATTTAGACAAGTTTCGGTTGGTAGACGTTTTTTTAATTTTTATTATTTTTCCAAAACTCGGTCAATTTAAAATAGATTTTATCCAATTTGATTAAACATGTTCCACCAAAATTACAAACAATTACTGCGAAATACTTACCCTCTGTCAAACACCTCCTTAATTAGTCTGTCTTCATGGTACTTCTCATCCCCTCCCTAAGAATATTTGTTCGATTTTATGATTCACATAAATTTTTGATTTGATAATTCGGTGTGATTTCACAATTTTTTTTAAATTTATTACTTATGTGAACATCTTATTGTTGTTGGTTCACTTAAATAACTTGCAAATTCTATCTATAAAATTAAGTTTCAGAAATAACATTAAATCAACCGTGCATCGCACAGGTAATAAACTAGTTATGCACTATTCTACAATATATACAAATTTTGTTTTTGACATTATTGTAACCCTCTTATCAAATAATTCAGACCAAAATCCGATCTATTGAGTGAGCTTCCCCGAAGTATCATATCATTTCCTTATTAAATTCAGAATCGGGCCATAGATTCTAATTACGACCTAAGAATTAGACTTATGGTCACTCTCCTCTCCTCGATTGGAGTCGAGATCTCCTGTACCACCTTTATGTGCCCCTGCATGTGCCACTAATGAAACTAGGCCATGTGGCCTTTTTTTCTTAACCCCGTTAGTTAACGGATTTGGAAAAGAAAAATAGGTTTTACGGCAAACATAAAAAGCAGAGCACAAAAATACGACGAAGAAACGGCGGCAAGGCAAAAGAAAACCGCGCACCACCCTTTAACGGACCTCGGCAACCACCATCTTCTTCCCCATTTTTCCTACACATTCTTCCCACGAACCCGGCTTCTTCCACTTCGGTCCCACCTGCACAAAGGGAACGCAATTGCATTGCGCGAAGCTACCTCGTCGATCTCTTCGCCTCTTCGACTTCAGCTTGTTTCCGGTAAGTTTTTTTTCCCGTTAAAAATCATGTTTGTAGTATTCCTTAATTGGGTGTTGATATATCACCATGAAAGTATATGAGTCTCCTTACGGAATTGAACTTGTGAAAATTAAAGATATACAGATTTGAAGTTTCAGATATTATGGTCCTCCATGTGTTTGATATTTTGTCCAACAGAAAGCAACCTATTGGTATTCTTGCTTTGTTTACAATTTATTCCTAATTCTTTCTTTTTATATATATTTTGTGCTCATTGCAATGTTTTATGTATCATGCTGGTCAACTTTAGAATGTAAGATAGTCATTCAATTAAAGTTCATAAAGCTTAGAATTTAGTTGGTATTCAAAACCAGGAAAACATCACAAGAAGCACCCTATTTTCTGACAGTGGAAGCACCCTATTTCTGTTGGGTTAACTAAAATACAGACTTTTTATATTACATTTCCGGAAGAAACTTTTGACTTCTATAATTTCTGTAATATATGTAATAGAATCAAACTACTGCCTTGAATCTCTTCTATACTAATATAAGATGAATCTAAAAAATATGAGAATGTGGTTATCAAATGTGAATGCTTATGATAAAATTATGTGCTCTTCTTCAGGTTATGGATGAATCAGAACTACCTACATGTCGCAAATTGGACTTTAAAGCTATCGCAAACACACCTGATAATCTGATATCAACCCTCATGCAGAGAATAAGGGAAACATTGATTATGTATCTAGTTCGACAAACAATTTTGATTAATTGACACGGGAGAGAAGGAGCAATAGATGATGCTGAAATGACCGCATCCAATTTCTTCGCGCAGTTGGTATTCGTTCTTGAGGCTACTGTCACACAGATGTTTAGAGCTTCTTTTTACCCGACATTGCCTAAACATATTTGCTACCTTGTGTTATGTCAGCATTTAGTGATTTCCCTTGTTGCCTTCAATTGTACCAGACTTATGTCAATGAAATATATTTTTTCTTCAATTAGTTCTTGCCTCGTTTTTATTGCCTCATTTTTTTATTGATTGGTGCCTTGGGATTGTTACATAAAAAGTACTCGTTTGCTTGTTGCGAGTGTGGGTGTTGCCAGCATTGCGGTGCATACATTGTGATCCAAAGGCGATCTTTCTTTTTTCTTGTTCTTCTTTTCGGATCTTTTTGGTCTACCCATTGTAGTCATTCTTTGCTATAGGTAACCATGTGTAGGTAATGCTCGACTTTCATCGCCTACAGGGAATGAAATCTACTATGCTAATTGGTGTGTACTTGTTGTTATGCAATTTAGGTTGAGACTTGTATAACCAAACAAATATACGTACTAAATAATTTATAGCTCAATACATGACTTAACGTTAAGAAAACATCTCATTAATAAACTCTGGAAAAATCCTTATAGTCATTAGTCGATTACAATGACAACTTATTCCAAGCGTGAAAAATTAACTAAGTACAAATGAATATTTTCAAATGGTTTTGAAACAAATGTTAATTGTAATCAAATAATTTAAGACAACTGACACCGCTTCTAATTTGTAAATTCGAAGCTTTGTTCACTTCATGTATATATATCATCTCATTCTACCCTTACACCCTTACTCTTCTTAACGACGAATGAATTGGGTGTTATTGAAGCCAAATCCTTTTAATCCTGGCGGTGGTAGCTGTTGAAACGTGCTTGTGCCTTCTTGGCTCTTCTCTAAATTATAATCCATGAAACTTGTTTCATTCATTTGAAAGCCATTGAGCTGCAACATAAAAAAAATGTATACAAATAATTAAAAGAAGGCATATGAATTTTCTAATTCGCAAAAATAAAAAAGCAGAGGGTATAATAATTTAAACAAGATTTATGTGATCACGAATAGAAAAAAATACCTGGGGTTGTCCAAGTTGTAAAGATGATGTGCTCAATGGAAGTGGCTTAGGCTTTAAAGCACCAACAGCGGGATTGCTGATTCTCAAATTATATTCGTTAATTTGCGGTGTCTAGTTTTGTTTTGAAGAAAATTGAATAGAAAATTAGAAACAAAATTTAAAAGACTAAACATCAGGTTCAAACTGCAACATGAGTGCAAACAATTTACCTGCAAGAATAGCGGCAATGAAAGTGGAGAGTTCTGGTCAATAGTCATATTATGTGCACCAATGTTGGTAACATATTTGTTCAACTGCTAAGAGTTTTGTGTCAAAAGACATTTCAAGAAAACAAATCAAGGATTAATGATTTGATAAAGAACATAGAAACTCTCTAAGAACCACAAGTGACAGTACAACTAAATAATGATCGGTGTTAAAGCCAACCTGGGTCATGGATGAGGATGAAAGTAAAATATTTTGTGGCCCAAATTCTGTCTCTTTCTCTCCACTAGCCCTTAGTGCAGGTTGCTGCTGTATCTTTGATGTTATAATTTTTTAGTTGTTTGACAAGATAAGTTATAACTTTTGGATAGAATATCAACCAAAGAAAGTATAGAATGAGAGATAAGAAAATTATGTAAAAAGATGAATACCTCTTCAAATATTGGCTGTGAAGTGAAAAATGAATTATGTCCAACAAAATCGACATGGTTAATTTTGAGAATTAAAATATGACCTAAACTTATGTAAAATAGAAGTAAAACTCAAAACAAAAAGTAATAAGGAATTGAGATTTATATGCCAACAACATCACTAACTGAAAATGGTTAAATTACTTGATGGGATTGCAACGTTTGTCCAACTTGTGATGCTTGAGAGGAATGTTCATTTTGTTTATCAAGACCAGAAATGCATCCTAGATCACCGAACGGTTGCGATACATTCTGCTTTGGTTTCTTCTTTGTTGTTGCCTTCTCAAGTGCACTTACTTTTCTCTTACTAGATTTACATTTAGCTTTCGGTTTGTTTTTTATTCCTTCTATTTTTTTCGCGCAATTATTTTGAATGCCTTCAATGAAATCGAATACATCAGGTTCAAACTGCAACATTTCAGGAGTAGCCTTCTTATCTTTTTCTTCTGTGCAAGAATCAACTTGCTCCAACAACTTTATAAGACCATGTTTCACTATTTCATAACCTCTTTCAGATTCTGAAGCCTTAGTAACTAATTGGGTAGACAAGGAACACAAGTCTTTGTAGTGTATTCCCATAATTGCCTTTGGGTCCACTTCAGATGTAATCTCACACGTAGCTACTCGACTCCCCTTCTTAGCTTCTTTTGTCCACCTCTTTAATATATATTTATCAGGAATCTTCACGATATTTCTTGTGGAAAACACTTTTAAAGCATGTGAGCAAAGAAAACCAGGCAAACTCAAATTTCTTACAACTACAAGAAATAGTGCCTTCCAATAAGTCATAAGAAACTCTATGAGAAAACATTTTTTTGTATGGGGTGATTTCATATGTTGCCATTGTCCCAACCTCACCACAATCTTTCATGCTGCTATCATAAGATTTAACCAACTCTCGTTGAAATGATTTGAGCACCTCTGGCGTGTATATTGTAGATGCATGTTTCATAATTTCAACTACAAATGATACTGATGGTGTAGTTTGATTTGCTTTAAAATCAGATCGAGACTCTTCGTACCGACGCTCACTAAGCAATCTTTGAAAATGCTCCAAAAAACGAAGTAAATCATGTTTGTAGGAAACATATCTCTTTAAAACACTATTCATGCTTTCGCTACGTTGAGTAGTTGTCATATCTGCACAAAAGGTCTCTCGCCCATAAACTAATGCCCACTTCTCCTTTTTAGTAAACATTCTCGTAAGCCATTCATTATCATGGAGACAATATTTATCAAGCATCTCATTCCATGCGGCTAAAAAGTCATTTTCATCTTCATAGTCATATATGCAGCTACTGAAGTCTTTAGTGAATTCTTTGAACCTTGCAAATACACCGCTAAGATGAATAGCTGCATTTTGATAAATATGCCAAATGCACAAACGGTGATATGTTTCAGGCCATTGAGAAGCCAATGCACTTGCCATTGCAGCATCTTGATCCGTAAGTATTGTCTTTAGCCTTTTCCCTGACATGGCTTTTGCAAAAGTGTTAAACAACCACTTGAAAGTGGCAATAGTTTCATCATATAGTAATGTTGCTCCAAAAATAATGGTTTGCTTGTGATGGTTTACACCAACAAATAGTCCAAAAGGTCTACCATCTTTATTTGTTCTATAAGTTGTATCAAAGCAAACAACATCACCAAAATGAGCAAAATCTAACATCATTTTTGCATCGACCCAAAAAATATTAGTTATTATATCATCTTTATCTACCTGTATTCCATAAAAAAAATTGGGATCCTCTGATTTCATATTTTGTAAATACTCTAACACACCACCGGTGTCCCCGCTCCTCATCTGGTTAGTTCGCATGGTTCGCAAGTAATTTTTGTAATCTTCAAGAATGAATCCGAGATTCTCGCGTCCACCACTTTGTCTAGCCATGAATTCAAGAGTTGCTTTAGGAGCTATACCAGAACTTTCTATCATATTTGCTTCTGCTGCTTGAGCAAGAGATATCTTCCTATGAGATCTGTGTAAATGAGACTTGCTTGGAGTTGTAAAGGAGTGATTGTGTTCGGCCACAAACTCAACAACTTTATAGCTCCTACTTAGTCGACAACTTACTTTCATCTTTGCTAAGCAGGAACATCTTGTTTCGGAGCGAATGTTTTTTACAGTGGCATCTCGTTTGTCTTTTCCCCTTTTTCCCTCACGCGAACAACAAAATGTCCTATCCAGTACCTTATTAGTGAATTTGTCTTTATGGAATTTACTCCATCGACTCCCAAAACCCACTTTCTTTGCATATGCATTGTAAAATTGATAAGCTTCCTCCTCAGATTTGAACTCCATGCCAACTTTAGGAATATCTGTTTTACAAATTATGGAGTGAATTTGGTCTGTATTGTTGGTTTCAAAAACATTTGTCGAACCAGATGCGTAGTCATCGTTGCCCTCATTCTCTGCACTATGATTGATATCTGATGTGTTTACTATAGCTTCAAAATCCAATCTACGACTTATAGGTAGTTCTGATCCATCCATAACCTTTAGAAGTAAACAAAATTTATCATAATCATTCACAATTAATCGGAAGATAGTTCAAGTCATATCCAGCCATCAGGTCTGTAGCAATCTTCTCATAGCTCTTCATGAATGCATATATAACAATTTGTGAAGTTACTTATAGCATACCATCTTTTAAGCAACTAAAGATTCCATTTTAACATATGGGAGATGGTCTCTTCAACAACAGGCACGATTTTCCTTCCAGCAGCTAGTATCTGGAGTGAGCTACTGCCATTCCATGGTATGAAAACTTCATTCTGATGTCAATAATTTTTTTTTCTTTTGTGTGTATTTTTCTTGGTCTTCTTATGGCGTCTTTTCTGTCAACTCCAGAAAATTTGTCACAGAGACCTGAAACTTGAGAGCACTCTCTTGGATGGAAGTCCAATTCCGCGCCTCAAAATCTGTGATTTTGGTTATTCCAAGGTTATTAGTGTTTCGGTTGACTAGTTGTATACTTGTAAATTTCCTACTATTGCATATCTATTTAAGAGGCTCCTAACCTTTCTGTTTCTAATGGTTTTGCAGTCTGGGTTATTACACTCACAACCAAAATCGACACTAGGAACGCCAGCATACATTGCCCCAAAGGTGCTATCACGGAAGGAATATGATGGCAAGGTATTAACTGATACGAAGACAATTAGGAACAACACAATCTGTCCCAACTTTCTGGACAGCCCCTAAACCGAACAAAACTCTGCCCAAAACAGCCCTTCAACCCGTCACAAACCCTCCCACAATCTGCTCAAACTTATAAAGTTTCCTTACAAAATTATTACCCAAACTCCCAGCTTAATTTGGGCAGATTACAAGTGCAAAATCTGCTCCAAATTATGAACTAACTTCAGCCCTGAACAGTTTGTATAAACAGAATTTCTCACTACCAATTTATCTCACCAATTAGCAACCAACTACCTAGCAACTACTCTTACTCCACGCCTAATCACAACAGGTGTTAGGCTGCCCAAACAACCTCCCAAACCCAACAAAATCACGCACCAAGATCTGTTAGCTTAAAACTCGGACTTCTAAAATGCCAAATTACGTCACAATCAACTGTAGTAAAATGAAGGTATTGTGGATATTGACAGAATATAAAGGAATGAGATGTCTTTAAGCTATAAAAGAAAAAAAAAAGCAAAGTAATGTGACATCTTTACTGTGTTGATTTATCAGTAGGATAGGCCACTAGGTAAATTAGACTTCTTGATTTATCATAAGATGGATTTCATGCTACCAATCACCTGAATCATTATGTTATTAAGGATTTTTGAGCAATTTAAAATCTAGATGTTAACATCTTTCCTCGTGCACGAGCGCCTCTCCGGATAATTATCAATGAGGTGATATTGAATGGGCTTTGGAAAAATTACTAAGGGGCTTGTCTATATGATAGTAGTATTTATATTTCTGAAAGGTAGGTCCAAACCTATAAAGTTTTTTGCAAGTGTTAAACAATCCACTTTGGTTCCAGTAAATACTTCGTCATAGAAATTTTTTAGATTCATCTTATATTAGTATAGAAGAGATTCAAGGTAGTAGTTTGATTCTATTACATATATTACAGAAATTATAGAAGTCAAAAGTTTCTTCCGGAAATGTAATATAAAAAGTCTGTATTTTAGTTAACCCAACAGGAAATAGGGTGCTTCAATTCCTGTACAGAAAATAGGGTGCTTCTTGTGATGTTTTCCTGGTTTTGAATACCAACTAAATTCTAAGCTTTATGAACTTTAATTGAATGACTATCTTACATTCTAAAGTTGACCAGCATGATACATAAAACATTGCAATGAACACAAAATATATATAAAAAGAAAGAATTAGGAATAAATTGTAAACAAAGCAAGAATACCAATAGGTTGCTTTCTGTTGGACAAAATATCAAACACATGGAGGACCATAATATCTGAAACTTCAAATCTTTATATCTTTAATTTTCACAAGTTCAATTCGACTCATATACTTTCATGGTGATATATCAACACCCAATTAAGGAATACTACAAACATGATTTTTAACTGGAAAAAAAAACTTACCGGAAACAAGCTGAAGTCGAAGAGGCGAAGAGATCGACGAGGTAGCTTCGCCGCAGTCTGTCGTTCCCTTTGTGCAGGTGGGACCGAAGTGGAAGAAGGCGGGTTCAGGGAAGAATGTGTAGGGAAAAATGGGGAAGAAGATGGTGGTTGCCGAGGTCTGTTAAAGGGTGGTCTGCCGGTTTTCTTTTGTGCCGTCGTTTCTTTTCGTCGTATTTTTGTGCTCTGTTTTTATGTTCGCCGTAAAACCTATTTTTCTTTTCCAAATCCGTTAACTAACGGGGTTAAGAAAAAAAGGCCACATGGCCTAGTTTCATTAGTGGCACATGCAGGGGCACATAAAGGTGGTACAGGAGATCTCGACTCCCTCGATTGACTCGACCTCCTTATTCTCCTCATCTTTTGCCCTCATCAGTGCGTGTTTTGCTTTCCCTTTTCATAATCTTTTGACAATCAGGTTCATCTCCAGCAATCTACAAAAACATTTTTTGGAAATTTGATGCTCAATAAGACTAAAATTAATTACACATTTTCTTGTTGGGTCACTATATCTCACATGTCAGTTTAGCTATATGACAACTTTTTCAACACCTCCACCATGGAACCCAATGTTTGATCATTAACAATGGTGTCGGTGCCGACGATGATCCACTGATGTAGATTTCGAAACATGGCAATGCATTTCCTGGGAGTGAAGAAGGGTACAGATCCACGGCTTTGGTACGGAACCTTGATTGCTATGTTGACCCTGCTTTGATGGTTATGAAATCTCACCGCACCAACAAAAGCTCCTCCCTCAAGCTCTACTTTGCGATGATCTTTGTTGTAACAACCACAAATGCAGAATACTGATTCTAAAGAACTTCTTTCTGCATTTGTCACAAATTCCTTGCATGTTTTGGGTTTCAGGTACTCTTTGTACTTTGTAGACTGTGGCAGTCTTTAAGGAGCTCTCTTCTTAACCATTGGAAGACATCGGAGCAACCTAGAGAGAGAGAAAGAGAGAGAGAAATTATCCACTCATACATGAAAAAGGATCAAACCATTTCACAGAAAAAAGAAAAAAAAACATTGGTATTTGTTGGAAACTTGGTTTCCAATAAGCTTGAATAAAGCTAAGTCATGTAAATGTGAAATGTGGGAATCCCACATTGGGAACAAAATGAAACATGCTCTACCTTATAAGGTAGAGCTTTGAGGCTTTACTTTCAGGCCCTTGGGCCACTACACTTTTGTGTAGGAGGGAAGACCTACCTAAGTGTAGGTCCAAACACGCCTGCCCGCCTGTTGGTCACCGGCTTGCCTGCCTGAACCTATCTTTTTGCTACCAGTTAATTTGGCGTGTGACCCTTTTCAGCGTGAACCTTTTGAAAAGGTTCAGAAGTTCAGCCGCCAGGAGGTTAATCAGTTCTGAAAGATTACAACCATAATCGCTTGATTCAACCGTAATCGCTTTGAAATGCTCATGTCCAACGGTTGTGTCTCTTCGCATGACCCAAGCGCCTCCAAGCGCTCCCAACCGTCATCCTAACTGACATTTAAATACTCCTTCAAACATATTTTTTGCTATCGAAAAATTCTGCTCTTTCTATTCTACTCTCCCTTCTGCCCTACAGAGATTACAGCAACGGTTGCATTCGTTGGTGATTGAAGCATTGAAGATCTGCCATCATTCAATCACGGTAAGATCAATATCCTGGGAGACTCACTAGAATCACGCCGTGTAGATCTAGAACACGGCTTCTAGTTTTTGTCTTAAGGACAGAGATATAATCTCGTTGATCTTAATACAAAAAATCTACACTACACTGCCAGGCCAATATAACAATCTTAAGACAAAAATCTCTTTTTTGGCCTGGTTTGGTTTCCAGAAACTATTTCTGCATGCTATCTGGTTTTGTTTACAGATTCTGTACTGCTTTTAGTTTACAAAAGACCTTTGTTTTGCTCATCTTCAGTCTACAGATTCTGCATGCTATAACTCTCATTCTGCATGCTTAATAACCAATAGTTAGTTTCTGTTTCCAGCATCAGGACACATCCTGATACAGATTTTGGAAAAGCTTTAAACCTTAAACTGCATGCTGTTTCTGTTTACAAACAGACTCATACCTATTTGGGTTTCTTTCTGCATGCTGTTTATGTCCTTTGTTTCTATACAGAAAATTATCACATTCTGCATACAGCCTGCAGTGTTTAACCTGGTTTCATTGCAGCCAAACCTGAAATTGCTTATAAGCTGTATAGAAAATTTTGTTGCAATTGCATACCATGTTATATTCTCGTGACTCACTTTCGTCAGATTTAACTTTGTTTCATTATAGTTTGTTCTCTCATGCCAAACCTAAAATTGGATATAACCCGTATGTAAAATTGTTGCAACTAAACATCGCTTTTGGTTTACGATTCTCGCCCGCCTTAACTGGTTTAGATATAGTTTGTAATGCAGCCGCTTTTAGCCTTTGCATGCATTACAGACTGCTCATTCTGATTACTAATCCTACACTATCTGTGTTTGTACCAGTTTTCATAAAAACTGACTTAATCCGTCTAATCTGGATATAACCTGTCATCTGTTGTAGATATGGAAACTGAATTTAACCTGTCAGCCTGATACAAGTTTGCTTCTATCAGCCTGATACAAGTTTGCTTCTGTTACTACATTAAATTTCTAAAGTAACAGATTTAAATCTAATTCTGAATTGATATGAATTGCATGTTACTACATACAGATTCTGCATGATCACTGAAATACAGAATTAAAAACCTTCCTGCATTAATCTGTTCTGGAATAAACTACCAAATTACAGAATCTATATCTATTTCACTTTTGCTAAAATTGGCAGTACTTCAGTTTTGGTTCCTGCTTTGCTCCAGATTACACTGCTCAGTTTACAGATTCTGCATGATCACTACATTCAGAAATCTGCCTGCTTTGATCTATTTTGAATACAAATCCTGTCTTTGTTCATTGTATAGATAACAGTTACAAATTCAGGCCACAGTGAAGTGTTACTGCATTGTTACATATCGCATTCAAATTCACTGCAGTGTTTAATTTTGCATCTGTTTGATCAGGCCACAGCTTCAATTTCGCATAATCGTCTAGACCTACTTATACAACTGATTACAGTTTAACTTGTTACAAATTCACACCACAAGCCGACACGATTCGAAATTCACTGCAGCTTTTAATTTCAGATATTATCCTCGCTTTCTACATTATCGCATCGCATTATAATCCCCGATACGATTCACTAACTTATAAACCGAAAATTGGTGATTCTCGCATGCTAACCTCGATCCGCATTCAACCCATCAAATACAATCTACCGCATTTCTTATTCAGATTCTCGAAGTTTATAAAGACTGCTTTTTTTGCACGTAAATTCAGTTGCATTGATCGCCTTATAAACGATTTGATAATCTCCTTACTTTGCAGAATGACTACTTCGAAAGTGCAAAGGAAACCGTTGTTGTAGTCGAACAACCCGTTGTTGCAACTCCCGCCTACCGCCAACGATTCATAGCGAGCGACGAAAAGTTCAACGAATGTAATTCAAGCGATGGCAACAAAGAATGCTCTTTTACTTGACCACCTTGAATCTGTCCAAATGCTTGAAAGAAATGTACCGGCCCTAGACCCTAACGAGACTGGACAGACCACATGGTCGCCGCCGAGTCGTGGAAGCACTCGGATTTCTTATGTCGCATTACATTCTAAATGGACTTATTAATTCCTTGTATAAAATTTATAGTCCATTTAAGAGTGCTAAGGCATTGTGGGAGTCCTTAGAGAAAAGTACAAAACCGAGGACGCCGGTCATAAGAAATTTGTGGTTGCTCGCTTTCTTGATTTTGCTATGGTCGATTCTAAGCCTGTTGTTTCTCAGGTTCAGCAGCTTCAGGTTTTGTTGCATGAGTTGGAAGCCGAGGGTATGCAACTCCCCGAGCCTTTCCAAGTTGCTGTAATCGAGAAGCTCCCTCCCTGTTGGAAGGACTTCAAAACTACCTCAAGCACAAGCGAAAAGACATGTCTCTCGAAGACTTGATCCTAAGGCTGGATTGAACAAGACAACAAGGTGGCGGATAAAAGGAACCAACCGCAATGTGGACGGGCCAACGTTGTTGAGCAAGACCCGAGGGGCAACAAGCGCAAGCACGCCCGAAAGCTCCAAGAAGCACAAGCGCCTCGGCCGAAGAGCCCAAACAGCACAAGAACTACAAGTTCAAAGGAAAGTGCTTGAACTGCGACAAGGTCGGCCACAAAGCCGCCGAATGCCGCGGAAGAAGCGGGTCAAGCGTGAAGCAAACATGGTTGATGAGGAGATCAACATGATATGTGTCGTCTCCGAGACAAACATGGTTGGCACGGCCGCGAGTGGTTCGTGGACACCGGCGCGACGCGTCATATTTGCGGCGATGCCAAGATGTTCTCAGCTTACAACAAGGTGACGCCCGGGGAGAAGCTTTTCATGGGCAATTCATCTACTTCAGGAGTGGAAGGCAAAGGCCAAGTGACCCTGAAAATGACGAGTGGGCGGAGTTGGTGCTAACCAATGTCCTTCATGTTCCCGACATTCGCAAAAATTTGATCTCCGGTTCTCTTTGGTTAAACATGGGTTTAAGTTGGCTTTTGAGTCGGACAAGTTTATCCTAAGTAAGAGTGGGGTTTTTATTGGTAAAGGTTACCTCGATGAGGGCCTTTTAAGTGTAATGTAATGGTGGTTAACACCGCATACAATGTTGATAATAAAAGTGCTACAGACCATCTTCTTCTTACTTGCTTGAGCATTTTGATCTTTGGCATTATCGATTAGGTCATGTTAACTATGACTCTATGAGACGATTAATGAAAATGGAATTAATTCCTCCAAGTCGCATTAATAAAAATAACAAATGCCATACTTGCGTTGAAGCTAAGCAAACAAGAACGCCGTTTAAGACAATCGAGCGTGACACGACACCATTAGATTTGGTTCATAGTGATCTATGTGACTTAAAATCCATAGAATCTTATGGCGGAAACAAATACTTCATCACCTTTATTGATGATTGTACCCGGTTTTGTCATCTCTATCTCTTAAAAAGTAAAGTTGAAGCCTTCGAAGCTTTTAAACTTTACAAAAACGAAGTCGAGAATCAACTTTCAAAGAAGATAAAAATTCTTAAGTCTGATCGAGGAGGCGAATATGTTTTTCCCTTCAAAGACTTCTGTGCTGACCACGGGATTATTCACAAAGTTACACCCCCATATAGCCCACAATCCAATGGGATTGCCGAAAGAAAAAATCGAACCTTAAAGGAAATGATGAATGCATTATTGCTTCAATCCGGCCTACCCGACGAAATGTGGGGGGAGGCGGTGCTCACTGCCAATTACTTGTTAAACAAGCTTCCCTACAAGAAATTGGACAAAACGCCCTATGAATTATGGCATGGTCGAAAACCATCCTACAAATACCTCAAAGTGTGGGGGTGCCTAGCTAAAGTAGCTGTCCCACCACCTAAAAAGGTTAAAATCGGTTCCAAAACCGTGGATTGTACTTTTATTGGTTATGCAACCCATAGCAGCGCCTATCGGTTCTTAGTCCATAAATCTGATAATCCGGAAATCGAGGTGAATACCGTTATGGAATCAAGAAATGCCACGTTTTTTGAAGCTATCTTTCCTCTAAAAGATGATACTTCAGTAAAACGCTCATTTCCTTGGTCAATTGACGAACAAGATAACACCTCACAAGCAATAGTCCCTATGGCTATTGATCAAGGTATTCATCAAGATGAAGACATTGATGAACCTCGTCGAAGCAAGCGAGCTCGCACGAGTAAGACCTTTGGACCAGACTTTGTGACCACGCTCGTGGATAATGAACCACGACGCTCAAGGAAGCAATGTCTACTCCCGAGGCTCCACAATGGAAGGAAGCCGTCAACGGCGAAATATCTTCCATTATGCAAAACCACACCTGGGAGCTCGTCGACCTTCCCAAAGGTTGCAAACCCCTAGGGTGTAAATGGGTCTTCAAACGAAAATTGAAACCTGATGGGTCCATTGATAAATACAAGGCCCGGCTAGTCGCCAAGGGTTTTAATCAAAAGGAAGGTGTTGATTATTTTGACACCTATGCTCCAGCTTCGAATTACTTCAATTCGCCTACTAATTGCCTCGCGGCACTACACGGTCTCGAGATACATCAAATGGATGTCAAGACCGCTTCCTCAACGGTGAACTTGAAGAAGAAATTTATATGAAACAACCTGTAAGGCTTTATTGCTCCGTGCAATGAAACTAAGGTCCGCCGACCGGTCAAATCTTTATACGGTCTAAAGCAAGCACCAAAACAATGGCATAAACGCTTTTGATGACGTTATACTTGCTAATGGCTTCAAGACTAATGAATGTGACAAGTGTGTATACGCTAAGAATACACAACAAGGTTACGCCATTATCTGCTCTACGTTGATGACATGTTAATTATTGGTAGCAATAATAACATGATCAAAGACACCAAAAAGATGTTGGCCAGATTTGACATGAAAGATTTAGGGTTAGCCGATGTCATCCTAGGTATTAAAATATCTAGAACATCCGAGGAGATAGTTTTATCACAATCTCATTATATTGAGAAACTAGAGAAATTTAGCAACGGTGATACAAGCATTGCTAAGACTCCAATCGACCCTAACTTTCATCTCAAAAAGAACCTACACGAGAGCGTATCTCAAATTGAATACTCTCGAATCATTGGAAGTCTTATGTATCTTACGAACTGCACGCGCCCGACCTCGCAAACAAGCTAACCGATTGAGTCGGTTTACAAGTAATCCCGCCCGATCAATGGAAAGCCATTGTAAGGACTCTTAGATATCTTCGATACACTAAGGACTACGGGTTGCATTACTCCAAGTATCCGCAGCTTATTGAAGGATACAAGATGCTAATTGATTTCGATACTAACGACTCCAAGTCAACAAGTGGATTTGTATTCACTCTTGGTGGCGGTGCCATTGCATGGAAATCTTCCAAACGACTTGCATTGCAAGGTCTACTATGGAATCGAATTTATCGCCTTAGATAAAGCAAATGAGGAAGTCGAATGGTTACGTAACTTCCTTGAAAATATTCCAAAGATGGCCACGCCGCCTATATGCATCCATTGCGACAAGCCGCAATTGGAAGGGCACAAAATAACATGTATAATGGTAAGTCCCGCCATATAAGGCGACGACACAATACCATTAGGCAACTACTCTCCAATGGCGTGATCACCATCGATTATATTCGATCTAAGGACAACCTAGCGGATCCATTAACTAAAGGATTGTCCGAGAGTTAGTATGCGCTCATCGAAGGGAATGGGTCTCAAGCCTATGAAATAAAGAGAACCTTTAGCGGAAAACCCCACCTAGTTGATTGGCAACCCCATGGTCTAGGTTCAAAGGGACAACCAAACTAATTGATCTCACTGTTAACACTAACGGACTCACACTCCTACTCATTCCTATGGTGAAAACACTAGTGTTACCGTCACGGTTTAGGATAAGCACGCTTTTAATGATTCTTGTGACTTGATTTGATCAAGCGGGTACCGACAGATACACCCTTATAAGAAATCACCTATGTGAATGTAAGATCGGCCGATCTTATGGAAATTTCGAGGCAAAATTTTCTAACAACATTCACGTAACTGTGAAGCGCTCAGTGGCCAAAATGAACACAACGTAGAATCAAACGTTGTTTGAGGGCAGCTATGTGAATACTATTGTCTTGGTTGACATCAAACACCGCCGGCTTCAAGACACACCAGTCACTGATTAGTAAGTCTTCCCGATAGTAACTCATAAGGAAAGGTTCAAAGCCAAAAGCCACCTCTTCCACTCTAGCTACTCTCGCTTGTATCTCTCAGAAATATCAATATGTCATCAACTTACATGATATCTTATTCAATGTGGGGATTGTTGGAAACTTGGTTTCCAATAGCTTGAATAAAGCTAAGTCATGTAAATGTGAAATGTGGGAATCCCACATTGGGAACAAATGAAACAAGCTCTACCTTATAAGGTAGAGCTGAGGCTTTACTTTCGTGCCCTTGGGCCACTACACTTTTGTGTAGGAGGGAAGACCTACCTAAGTGTAGGTCCAAACACGCCGCCGCCGCCCAACTGTTTGATTCAGCATAACCGTAATCGCTTGAAACTTATGTCTGCTCGCCTGCTCCAACGGTTGTGTCTCTTCAGACAGCCAACCGCCTCCAATTGCTCCCAACTGTCATCCTAACTGACATTTAAATATTCCTTCAAACAGATTTTTTGCTATCGAAAAATTCTGCTCTTTCTATTCTACTCTCCCTTCTGCCCTACAGAGATTACAGCAACAGTTGCATTCGTTGGTGATTGAAGCATTGAAGATCTTCCATCATTCAATCACGGTAAGATCAATATCCTGGGAGACTCACTAGAATCACGCCGTGCAGATCTAGAACACGGCTTCTAGTTTTTGTCTTAAGGACAGAGATATAATCTCGTTGATCTTAATACAAAAAATCTACACTACACTGCCAGGCCAATATAACAGTGCTAACCGATTTTTCGATGAGTTGTTGATATGATTCTCAAACACCTTAACATCTTTGAACAACCATCTTCGTCGACTAAAATATTCATCGCCGCCGCGAACAATGGCAAATTGAGGCGGATGTGCCTGCCATATAGGTAATTGTTAAGATATTGTTTAGTTGTATATATAGCTGAAATTAGGGCATGTTTACACTGGACTTGGTTTGCCGGCTAATTAAATAGGCAAGACTTTTTTTGAAATTACATTATTTGCCACCGTTTTTCATTTGCCAGCCTTCATTTTCTTCTTTCTAATCACCTGTGTAGCGTTGACGATCGGGTGAGTTGGGTCAGGTATAACCATGGATAATAACTTAATACCCATTTATCCATAATACCTATTTTGTCATCTCTAGGGTCAGGTAGACTATTATCCATGGTTATCTATGAACAATAGCCTAACACCCTTTTATCTATCATACACATTTTACCATCCCAAGGGTCAGGTATGAGTAATGGGTCGAAATGTGTCGTGACCCGTTATAACCCAAAATTAAACGAGTTGAACCGGGTCGGGTCGAAATGTGTGATGAGTTATAACGGGTCGACTCGTTTTGACCCACAACTTTCCATCAAAAAAGCACATTTATATAGCAAAAAATAACGGGACGAAATTGGTAATGGATTTGACCCACTTTAACATGATCGAAATCGACCAGTTATTATTTTTTTTTTTGGTCGAAATGAATAACCCATTTCAACCAAAAAAAAGTAATGAATCGAATTAGATCAAATAATTTTCGAGTCAAATTAGATGAATTAACGCGTTTTTTGTTGTAATTGTTAGGCTTACACTTGTGTCATTTCTTAAGCTGTGATTCTCTAGTAAGGATATACAAGAATGGTGCAACAAACTATTTATAACTTACATTGACATGCCTAGACCAAGAATATGGCTAAGCACATTTTCATTATAAATCCCATTTGAAAAGTCAAGTTTGGATAAAACCATTATCTACCCAATATAATTAAGAGCATCATTAATACAATTGTAAATTTGATCTTATGTAATCGTGAATAATTCACCATCAATCATATATGTCATTCTTTTTCTTTTTATTCACATTCAATCAAAATAGATTTTTTCAATGCAAATGTAGATTTAATCTTATGTAGCATGCATTCCACCACTAATAATATTTGCCAAAAAAAATTAAAAAATTAAAAGAAAAGAGAACAACCAATAGAAAGAGTTTTTGAAAAGAATAATAATGACTAGGATGTGAAAAATTAACATTATTATCCGCAATGTGAAAATTTTTTGTTGCCACATCATATCCATGCTCATCATTCACATTTACATTAAAGATGTTTTTTCTTTAAAAAATGGTGTAAATCATAGGTGGCTACTAATTTCTTTCACATCCACATTAGCATTGGAGATGCACTAATGGATAGTTTTGGGTACTATCCAACAAAACAAAATAATAGAAAATTTATAAACACTTATATTCATTATAATTATAAATAACAACCAAATATTCTTTAATAAAATAAAATTAAGTAATGTTCATCCAAAATTCATAATCAACATTTTTTTATGATTACTAGTTTATAAATTTATTAAACTTTCAACATATGTCAAAGAGTGGTTTAGCCTAGTGAATAGTTCTCGTGTAAGACTGTCTTACGGATCTTAATTCGTAAAATAGAGTCATACTCTCTCACTATTCAACCTATCAACACATGGTGCGATGAGTGAAAATAATACATTTTACAAAAAATACTTACAGACCGTCTTACCTGAGTTTTTTCCAAGTGGTGAGTAGCTTTTCTGTAGACAATTTGGTCCACGTTCAATTTTTCCTAACAACTTACATATCTATTTATTACTATTATTTTTAAGTAAATACTCACTCTTTTTCAGGTAAATAATCTATTATACTATTTTGTAATATTTCAATTTAAAAGTCCACTTTCAAAAAATTATGTTTATCGTCTCCATAATATTTCAGCTTTACGCTCCACAATTTATATTAATATATTGATTGTATTCAAACACTTTTGTAATTATGATCAAATCTCATAATAATTATATAATTAGATTTTTCAAACATGAACTTTTTTAGCGGAACGGATGGAGTAGCATATAGTGACGGTGGTTGGAGGTGGTGATCAGCGGCAGCAGGTGGTGGTGGCCGGAGGAAGTTGTTGTCGGCAATGGTTGTGGTATTAATGGGTATCCCGATGGATAATCGGGTTAAAATTCATATTTATCTATTTTATAATTAATCATTATAGGGTAACCAATTAAATACCCATTAACTCTAACGGATTTCAAATGTTAGAACCAAAATAAGTCTTTTATTATTGGTTTGTTGAGTAAGGATAATACTTTTGTCATTCTCATTTTGTACCGAAATATATATATTTTATAATGTGATACATTCTTATTGGTTGGACATCTTATGAATTCCACCACCCTAACCAATGAGAGTGTACCAGTTAATAAAATACACATATTTTAATGCAAAATATTGTCAAATGAAGCATTGGACCAAATATAATTTGAAATAGCGGAGCTCAAGTTTTTGGGACGAATGAAGAGTTGAGAATACTTGAGGTCATTGGCAATTGACGGCTTGGATTACGTAGATCTCTCAAATGTAAAGACAAAAGGACTTAACCAAACATGATCACAAAACCATATTATTTTCTACTTTAGGCTCCGCTTCTTAAGAAAAAATAAGGTTTTTCATAATTTTCGGTGTTCGGTAACCTTTAAAAAATATAGTCAACGTAAAAAGTTTTTCAAAGTCAACGAAAAATAAAGCCTTTTTTTTTTTTTTCAGATTTTCAAAATGTTCGAGCAACTTTCAGCCCTTCCACAATTGTACATATTTATATACACACATAATGTTACACTTGACAAATGATTTATTTAGAAATATAAATTGAGTTTGTATACACTATTTATAAATTATAAATTTACTAAATATTCATTACGTCCTAAAATTAGTGTCTACTATATTATTTAGGGACAGTCCCAAATATTATCCATTTTCTATTTTAAAACATTTTCTTTCATATCAATTATCAAAAAAAAATTGTATTTGTGAGATTAAAAATTGATGAACCTTATTGATTTGACACCACTAATGATAAATTGAGGGTTATTAAAAGAAAATTATTTAAAGTGCAACACTATCTTATATTTATTATTGGCATTAATATTAGAATATATTTTTTGTATTTAGTATTTGTTTGGTGGAGCGTTTTGACTAAAACACTGGTAAAAAACGTAGCGTTTTCTCTTTAAGAGTGTTTCAATGCAGCGTTTTAAAACGTAACGTTTTAAAAGTGTACATCATTTTAAAACGCTCTAATTTGGAGCGTTTTAAATTCATGAATTGTTTTTGGTAAAATTTTCTGTGCGTTTGCCAAGCACTCAAAAATATTTTTCGGCATATTTTCAAAAGATTACCAAACACCTGAAAATAAAATTTTTAGTTATCAGAAATCATTTTTTGAAAATAATTTTTCGTGAAACAAACGCAGCTTTATTCTATCACAAACTCACCAAAATATGGGGCTACAATGCAAAATCAAATATTCACATGTGCTACAAAAGTGATATCTTCGGAAGTAAAGAAGATAATCCCATAATTCCCATTACTGAAGAAACATAAATGAATTACTTATAGAAACAAAGAAATATACAGAATTAACTTCTAATTAGTATAAGTATAAATCTTGTTTCAAGGACAGGTCTGAATTAAATTAATGCTGTTAAAGGAGATGAAACTATAATGGAATAACTATAAAGCAATTAAAGGACAAGCCATTTCCATCCATTTAATGGGTAAAAATATAGGACCAGAAACATACAATGTGGTCATCACCGTAAGAAATACGACACAAACAGAAAAGAGGAGAAGACTCCAAGGAAAAAAAAGATCAACCATTACTTTTTGTTTCATTCCTTTTTAGTTTTTATGCAGCATGTCATGCTTGGAAAGATATATCTAAATACAATACAATATTTCCTAAACCCTAATTGCTAATTACAATTAGGGATGATAATTAGGTGTTAATGGATAGTTTTGGATTAGAGTATTATTTATTGGCATAATGAATAATAGTCTAACTCAAAGCTATCCCTTAACACCCAATTATCACCTCTAATTACAATCAATTATCAATTCGATCATGTTAATTGATATGGATGGAGTATGAGAATATATTTACACAAAACTATACAAATGGACTTACTTGATTTTGTGATATCTTGTTGCTGTCACGGTGAAATTGGGCTGCTATCACCTGCCCTCAAGCCAAGCCGAACATCGTGAAGCTGCAACTTGGAGGAAATAAGACTGAGACGAGGTTGGGCAACACTTTTGGCGAACATGTCTGCGATCGGATTCACGGCTGGGAACATAAGAAACAAAGAGAAACCCATGGTTAGAAGATCCCTAACGAAGTGATAATCAATGTCCACATGCCGAGTTCGAGCATGAAAAACCAGGTTACGAGATGTGAAGTGCTTAGAGATTGTCGCATAAATAATTGGTGGTGATAAATAAAGACCCAACTCTCTATATAAAAAAAAGAACCATTAGATGATCACTAGAATTATAGGATAAGATGCGAGAGCCCGTCTTATTAATTTCGAAAATCACAATAATTATTTGTGTTGCGTGTGACCGAGAGGAGATCGTGTGTAGATAGTCATTGGATGCTTGGTTTGACATGCGACTATTTTCTTCTATGTTATAAGAAGCGAGAACTTGTAGCTAGGAGTTGTAGCTAGATTTGCTATACGTTGCGAAAGCTCGTAGCGAATATTATAGTGCGCCCGATTACCAAGACTTGAGTTAAAGAAAAGTAGAAAGAGGATTAAATTAAACACCGGCTAGACTAGAAATATTGAACTCCTATATTTTTATCTTGATTTGTTATTGTCAAACCACCTTCGCGTTAGTTTAGATTGAATTGCTTTTTTAGTTTTTTTATATATATTTTTAGATTTTAATTCATTCTTTTCGCTCAAATATAATTAGTTAGCTTAATTTTGGTACTTAGTCGAAATGAGAATCATGTGGGATCGATAACTCGTACTAATTAGGTACACTTTATTACTTGATACGACCAGGTATTCTTGCCCGAGTTGCATGTTTTGCACATCAGTTCGCATTCGGCAACCATTCTACCCAAATCTGTATTCTCTAAACTTATCTTTATATTCGTTGATGTGATCTATGTACTTGTACCCCTTATAAACCGACATGTGTTATCTTTTCCTTTCCAAATTCGAGCTAGGTTTATGTGAAACAGGGTTGAAGGTAATGTATACAAAGGCAAGATTTCTTTTATAATTAACTTTTGTTTATTTTTCTTTTATAATTAACTTTTGTTTATTTTTCCTAAAAATTAGTCAGACGAAAATTGCTTTGTTTTGACAGTCTGGGACTTTAAACCTGGAATAATGTATTCGTCCTCCAAAATATAGGACCTTCGTAATCCACCTAACATTCAATCTTGACAAAAGTCAATGAGCAGTATATATAAATTAAGAAACCTCCCAATCCCAATCAACTCAATTTTTTGAAGCATACAATCTCTTACACAATCAATGAAATAAAGATCATACAAATTTACCGAAAGATCGCAACCCAGAAGCGGGATATGAAGAAGAAAGCAGAGTGGGGAACCTCCGAGCTGCCATGTTTGAGCTTAGAAGACCATCTCCAACCTGTACCCCAAATTTGGTTAGATTTTACCCCAATTTTGGCTCGTCTCAGTACCAATCACTATTTCAACTCTAACCCACGAGCTCAAATCTCTCCACAAAGAATATTACTTAACATATTCTATTTTTATTTCTTTTACTTTATTTATCAATATGTATATTAATTTTTTATTAACCTTTTAAATAATTATTATTAAAATTACACAACTAATAATTTTAGAATATTAAATAATTTTATAATTATAATATTATTTACGTCATAAATAATATTTTTAAATTAGTCATTTTTTAACTAAATTGAAGAAATATAATTTAATAAACATGTCAGCACTTGAAAATACCAAAAAAAAATTCTAATCAATACATAATAATTTATTTATTTATTTTTATATAATATATACAAATAATTGAAAAAATGTTAATTAATTATAAATTATTGAATTAAAAATGTTCAATAATTTTAAATAGATAATATTATTATTATTTATTTTATTATTATTTATATTATCTAATATTAGATATTTATTAGTTTTTAATACATTGAAATTAAGAATATCATATTATTAACAATTTTGATATTTAATAATAAATTAAAAATTAATATATATCATAGGTTCCCACCAATACCAAATTTTGGGTATGAATAGTGCAACCCCAAATTTGGGCTAGAACTATTCAATACCCCAAATTTGGTAAAGGGTTTGGGGGTAGGTTGGAGTGGTTTGGACTCCCAAATTAAAGAAAAGGGGTATGGGTTGGAGATGCCCGAACAGTATCGTGTCAGATCGGATTCGTCACTCTTCGTAGCCAGAAAGAACCCTAACGTAGAACACGATTGATATGGAGAATTATCGGCTCAAAAAACGTTCCAATAATTCATTACGGAGAAGGAGGTCGGAACTGAGTGAAGAGAGAGAGAGAGAGATAGAGTGTGTTTACTGGAACAACACTTGATAGAATGTGTATGACCTTGACATCTAACCCATCCCGTACTTTATCTTCCTTAGTCTGAATTACGTATATATTCTTCTTCATCAACCGCAAGTGAATTTATAGTATCATCATCTGCAGAAGAAGGTTTACCCAAATTAGTTTTTACTTTCATGGGTAGCATAAGGTCATTTTTAATACATTCAATCAATCTTTTATCTATGTTGTTCATATATCTTTTAATCCTTTCTTTCCATGTATCAAAGTGATCTTCATAAAAAATAAGTACTTGAGTGACATTGCGTGATTGAAACGATTTTATGGTTGCCATGATCAATCTTTCAAGTTGTTAGACTTGGAAAAATGGATTTTTCAAAAAGTTAAGCTCTGATACCAATTATAAGTCCAGTAGGTAATGAAATAAGGCTAGAAGGGGGTGACTAGCCTTATTTAAAAACTTCAAGGGTTATTTTGAAAACTTTTAAGAGTTGCAGCGGAAAAGGTAAGTTTTCAGCAGCCGATGTAAAATCAGCAGGTAGCAGTACTTGATGAACGTAAAAAAAATTAGTTTGGTTTTCTTTTGATCACTAATATATAAGGACTGAATTGAATGACAAAGTATAAAATCAACTATGTAAAGAATTCAGGAAAGTAATTGTTAAACACGTAAATAGATAGAAGTTGCTTAAGTGTTAGAACAGTAAAAACAACAAGCATACACAACATAATATTTGGAGTGGTTCATAGTGTTAAAACTCTACGTCCACTACCAAGTTAGTGAAACTTGGATTTTGAAGTGCACTAAGATTATATAAATTCTATGTGATCACTAACGGATTAGTGTACAAAAACCAGTATTTGAGGAGTATGCTTATTAAATAATCAAACTCGTGCAACAATGAAGGGTTTGAAAGAATAAAGGAACAAAACGAAACAATTAAAGATTTGAAAGAATAAAGGAACAAAACGAAACAATGATTGTTCAAACAAAAACTAGAAAAGATTAATATGAGAAAGACTATCTAGTTGATATTTTAGAGAAGAAGCTCTTCAAAGAAAGATTGAAGTACTGGGTTTGAATGAAGGCTTCAATGTGTTTGTTTATTTTAGTGCGCTTTGATGATTTGAGATTTATGAATATTGAGTACGTAATTATGCGAAAGTTATTTTCTTCAATCCTTGCTTCAAGCGTTTTATATAGATATCAAAAATTGTAGCCGTTTGAAGGTATTTACAAAAATGGCCAAGTCAAAGATGACTTGGTCATTTGTAGCCTCACTTAAAAAAAATACTCTTTTATGGCCTGGTTTATTGATAAACCACTGATAAACCACGACTGGTTTATCGGTAAACCAGTAAAAATTCACCGCTCAACATACGAAAATTTCTGGTTTATCCACTGGTCGACGGATAAACCAGTTGTCGACCAAGGTTTACACTGGTCGACCACTGGTTTATCCAAGGTTTACACTTGTTTACACTGGTTTATACTGGTCGACCACTGGTTTATCCAAGGTTTACACTGGTTTACACTGGTCGACCACTGGTTTATCAGGTCGACCAAGTGGTTTACAGTGGTTTACACTGGTTTATTGATAAACCAGTGTAAACCAATTGGTCAAAGGCTATATATGTTCATCAACCGGGTCAAATGGCCATATTTGACTAATGCCACCGTTGGCGTTTTGAAAGAGCAATGTTGAATCTTTAATTTCTTGACGAAATGATGATCAAGATCTTTCATTGAATGTTTGGAAATCTTGAAAAGTGTAAGAGACAAAGAGTATTCCCTAACATGAAATATTAAAGAGAGTGATTAGCTAGGTTTAAATATATGAAGAACATTTCAGACATGCATGAAACTCTTCTATTGATAAGACATGTGAATATTTTTTTTGTTTGAAAAAAACGACCAAATAATGTTTTTTATAAAAGGCGCGTGAAGGTCAAATAATTCAACGGATACAGTGTTTTAGTAGATAGAAAATTTCAAGTATTTAAGCAGGCGCTGACACTGTTACCAGCAGCTGCTAGCTACTTATTACTTTAAGGCTTAAGCAGATAGAATGTAACAAGTAAGAAGATTATTTTAACAAAGTCAAAGGGGGGTATCTTCTGTACTTAAACAAAAGAGGGTCTCTTATCTGCTAAAGGTTCAACATATAGATTTAGACTTGATACAAAGTCTACATTAAAACATTTTTTAAGGGTTTGATCAAATATAAACTAGCTATTTTAGCTTAATGGTTTTAAGTAAATCTAAAACATGCAATTTTCTACACTTTTTATTATTAATAGATAATAGAAGAATTTTATCTCACATTGGTTATATAGAAGTAATGTTAGTTGTAAATTTTTTTAAATATAAGACTTCTACTATTGATAATAGAAGAAGTTATAGATACTAATATTAATACCCCTTACCATATTGATTATTATTTTGTATTATTAATAGTTAATAGCTAGAAAATCAAGAGTTTTTTAAACCTCCACATGGATGTTTTACAATGAAGATTTATCAAAAGGTGGTGAGCTGGCACAACCATAGTTCTCCTCACAAACTATATATATATATATATATATATATATATATATATATATATGTGTGTGTGTGTGTGTGTGTGTGTGTGTGTGTAGATTTAATAAAAACATGTTTGCTAAATATTTAATTAAATTTATATATCAAAGTAAGGCAAATTTAAGGATTGGGGTAAAGAGTGGGATGAAGGGAATTGTAGTAAAGAAGGGCATTTCCTTTTATTCCTCGATTTCTCCTACATATTCTTCAAATTTGAAGGGAAGAGCACCAACCATTTGTTTCAACAATTAGTTTGCACATATTTGTTTTGAATGATGAAAAAAATATATTTATTTTCAGAAAAATAATGTATTTTCTTCTAGCAACATTATGTACATTTTGCAATAACAAAATAATAATAATGAAAACATAACTTTGATGCACTGAGTGACAGTGTTGATCCAAATTTCTCAAGTTTGATGTAGAATTACACCATGAACTAACCCCCTCAAGTTGATGTGAACTTTGATATTGTGAATGGCGTCACAATTAGGATGCAACACCAAATCCACGATCTTATGCATGCACCATGTGAACACTAAAAAAGAAACACACACTTTTAAAAAAATCTCAATCTCAATATTTAGCTTAGATATACAAAACAATGTTTAAGTGGCCTATATATAGGCTTATAAACCCTAATAATAAAATATGTAAAAGATAGGTAGTTATATAGGAAAGTAAAACCCTAAAATTGCCAAATATAAAAAATTCTTACTACGCAACACGGGGATGCTGCCAAGATTGTGTGAGGCCGCGTCATGCTACGCGGGCACTGTCTTGTTCACATGGTTGTTTTGGCTTGATACTAGAATTGGTGAAAATCCACATGTTTCTTACGCATCAGCACGACCAACTTCTAACTTTTACGCTCTAGCCTTCCAGCTTCCAAGACTGTTTCTATCCCCGCACCCCCGAAGTAGGCTTGTCAATGGATCGAATATGTATCGGATATAGGTAAATTTGAATCCGATTCGAAACCCCATATCACCGATCTGATCCGATAATCCGACGGATCAAGTGTACGCCTATCCATATCCGAATTTGTTCCCAGTTAATATATTCGATTAAATATCTGATATGATCCAAAATATAAATATTTGAATAAAAAACAATTAGAATATGAAAGGGATGAGGATCAAAAGACAACACACATATATAATTATGTATACTATGTATATGTATAATAAGAAATATGTTATTTTTGGATCGAATCGGATCCTTAACGGATCAAATATAGCTAAATCCATATCCGATACGTTAATAAATAAATTATCGGATTCAGATTTGGATTCGGGTTATTGGACCATTATACAAATTCATATCCAAATTTTTAGATCGGATTCGTGTTGATGATTTAAGTAAAATCATTGGCAATTTTGTATAATCGGGGTTTATGTTTAAAAGATGGGTGAGCTCGGGTGTGAGGTTCCCGGGATGTGCTCCCGCGCCCCGCGCGCCCTTGGATAGGGGTGCGCGTACGTGCGGATGCGGGACACCATTGCTCTCGTTCCACCCTCCCTTGTTTAGGGGAAGACGAAATCCAAAGTACGAGAGGAGTGCTGTCTATATTAGCACGTTGGATTATGCCTCGGTCGCCTTGAGTGGATTTTATATCCAAAATGGGAACTAAAGGTTTCCTCATGTCAAGTTATCCCTTATTTCGGGGATAACAGGATATGGGAATACATTACCCTTCCATTCTCATTCTCCCCTGTTTTCGTTAGGGGAAAATAGAGAAGTGCAAGAAAGGATATTGCGACGCCCCCACTTATGGATTTATTGATAATAGCCTTATGGCCCAGTCAGATCACTATGGGAGCTATGGGTTTTCCGCATCAAGTTATCCCTTGTTTAGGGGATACCAGGATATGTGAATACATCACCCC
Source organism: Codonopsis lanceolata (assembly GCA_013146195.2). Classification (NCBI taxonomy): domain Eukaryota; kingdom Viridiplantae; phylum Streptophyta; class Magnoliopsida; order Asterales; family Campanulaceae; genus Codonopsis; species Codonopsis lanceolata. Next base: position 101,401,131 of record CM028380.1, on the reverse strand, counting down.
TCCATTCCCGTATCTCCCTTTTTTAGGGGAGAACAGGAAAGTGCAAAGAGGGAGTGTTGCGAGGCCCCACTGGATCTGAAAGTTTTAGAGTTGCCACCTTTATTTTAAGGCAAAAATAAAGGAAAACCAGAGATTTTAGAAAGCGGGTTCGGGGACTAAGTTACGAGTTGGGAAGGTGCTAGGCACCCAACTCGCCCTTTCGGTCTCGAAACGTTTTTGGCTGAAGTATGCTCATTGTTATATTTATCTAGCAAATAAATAAGGTCTTATTTTGACAAGGGAAATTTAAACAGATACATTCGTGGCTACATTATTTACGGACTCGCAGCCGTCTCCTTCCAATAATTACAAACATATTTAAGAATATTTGGCCATTATAACGGCTCTTTTACATAATATTTCCTAATCCAATCCGGGCAGCACAACGGCTTATATTGGCTACATTGCGCCGGATTTAAATAACAACTTTTGAAAAATAAATAAAAAGACAGAAAATGTAAATAAATAGAAATAACAACGCTCTTAAAGGTTTTACCTTTTAGAGCGGCGGTGCTCGCCTGCCCTTCCTTGAGGAGAGGGAGTCTTTTTGGTGTCTGTGTGTGTGTTGTTGTGTTGATTTTTGAAGTTTGGGCTTATCAACTCGGGCAGAGTGACAGCTTTATTTGGGTAGGTTTTGGCCTTTTTGGTTGGGCGGAACCTAGACTTCAGTTTTGACTTTTTTAGCTCGTTACTCGGGCAGAGTAACGGCTTATTTTGGGATTTTTGGACTGGGGTTTTGAGGTGAATACCGAACAACTAGGCTAGGGATCACTTATAACCTATGGGTTTTTGATTTGGCAGAGTTTGGACGGGGTTTGGAGATTATAGGGGCTTCCACTCACCTATCTCGCACCTCTCGTACTATTGATATCGAAGGAATCGCAGAAGCAGAGCTTCGCTGCGATTTTTCTATCGCGTAAAATGAGCAACTGAAATGCGAGGCCGGGGGTCTCTATTTATAGTAGAGACTGAGGACGCAGTGGGAATTCCTTGATTTCTTTCCGTGCATCAACCGCTTGTACTCTGCGCTTGAAGACTTGTACTTATTTGATCTGAGAGAGATGAACAGCAAGTCCCATGGTGCGGCCAAGACAATGCTTGGTGCGGCACCATGGGTGTCATTGGCGGCACCAAGCCCTTTTGAAACTTTGAAAATCTTGCACTTTAGCCCCCGCAGCTTCAATTGCGCGCATCCCGCTTCCTTTTTCGCATTTTTGACTCCTGCAACTTGACATTTGTTAAGTTTTAACAGTTCTTGATATTTTATGTCAGTCACATACCAGGGGTACAAAATTGGGGTGTCTACAGAGCCCCTCAACGATGGAGTCTACGGGTAACCTTAAGGCTTACTGAGTAGACGAACATCGTTGATAAACAATAGACTCTCCAATTTCGTTTAGTGAAGAACTGGAGAATGCAATTGGTAGCAGTTATAATGCACAGTGAACATGCTATCCAAATTCTATAACCTAGACTTTTTTTAGTCGGTTATAAAAAATTATCGAAGTTTTAAGCAGAGTTGAATTTAATGTGCTCTGATGGTCGGACCTACTAATGTAGGCTGCCTACGTATTCCCTATTAAAGGAAATCAGACCGAGCATAGTTCAGGCCAAAACCCTAAACTACAACTAAGGTGAGGATGTCATGTCCGTCGGGTCGAGCCCAATCGAGAACACGACAGAAAAAGATTTTTGTGTTTTCGAAAAAGTCGTATTCTTCCGGTCCGAAACCGTTGTCAAATACGGTATGAAGATTTGAATGTTTTTCTGCCACCACATTTCAACCGGTCAATATACCTTGTCGTTGAAACGTGTTAAGAAGAATTTTCTAAGTTATGTCCGGTTGGTCGCTGCCTCCTTTCCACACATAACCCGAAAACTTTCAGATATCCAGAAAACTGCGCTCGAGATAGGATCCGTCGAGCGGCAAATTGATCATTCTTCAAGTATTTTCGAAAATTGTGAAGTGGAAAACATTCTTTTTCCTTCCTCTTTCTTCTTCTCCCTGTTTTTTTTTTTTGTTTTTTTTCAAATATTCCTCTTTTTTTGTGTTTTTGAAATATTCATCTTTTTTTTTTGTTTTTGAAATATTCCTCTTTTTTTGCGTTTTTGAAATATTCCTCTTTTTTTGTTTTTGTTTTGTTTTGTTTTGTTTTGTTTTTTTTTGAAATCAAAACTCAATTTGAAAAAGAGTTTTTCTTTTATTTGAAAATAAAACAAATTTTCCTAAAAAGGAAATTATTCTAAAGTCAGGGTAGGAATACTGTACCTGACTTCCCTTTTGTGCCCGGGTGGCTGCCGCAGATTCGGCTAATTCTGACACTTTGCCACTCTAGCCTGGGAATTTATTCTCTTCTTTTTTTTTATTGTGATGGTCGGACCTATAAAGATAGGCTGCCTACGTATCCTTTTTCAAGGAATCAGACCAAACGTAGTTCGGCCTAAGCCGAAACAAACAACCAATGAAGAAAATATTTTTTTTTTGTTTTGTTTTTTGTTTTTTTTTTTTTGTGATTATAAAATCTGTACAAACATGGGTTATGTAATGCAGTATAATTTTACATGACATGAGAAAATAAAATGTACATTCAAAACACATGCAGAAAATAAAGCTATACCGGTATCTAAGGGTGATGGCACATTGTATCTCAGAAATGAGTTTTAAAGGAGTATACCTTCGGGCTCGAGCGGGCTTCTCTCTTCTTTTTTTTCTCTCTTTTTTTTTCTTTTTTTTTTTTTTGTGGTATGCGGGGAGAGGAAAAGACAATCACCTCCTTGGCCATATAATTGTTGCAGGGCTATACATTGGCATAAGGCGATTTTCATAGCCCCTGCATTTTCTTCGCAATCAGACAGGGCAGCAATGAATGGGCGAAATCCAAGTCGTCTGGCTGTTTCAGGACTATGGCAACGCAGATGATGAGTAGGACGAGGACACTTCTGGTACTTCTCATTTTGATGAGACTGAGTCTTTTTCTGTGCTCTGCGGAAGAAATATATGGGACCGGCCGGGCGGATGCCACAGACATTGATGGACTGCTCCGGGGCTTAAGCTGCAAATGAAGGATAGTTTTGGGGGAAACAAAGGGGGTACAGGAAATAATAGATATGTACATGCAATTAATGTGTAACCTAAATTTCTTTAGCAATTATTCCTAAGTTGCACCTTAGGACCTGTAATATTATATTTTAGTGTTTTATTGTGAGCTTATGTCGTGGTTTTTCTTTTTCTTCTGTCAGACGAGCCCCCTTGTGTGCTGAAGACTGGAGGTAAGATGCCGAGGTTTCAAAGAGTGCCTTCCCTCTCCTTATTCTCCTGATATATATTTTTTATTTGGCTCTAACTTTTGCCTAGGCCGCCCTTTCGGGTTTTCAACCTAGCGAGCCCTTATTTCTTTTTTTTTTTCATTTTTCATTCATTTTTTTTGAATGCCCTAACTTTTGTCTAGGCCGCCCTTTCGGGTTTTCAACCTAGCGGGCTGGAGAGGGAAGCACTTGTTGGATAGAATGGATCGAGCACCATACCTTTTAAGTTTATTGAGATTGGATGGCTGAACAAGGTCTTCTTTCTTGGCTTGTGGGGAGTACGACATCTCCTGACCGGATCCTTTTGACAATATACGGCACATTGTGGAAGAGAGGGGTAGCAGCCTTTGATAAGTAGCCCCCAGTATATTTTTTTTTAGCCCAGACGGCATGACATGATAGCAGTAGGTCCCCCGAGGGATGAGGTCTTTTCTTGGTCTCCTGCTGCTTTTGATTTGACTATAGCCCAGCATGCTGTTGTTGGATTTGGGAATGGTCACTACATTGGACAGCCAGATCAGGTATTTTTTTTTACTCTCTCTCTTTTTTTCTTCTTCTTTTTTTTGTATATATATATATTTTTTACCCGAATGAAGTTGGCGTGTGACTGTTTCATGCTTTTTTTTTTTAACTTGTAGTGACCATTCTGACTTGATGCGGTGGAGCTTTTGTCTGATTGGCTGAGCATCTGGACATATGAGGGTCCGGTGTTTGGCTATGGCTGGGTCTACCCTTGACACCTCTTTATAGGACCAGGTAAGCATGTCCACGAACTCTTCGATGAGATCCATGAGTGTTATCCTTGCAGGTAGTTGTCGATTCTCGACTTCTTTTGATTTCATTGTCCATTCCCATTGATGGTGGATCGCCTTGATTCGTTGATGATGTCTCTGGCTCTACTGACTTTACAAGCTCAAGCAAACATTTTTGTTTTTGTTTTTGTTTTTGTTTTTTTTTTTTTAATCTTTTGGATCCTATTAAATGACTCATTATTATAATTATTTAATGTGTCTTTTAATGCAGGTGCAACTAAGAAATAAGCAAAGACGTTTAGATTATTATTAAAAGCACAATGTACAGGGTTAATTACATTATTGAGGACTTGGGGTTTGAGATCCTCAATTTTAGGGAGCGGATTGGTAGATGACCAAATCCGTAAGGCTAGGGAAAGGAATAGGGGTAATATATCCGAAGTAGTCCACCAGATCTGCGGGCGTAAAAAGTGGGCCGGTCGTAATATACTAATTCTGAAGAGATTTATTAGAAATGGACTCAAACTCAGTAGGGAGCCTTTTTTTTTTTTTTTTTGGAGAAGTGCCTTTATCCATCATACCCAGGAAGCTGTCCCCCAAATTTTCATTAGGAACTTCTTGGTTAAGGATTCTAAGCATCATGGTTTTCAAATTTTCGATGTCAACCTCCATTTTGACTCGGGAGAGTTGGGTTTTGTAGATGCCGATTGTTAGGCCGGGTTAGGGTTAAGGTTTTTGTGGTACCTGGTAAGGATTTTGGGCTGGATATGGATATGGGCTGGATATGGATTTTGGGTTGGTGGATTTTTGGTAGCTGAATTTTGGGTTGGTGGACTTTTGGTAGCTGGATTTTGGGCAGGATAGGGATATTGGGTTGGATAAGGATTCTGGGTAGGATAAGGAGGGTGTGATGAAAAAGGGTTAATTTTTTGGTAATAATAGGCATTTGGGTGGGTTGGTGTTTGGCTGGGAAATTGGATTTGGAGGAACATGGAAGGCTGATGCTTCTTGGGGATCAGATGACTGCTCATTTTCGCCGCTATACCGCTAGGATCAGATGCCTTGTCTCGATATGATATTGATGCCTTCTTTCGATTTCTCGCACTACTTTCCCGTATCAATCGGCCAAGATTATCTCTCGCTTTCAAGTTCGCCGTTTCGAGGAAAATGGGTTATGGAGGTATCAGGAGGCTGGCGGAAGGCTTTTTGGGTTTGGAGTACAGCGTGCCTTTATTAGTATGTTTTATTTTAATTGTTTGCCCTACAATTGACCGGATAAGCACCTGCTTTATTTTGACAGTCTCAGGACTTTCCTGGAACAGTGGATTCTTTCTCCAGAGTATAGGACCAACGTATTCCACCTGCCTTTCGACTCCCTAGGACTGGACTGGTCCCAGGCGAAGGGCCTATACTCTTTCTAGGATCCACCATTCGAAATGGTCTAGGTCGAGCATCAGAGAATAATAAATCAGCCCCTGTTTATTATTTGTTTTTGTTATTATTATTATTTTTTTGTTGCGCAATTTATTTTTCTTTTTTTTTCATCAATTTTTTTTACTTGCGCATTTTTTTTAATATTTTTTTTGACTCCTTTTTTTTATATATATCTTTTTTTTACAGGGGCTGATTCACGATTCAGAGATGCAAAAACCGGTTGGTCAATGAAGTGTCCTGAGAATCTATATGATTTCTAACGTTGGCTCATGCAGGGGGTAGGCTGGCCATGGTGTAGGGTAACAATTCGGAATATAGCTATATGCATGTGCGTGTGTGTGGTATCTAGAAAGCAGTAAAATCTTTATTTATTTACAGATATATAAACAGAAAAATAGAACAGTTATGGCCTGTCTTGCTGTTTGTGTGGATTTTCTCGGCTTTTTTAGTTTGAGCGTAAGCAAGCAAGCACATCTCATTAAGAAATAGAAAGAAAAGTGGGGAAACTATCTATCCCTATTAATTACAAATTTTGGTCCTATGCCCCCAAAGTAAAATGACAGAATGAATGTAAATATGTACAAATGTACAGAATAAAATGAAAAAGAAAATGAACAGAAATAAATAAATAAAAATATAGAGCCGGAAAAAAGGTAAAGCCCCAGCTCTTTTGTTGTGCTGCCCGGAATTTATTTGTAAAATATATAATATGTATTTATATTTTTTTTTTGATTTTTCGAATTTTTTTTTATACTCTTAAACATATCCGTAACAGGTATCGGAACGAGACTGCTGCCAGATGGAGGATCATATCCACAAATATAGCCACGGCCGTAATGGGAACACTTTATTGAAATGCGTAAATTAATATAACGAGCATACTGCAGCCAGAAACAAAGAAAAACAAAAAAAGGTTTTATTTTATGAATCTAGCCCTCCATTTTATTTAAAATAAAACAACTCCCCCAAGAAGTCGCCACCGTGAGGTTCCTCGGATGTGCTCCGCCCGCGCCCTTGGATAGGGGTGCGCATACGTGCGGATGCGGGACACCACTGCTCTCGTTCCACCCTCCCTTGTTTAGGGGAAGACGAAATCCAAAGTACGAGAGGAGTGCTGTCTATATTAGCACGTTGGAATGTGCCTCGGTTGCCTTGAGTGGATTTTATATCCAAAATGGGAACTAAAGGTTTCCTCATGTCAAGTTATCCCTTATTTCGGGGATAACAGGATATGGGAATGCATTACCCTTCCATTCTCATTCTCCCCTGTTTTCGTTAGGGGAAAATAGATAAGTGCAAGAAAGGATATTGCGACGCCCCCACTTATGGATTTATTGAAAATAGCCTTATGGCCCAGTCAGATCACTATAGGAACTATGGGTTTCCCGCATCAAGTTATCCCTTGTTTAGGGGATACCAGGATATGTGAATACATCACCCCTCCATTCCCGTATCTCCCTTTTTTAGGGGAGAACAGGAAAGTGCAAAGAGGGAGTGTTGCGAGGCCCCACTGGATCTGAAAGTTTTAGAGTCGTCACCTTTATTTTAAGGCAAAAATAAAGGAAAACCAGAGATTTTAGAAAGCGGGTTCGGGGGCTAAGTTACGAGTTGGGAAGGTGCTAGGCACCCAACTCGCCCTTTCGGTCTCGAAACGTTTTTGGCTGAAGTATGCTCATTGTTATATTTATCTAGTAAATAAATAAGGTCTTATTTTGACAAGGGAAATTTAAACAGATACATTCGTGGCTACATTATTTACGACTGCACTGCCTCCTTCCAATAATTACAAACATATTTAAGAATATTTGGCCATTATAACGGCTCTTTTACATAATATTTCCTAATCCAATCCGGCAAAGACAACGGCTTATATTGGCTACATTGCGCCGGATTTAAATAACAACTTTTGAAAAATAAATAAGAAGACAGAAAATGTAAATAAATAGAAATAACAACGCTCTTAAAGGTTTTACCTTTTAGAGCGGCGGTGTGCTCGCTCTGTCCTTCAGGGAGAGGGAGTCTTTTTGGTGTCTGTGTGTGTGTTGTTGTGTTGATTTTTGAAGTTTGGGCTTATCAACTCGGGCAGAGTGACAGCTTTATTTGGGTAGGTTTTGGCCTTTTTGGTTGGGCGGAACCTAGACTTCAGTTTTGACTTTTTTAGCTCGTTACTCGGGCAGAGTAACGACTTATTTTGGGATTTTTGGACTGGGGTTTTGAGGTGAATACCTAACAACTAGGCTAGGGATCACTTATAACCTATGGGTTTTTGATTTGGCAGAGTTTGGACGGGGTTTGGAGATTATAGGGGCTTCCACTCACCTATCTCGCACCTCTCGTACTATTGATATCGAAGGAATCGCAGAAGCAGAGCTTCGCTGCGATTTTTCTATCGCGTAAAATGAGCAACTGAAATGCGAGGCCGGGGGTCTCTATTTATAGTAGAGACTGAGGACGCAGTGGGAATTCCTTGATTTCTTTCCGTGCATCAGCCGCTTGTACTCTGCGCTTGAAGACTTGTACTTATTTGATCTGAGAGAGATGAACAGCAAGTCCCATGGTGCGGCCAAGACAATGCTTGGTGCGGCACCATGGGTGTCATTGGCGGCACCAAGCCCTTTTGAAACTTTGAAAATCTTGCACTTTAGCCCTCGTAGTTCATCAAGCTGCGCATCCTTCCTTTCGCATTTTTGACTCCTGCAACTTGACATTTGTTAAGTTTTAACAGTTCTTGATATTTTATGTTAGTCACATACCAGGGGTACGAAATTGGGGTGTCTAAATCGGGAATACTATATTGTGAATCTGGGGGTGCAGAGTGCACATTCACATAAGTTTTACGGGCTTTGCGGGTGTTAATAATCAAATATTTTGTTTCCTTTCGATTTATCATTTTCACAACGAATAACCCTGGTGTTGGTCTCGCTGCCCGGTCAGTGAGTCTGGGTCTAGGGGCGAAGTGCCCTAGTTTAGGGGTTCAGTGTAACCTGTTTTCACTATTAGAATTCGGTTGTGACAGTTTTTAGTAGTTATTTGGTGACTGCTCAAATTCCAATGGACACAACCTTTGAAAGGAATAAAAGGAAAACTTCATTATCTGCAAAGCACAGATCGATTGTTCCATCATCTTTGATTTTTTTATTAGAAATATTAAAACTCCACAAGTAGTCTCCTGCGTGAGTGCCATAACAGGAGGGCAATTGTATTCTTATCCCACACGAATATTCGTGTAACCCAGGGCATGTGTTAGGATTGAATAATTCTTGTAGGAAATTGTATTGTGCATGATTCTACAATATATCCAGATTATGTTTTCGACATTGTTGTAACCCTCTTATCAAACAATCTGCAATAATTATTTTGTACTGTTTTACAATGTCGAGTGTAAAAGAAATGACTACAAATTTTGGGAAACTGGAGAAGTTTAAAGGGTGATTTTCGTCGGTGGCAGAAGAAGATGCATTTTCTGTTGACGACTTTGAAGTTGGTATATGCGCTGAGCACTCCTGTGCCGGAGGCGATTGATGATGGGACTGTGGAAGATCTGCGGAAGAGGAGCAAATGGGAGAATGATGACTACATCTGTAGAGGCCACATTCTTAACGGTGTGTCTGATTCTCTATTTGATATTTACCAAAATGTTAAGTCTACCAAGGAACTATGGAATTTCCTAGAGTCTAAGTATATAGATGAAGATACCTCTAGTAAGAAATTCTTAGTTGGAAACTTTATGAATTATAAGATGGTAGATTCTAGATCGGTAATGGAACAATACAAAGAATTGCTTCGCACTTTGGGTTAGTTTGCTCAACATTAGATGGAAATGGATGAGTTTATTTCCGTGTCCAGTATTATAGATAAATTGCCCCCATCTTGGAAAGATTGCAAACATATGCTTAAGCATAAAAAGGAAGAGTTGACTCTGGTTCAACTCGGTAGCCATTTACGCATAAAGGAATCTCTAAGGGTGCAGGAGGGTGGCAAGTCCAAGGGCAAAGATGCTATGGATTCAACTTCCATCAATATGGTGGAAGCCGCTGAGGGTTCTTTTAAGAACAAAGGCAAGGGCCAGAAAATGGTGGACGCCGTTAAGGGCTCTTTCAAGAATAAAGGCAAGGGCCAGAAACGACCCTTAGGCAACACTAGAAATGATGCTGTCATGAAACCTGAGGGTACATGTTGGATTTGCAGTAAAAGTGGGCATTTCAAGGCTGATTGCCAAGTGAAAAGGGGGAAGAAATGAACATACAACAACTGGGCAGGGGTCTAAGGACCAAGGTCCACCTAAACATCAAGGTCAAGTTTTAACTTGTGGAATTAATTCCGATATGAATTATGTACCACATATTTCTGAGGCATTTTATGTGCAGGATGATGATGGTACATAGTGGATAGACTCGGGTGCAACAAGACATGTGTGCAAGGATCGTAGCTGCTTTGAGAAGTATGAACCAGTGAATGATGGATCCATACTCTTTATGGGCAATGAGTCAAAAGCGGCCATTATTGGCCAATGAACTATTGCATTGTATTTTAGCTCCAGGAAATGTATTTATTTAAAGAATGTATTACATGTACCTTGTATTCGTAAAAACTTAGTTTTTGGTAGTTTGCTTTCTAGGGATGGTTTTAAGCAAGTTTATGAGTCGAAAATATTTATTCTAAGCAAGTGTGGTGTGTTCATAAGATTTGGATATTTATGTAATGATATGTTTATACTGAATATTAAGCATGATGCTGTAAATAATATTATGGCATGTTCTGATGTTGATACTTCAGTTTTGTGGCATGCTCGTTTAGGTCATGCTCATTATAAATGCATGTTGTTAATGTCAAAGAATGAGCTTATTCCATCCCTTGACATGAATATGAATAAGTGTAATACTTGTATGTTGACTAAGATTGTTAGACAACCTTTTCATAATGTTGAAAGATCTTCTTCAATTATAGAACTTATTCATAGTGACCTTTGTGATTTATATTCCACACCATCTTTGGGTAATAAGAAGTATGTGATAACATTTATAGATGATTGTACTTGTTTTTGGTATGTGTTTTTACTCCACACTAAAGATGAGGCAATAGACAAATTTATTATCTATAAAAATGAGGTTGAAATTCAATTGTCTTCTAAGATTAAGAAGATACGTACCGATAAAGGTGGTGAACATTATGATCCATCCTATTTCGGGTCTTGTGGCATTATACATGAGGTCACAGCTCCTTATACGCCACAACAAAATGGTATAGCTGAGAGGAAGAATCGTACTCTTAAAGAGATGATTAATTCCATGTTATCTTACTCGGGTTTGAGTGAGGGTTTTTAGGGAGAAGGCATGTTAACAGCTTGTTATTTACTAAATAGGATTCCCAACAAATATTACGCCTTATGAGCTTTGGCATAAAAGGAAACCAAACTTGAGTTATCTACGATTTTGGGGTTGTAGGGCGGCTGTGAGACTACTCGCGCCCAAGATAAAAACCTTGGGTGAAAGAGGCATTTATTGTATTTTTATTGGATATGCTATGCATTCCAAGGCTTATAGGTTTTATGTCATAGAGCCTAATGATTCAGTAGCAGTTCACACTGTTATCGAGTCAAGGGATGTTATCTTTGATGAAACTAGGTTTACTTCCATACCTAGGCTAAAGGATATGACTCCCACTATTGTTGGAATAAAGATTAATGAGAATGTTACATCTCAAAATGAGCCACTAGAGCCCCGTAAGAGCAAAAAGGCTAGCAAACCAAAGTCTTTTGGACCCGACTTCCAAACCTATTTGGTGGAAGGGACAAGAGATGAGGTATGATTCCAATATCATATTGTTATAATATTGATGAGGATCCAAGGACTTACAAGGAGGCTATTGAGTCTCAAGATGTCTTATCTTGGAAAAAAACCATTAATGATGAAATGGATTCCATCATGGGTAATGACACCTGGATCCTTACGTATCTTCCACGTGGTTGTAAACCTTTGGGTTACAAGTGGATATTCAAAAGGAAGATGAAAGTCGATGGTACAGTCGACAAGTATAAAGCCCGATTGGTCATCCAAGGCTTTAGGCAAAAAAAGGTATTGACTACTTCGATACTTATACGCCGGTTGCTCGTATCTCCACTATTAGGTTATTGATTGCCTTGGATATAATTAACAATCTTGTGATCCATCAGAGGGATGTTAAGACTGCATTCTTAAATGGAGAGTTGGAAGAGGAAATATATATGAAACAACCGGAAGGTTTCTTTATGGCAGGAAATAAGCATAAGGTGTGTAAGCTAGTTAAATCATTGTACGGGCTCAAGCAAGCTCCTAAACAATGGCATCATATGTTTGATGTGGTTGTCTTGTCTAGTGGTTTTAAGCTTAACCAATCCGACAAGTGTGTATATAGCAATTTTGATAATATCGGTAATGGTGTTATAATTTACTTGTACGTTGATGATATGTTGATTTTCGGTACTAACGAAAATCAGGTTGACCTTTGTAAAGCATCTTTATCATCAAATTTCGCCATGAAAGACATAGGGGAGGCGGATGTGATTCATGGAATCAAAATCAAGTGGAGTAATAATGGAATTTCTTTGACACAATCTCATTACATTGAGAAAGTATTAAAGAAGTTCAATTGTGAGGATTCTACTCTAGCAAATTCTCCTATGGATCCCAATGAGAAGCTTATGCCTAATACGGGTAATCTGATATTACAGCTTGAGTATTCTTGGGTGATAAGATGTTTGATGTACGTTATGACTAGTACAAGACCAAATATTACTTATGCGATTGGCAAGTTAAGCAGGTATACGAGTAACCCGGGTGGTCATCATTGGCGTGCGATAAATTGTGTGCTAAGATATCTTAAGTCAACCAAGGACTATGGTTTGTCTTATATGGGGCATCCTTCGGTATTAGAAGGATACTCGAATGCTAGTTGGATAACCAATATAGAAAATCATTCTTCTACTAGTGGTTTGGTGTTTTTGCTTGGGGGAGGTGTCATTTCATGGGTTTCCAAAAAGTAAACGTGTATTTCTAGCTCGACCATGGAATCAGAATTCATTGCCTTGGCAGTAGCTGGAAAAGAGGCAGAGTGGCTTAAGAATTTGATATATGAAATTTCATTATGGCCAAAACCAATTTCACCCATTTCTATCTATTGTGATAGTGCATCTACTTTGTCTAAGGCTTATAGTCAAGTATATAATGGGAAGTCGCGACACTTGGGCATTAGACATAGCGTAGTACATGAGTTGATTACTCATGGGGTGATTTCGGTTATGTTTGTGAGATCTCAACATAATTTAGCCGATCATTTTACCAAAGGGTTGGCTAGGGACTTGGCTCACAAGTTGGCTATTAAGATGGGTCTTAAACCTGTATGAATTGTTGGTGATAGGATACCCAATTCCCCTCTAATACAATGTTAGAGGCAGAATTTAATGTGGAAGGCCTATTGCCTTAGATTTGAGCACATGATATTATCCCTAAGGTATGTGCTTTTGCTTGCATGGTTAGGTTGAAAGTTTTCTTCTTAATAAGTCTTTTGATATAGTGCAATTGCAAGTGCACAATGAGAGATTCACCTATGTGAACATGAAGTTTGGCTGCTTCAAGGAAGTTTAGTGTTGACTTTTTATATGCTCATGAATGGATATGGGCACAAGGCCTGTATAATTAGTGTTAATAATAAACTTTTGGAGTTGTTTTAACTCGTGTGTATATTATCTTCATGTATTCAAAATGTGTAGAAGGGTTCAATGCTTAAACACACCCTGATACTCGAATATTTGAAATGTGTAATATTACTAAGGTGGTAATTCAATCTTTGTGACATTGCCATTAATGCATGAGTTATTATATTTGTCAGTTTTAACTAAACCAAGGATTACACTTAAATGGGGGAGGAATGTTGATGATTTAAGTGAAATCATTTGCCATTTGATATAATCGAGGTTTATATTTCAAAGATGAGTGAGCTCAGAAATACTATATTGTGGATCTGAGGGTGCAGAATGCACATTCACATAAGTTTTATGAGTTTTGCGGGTGTTAATAATCAAATATTCTATTTCCTTTCGATTTATCGTTTTCGCAACGAATAACCATGGCGGGGTCTCGTTGCCTAGTCATCGAGTCTGGGTCTAGGGGCAAAACGCCCTGATTTAGGGATTCGATGTAGCCTGTTTTCACTGTTAGAATTCAATTGTGACAATTTTTATCAGTTATTTGGTGACTGCTCAAATTCCAATGGACACAACCTTCAAAAGGAATAAAATGAAAACATGATTATCTACAAAGTACGGATCGATTGTTGCATCATCTTTGATTTTTTATTAGAAATATTAAAACTTCACAAGTAGTCTCCTGCGTGAGTGTCATAACAGGAGGACAATTGTAGTCTTATCCCATAAGCATGTGATAGGGTTGAATAATTCTTGCAGAAAAGCGTATCTATAACTATTACTAAAACAAAAGCCGCTGCTGCCACGTGGCGGTTTTCTGTAAAAAGCTAAAAGTTTTAAAGAGATTTTGTGCTGCCACGTGTCACCTTTGAAATGGTAAAAGTTTATTCTTTTTTCAAAATTGATTAATTTAAGATAAAAATTCTAAATCTAATTATATATGATAAAATTCCTAAAACTAATTTGATAAGATAAAACAAATTTATGATAGTTTTACGAGCAAATTTATGATAGAGATTTAGGATTTTGGTTTTATTTTTTTAAAATATCGCTTAATTAAACTAGAGTTTATCCTATAAAATTTATACAAGTTTAATTTTACTAAATCTTTTCTATTTCCATTTCTTTTTATTTTCATAATTTTTAATTTATACAAATTATTCACGGGATAATTCTATGTTATTTGTTCTTCTACTATATATAATTATTAATTATTAGTTACTAATCTATTAATTATCTATCTATCTATAACTATTACTAAAATAGAAGCCGCTACTGCCACGTGACGGCTTTCTGTGAAAAGCTAAAAATTTTAAAGAAATTCGGTGCTATCATGTGTCACTTTCGAAATGGTAAGTTTTTTCTTTTTTTCAAAATTGATTAGTTTAAGATAAAAATTATAAATCTAATTAGATAATATAAAAAATCCTAAAACTAATTTGATAAGATAGATTTAGGATATAGTTTTACGAGTAAATTTATGCAGAGTGAGTGTTTTTTGGAATTTAATTTTTTTTCAAATATCGCTTAATTAAACTAGATTTTATCTTATGCAATTTATACAAGTTTAATTTGACTGAAACTCTTCAATTTCCATCTCTTTTCATTTTCATACTATTTAATTTATACAATTTTTCAACGAGACAATTTTATGTTATTTGTTCTTCTACTAATTTATATTTATTAATCATTAATTAATAATTTATTATTTATCTATTAACTATTATCAAAAAAGAAGTCGTCACTGCCACATAACAACTTTATGGTGAATGCTTAAAGTTTTAAAGGATTTATGTGCTTTGACGTGACACCTTCTTGTGAAGTTGTAATTTTGTTTTCTTATTCTTTGGTGCCAAAAATTAAAACCGGCTAGATTTTAACATCGATACTTCCTTTATAAATGTTAAAAAAATTCATGGTAAAAGTTTTTTTTGGGGATAGATTTTATCAATTCTCATAGATTTTAATATTTCAATTACATATTCATATGATCACTTTTGAATATTTACCTTATTTTTTATTTCTTTCAAATTATTCTAATTAATTATTTTTAATTATTTATTACAAGTTTAGAAAATTATCTCATTATAAACAACTTTTGTACAAAAAAAACTATTAAAACCATGCATACGGTACTATATATATATATATATATATATATATATATATATATAGTACCGTATATAATTTTCATATATAATTTCTTTTTCTGCAAAAAATTAAAACCGGATAGATTTTAAAACGGGTGCCAATTTTATGCATGGTAAAAGTTTTTTTTACCAATTTTTGCAGGATATATTTTATCACATTTGATTTAAACGAGTTTCATCTGATTAGTACTCTAAATTTTCATGATAAAAGTTTTTTGCGGGTAGATTTTATCAATTCTCTTAGGTTTTAATCTTTCAATTACATATTCATATAATCAATTTTGAATATTTACCTTATTTTTCGTTTTTTCAAATTATTCTAATTAAAAAATTTAATACTTTGTTACAAGTTTAGAAAATCATCTTAATATAAACAACTTTTGCAAAAATAAAAATAAAAAAATTAAAACTATACATACAGTATTATATATATACATTATTTTTTTATGCCAAGAATCAAAACTTGATAGATTTTAAAACTGGTGTCTCCTTTATGCATGCTAAAAGTTTTTTTAATCATCTTTTGCTATTAAAATAAGTTAATACCAGATAGGTTTTAGCACATTTTATTTAAATGTGTTTCACTTGATTAAAACTCTTAAATTCTCATGGTAATTTGTTTGTTTTTTTTACCATTTTTGCTGCCAAATTCGGTTTATTAATTATGTGAATATATTGCTGTTGTTGGTTAATTCAAATAGCTTGTAGATTTTATCTACAAAATTAAGTTTAAGAAACAATACTAAATCAACCGTGCATTGCGCGGGTAATAAGTTAGTAACTATTACTAAAACAGAAGCCGCTACTGCCACGTGGTAGCTTTCTGTTTAAAGCCAAAAGTTTTAAAGGAATTTTGTGCTGTCACGTGTCACCTACGAAATGGTAAGTTTTTTTCTTTTTTCAAAATTTGTTAGTTTAAGATAAAAAATCATAAATCTAATTAGATAATATAAAAATCATAAAACTAATTTGATAAGATAGATTTAGGATATAATTTAACGAGTAAATTTATGATAGAGATTTAAGATTTTGTTTTTATTTTTTTTCAAATATCGTTTAATTAAACTAGATTTTATCCTATACAATTTATACAAGTTTAACTTGACTGAAACTCTTCAATTTCCATCTCGTTTTATTTTCCTACTATTTAATTTATACAAATCATCCACGAGATAATTTTATGTTATATTTTTTTCTACTAATTTATATTTATTAATCATTCATTAATCTATTAACTATAACTAAAACATAAGCCGCTGCTGCCACGTGGCGGCTTTCTGTTAAGTGCTTAATTTTTTAAAGTAATTTGGCACTGCCACGTGTCACTATCTATGAATTACCGTTTTTGCAATTTTTAAAAAATATTCTAATCTTAATTTTTAAAAAATGTGATAAATTTTAAAATTTTACTTTTTAATAACTACAAATGTGATAACTAAATTTTAAAATATTTTCAAAAAATATTCTAATCTTACTTTTTGATAAGTACAATTGTGATTAAAAATTTTCTAATCAAAATTGCCATTAGAATAGGGTAATTTTTATCAAATTTGTAGTTATCAAAAAGTAACTACAAATGAAACTTACCGTTAGTATAGGATACTTAATTAAATTTGTGATATAAAAGCCATTTTTGAAATTACCGTTTCTACAAATGTTATCAAGTAATTTTATATCACAAATTTAGTTAATGCACGCCTACTAATCAATTTAGTTAATATGATAAAAGTTTACAGTTAGGTTAGGATAAATTTTATCATATTTGTAGTTATCAAGTAGATTTTATCACATTATCAAGTAGGCTAGGATAATTTTTATCACGTTTGTAGTTATCATGTAGATTTTATTAGGCAAAACACACCTTTGGGCCACTGTACTTTTCCAAACATTGCAATTAGGCCACTGAGACGTCAAAATTTTCAGTGCGGCCACGGTACCAGACTTATCTTGCAAGTTAACCCAATTTTTGGATGGACGTTAAGTTCCGACGTTAATTTATATAAAATACCTATTTTTCCCATATCTTCATTGTCATCATCTTGTCTGATCAATTAAGAAAAAAATCTCAAATTCAAGAAGTCGGAGACCAAATCCCAACCAATTCCATCCACAAACCTCTCCTTTTTCAATTCAATCACAATGCAATTCATACCCATAAAATAATTTTTCCATATATACATTCCTGAAGAACAAAAATGAAACCCTTCACAAATTACCCCAAAGGTTGGCTGGGAAATCCTTCACAAAACTGGTACAATCCCAAAACAATTCTTAACTTTCTCTCTCTAAAACCAACTCAGCGCTGGCAGGCGCAGCCACTGATTTGAGTTGTTAGCTATAGCATTCTTTGGCACGCAGAGCCAGCCATGGCTGCTGAACAATGCTGGTCGATGGAGGGAGATGCAATCATAACTGTTGGCGAAGGTGGATCTGTTCTGTATTTGCCGGAGTAAGCAGATGCGGAAGGGGGGAGAGAGAGGGGACGAAGCTGAAGCAGAGATGATGGTGATGACCGGAGATGTCGATGAGAGATATAGCTTGAAGAGTTGTTGTGATGGAGACGGTGGTGGATCTGGATCTAACAAATCTAGAGATGGTGGTGGGGTTTCGATGGATTCTTCCTTGGTTTCTGTCTCTAGGACGGCGGCTGCGATTGCAAACAAGATGGCGGACTGGATTGTATTGGGTTTGATTGGCGAAGGGAGAAGGCTTGACTGGGAAGGGCTAGGGTTTGGGAGACACCAAAATTGCGCTGCGATGAAGGGAGACCAGTGGGTCGCCGCCGGCTGAGAATACCAAGGGGGTATCGTAAATCTATAAGCATACAGACTACAGAGAGAGATACAGAGACGGACCAGTTGATTATGGAATGAGGAGAAAGAAAGGAGGAGCGAGGAGAGGCGCAGCAGCAGATTGACGTCGGTCGTCGGAATCGTTTTGCCATCTTTCTTTTCGATTTCGTTTTCTTCGTCTGTTCCTTCTTCAACAAACCAATTTGCAAATTTTGATATCACATTCACCTTTTAATGGAAGATGTATTCACCTTCAGAACAATCAGATTTTACAACTTTATTATATTGGGAGATATCACATGCCTTCAATTTTAATTTCTTTATTATATACAAGGTAATAATTATTCATTTTCAGGGGTAAAATAGGATTTTAACATAACAACGGAACTTAATGTCCATCCAAAAATTGGGTTAACATGCAAGATAAGTCTGGTACAGTGGCCACACTGAAAATTTTGACGTCTCAGTGGCCTAATTGCAATGTTTGGCAAAATACAGTGGCCCAAAGGTGCGTTTTGCCATTTTATTACATTATCAAGTAGGTTATGATAAATTTTATCACATTTGTAGTTATCAAGTAGATTTTATCACATTATCAATTAGTTTAGGATAAATTTTATCACATTTATAATTATCAAGTAGATTTTATCCGTAGTTAACCTTTTTTTCTCTCTTATGTTTTTACGCGTACTCTCTATCTCTTTTCTCTTCTAATTTAGTTTAGGATAAATTTGTGGCGACCCGACCCGGACCCGAGGTGGAACCGCGGGTCGGACCGCCCAAATAGGAGGGAAACAAGTAAACATATAACATGCAAGGACTCAATTAAAGAAAACGACGTGACACAACATTAGAGACGTAGCACGCCTCAGCACCAAAAGGCCGGTATTTTTAAAACTTTTCAAACCTGATAAAACAGTTAAGCAATTAAACCAAGTCATCGGCGACACTACATGCCGGAACCCAAGCTAACAGTTTATGGATAAGAATTAAGTAAGAGCTAATAGGATGCTCAGCGGAAAACTTATACGTAGTGAACTACTAAACAAGATAACCAAAGCTCGGCTTACACAATGCCGGCATTAAAGGGGTTACAAGTACTACAAGTGAAAATACTACAAGTAGTTGACTAAAAGTAACAAGTTCAAGTTCTATACAAATACCCAAGCATAGTCTAATTGACTTGCTTTAACCCATCGTCCTTGCAAAATATAAAAGGAAGGAAGAGGACATCTAAACCACCTCTTCAAACTTCAACGGCGGACCAAAAGGGGAACAAGGCACGAACACCGCAAGCCTCAACGAGAAGGACCTGTTTTACTAAGATCTAAAGCAGTAAAGGGGAAAGGGTAAGTCATAAAGACTTGTAAGCTATCAATCATGCATGTCATGGCAATATGCAACATACAAGGCAAGATATCATCACATAAGCATAGAGATCATATATCCAAGATGCACATTGTTTCACATAGGTGCTCGTAATTAAATCACATAGGATAAGGATATATGGAGAGTCGGGCCGCTACGTAGTTCCTGCATACAAGCGTTATCTGGAATGTGAGGTGTCGGATGTGTGTAAGTACATCGACCTTCCGAGGAGATGCCCGGGATAGACACACCAATGATGCTCTAATGATTACAGCAAGGGGGCTACTTCCCCACTGTGGCCACAGTGGAGGCATGTGTGAACAAAGACGGGTATGCCAGCTGGACTCATGCAAATGCCAAGTAGTGTTTACTTAACAAATTCTCAAGCAGTGAACGAGGTCGGCAAGAGCGATCTCGTTCATGACAAGTAAATTATTCTCATCAATAATCAAGTAGGATTGAGTTCGACAAGAGCGAACTCAACATGTCAAATAGGCATTCTATTATATGACATCTAAAATCAAGCATGGTAATCAATCCAAATTCAAGAGTCTAGAATTATTATTCTTATCGAAACGTGTCTAGAACGTCGTAGGGATTGATCATTGAGCCAGTATTGTTCAATAGCTCACTATTTTTGACTCCGTTGAGTCGTCTCTAAAAATTCATCCGATAGAGTTTAAATGCTAAATGCATCCTAAACCCTTTTCTAAGTTCTCGTATAGGATAGACTAGGCCATTAATCCACTTAACAACCATAGTCAAGAATTATCAATAATTCAAATTCAAGGGAACCTTAGAATCATTATTTCTAAAAGTTATTAAATGTCAATGGTCCAAGAACAATAGTTATTTCTAAGGAGGCATAGCACACTTTTAATTCTAAGCATAGGACCAAGTCAATAGGATAACCAATTCATAGTTTATGGGATCCTAAAATCACAATCTCTAAGAGTTGTCAAAAGTCATTAGTCCAAGAACAATAGTTGTTCCTAAGGAGGCATAGAACACATTTAATTCTAGGCATAGGACTAAATTAACAAGATGAACCATTCATAGCTTATGAAACCCTAGAAATCACAATCTCTAAGAGTTGTCAAAATTCATTAGTCCAAGAACAATAGTTGTTCCTAAGGAGGTATAGAACACATTTAATTCTAGGCATATGACTAAATTAACAAGATGAACATGTCATTCAAAAATCTCATAAGACCAAATCATCATCAAACATGGCTTGGACATGGTAGGAGCATGGGAATCATAAGAAGAGGGGGACATGGCAATTCTAGCATACAACCTAAGGGGAATCAATAGCTTACATTACACCCAAGGAAAAGATGGGATGAGCACAAACTAATCGGATGGAATCGAGCTCCTCGTCGATAGCTTCACTTTGGTGGTCTCGGTTTGCCAATCAGAGGTTGGGAGCTCAAGTTATGGGAGAAACACACACTAATCTCCCCTCACCAACACACACAAGAGCTTGGGGAAGAGAGAGAAGGAATGATCTGAAATGGAGGGATTAATGTTGATCACAAAGTGGGAGGACTTTATATGGCATGCAATTTGTGGGTGGAAGTCCACATGTCACAAGGAGAGAGTTTGCAAATCCACTTGTCAAGTGGAGGATGATTGAGGTTAGTGCTAATCCAACTTAATTAGGGTCTAATAGGGAGGTTTAGGGTCAATTAGGATGGGGGGTTAAGGGTCTAATTGGTCACAAATCAGATTGCAAGAGAAAAATTCCGTAGGTGACACCAGCACTTGAGGCGGCCGCATCACATATGGCAGCGGGCGCTGGCCTAATTCTTATGTCCATTTTGCAATGCACTGGTGATCGAGTCGATGCGAGCGCATGGTCCAGCCCTTGAACTTGGTCTAAACATGTCCTAAATGGTCCCAAACTCATGGGCAACCATTCTAAGGTCTAACCCAACTCAAAACAAGTCGGAAACACACCCGAACAACATCCGGAACAAGGTAGAACAAGGCTCGAATCATGCGACGAATGGTTAACGAATCAAACACCAATCAAACTAGGATAAATTGGGCATGGAAAAGGCTTGTTTAAACATGGTTATGACCTGAATACAAGGTCGAGAACTCAACGAACATTTCGCAAGACGAAATACAAGTAATACGAGCAACGAGGGAAATCGCTAAGGCCAAAACAAAGCAAGAAAGTTTATAAACTTCCAAACAAGCTTACTATGATCAAGATGAGCGTTCTAAGTCATATATGAAAGGTAATAGAACCCCAACACGTCTTGGTTAAGTGCTAACATGCTAAGGCAAACACTCAAAGCATAAACGACAAGGTATGCAATGCATAGAAGGTATTCAAGCGACTATGAACGAAATAACTCTAATGCAAGCATGACATGAACAGAATGAAGTCTCTAACATGTTAAGACATACATTAAGCATGTTATAAAGGTACTAAGGCTCTAGTAGGACTTAGTTAAATACTAAGGTGATACACGAAGCAGTTTTAACAAAGCATTCATCGTATAGAAGGCATACAAGCAACTACGATCATGGTTGACCTAATGCGAGTATGGTATGAAAAATATGGACTTTAAAACATGTTAAGGTACATAATGAACATATTAATCAAGTATAGAAGGCATGTTACACAAGTACGGTTTGGGTTCTCACATCCTCCCCCACTAAAAGGAATTTAGTCCCTAAATTCATACCCGAATCATCGAAAAGGGAAGGATATCTCTCTCTCATATCAAGCTCGGTTTCCCAAGTAGCTTCCTCAATGTTATGGTTCATCCACAAGACTTTGACTAATGATATCATCTTCGTTCTCAAGATTTGTTCCTTTGTATCAAGAATCATCACTGGCTTCTCATTATAAGAAATGTCTGTTTCAATAGTAATCTCATCATAAGTAAGGACATGTGATTCATCCTTCAAGTACTTGCGTAGCATGGAGACATGGAAGACATCATGAACATCCGATATAGAAGGTGGCAATGCTAACCGATACGCCAAAGATCCAATCCTTTCTAGGATCTCGAATGGTCCAATAAATCTAGGTGAAAGTTTACCCTTCTTCCCAAATCGTTTAGTACCGCACTGGGGCGATACTTTCAAGAATACATAATCACCAACCTGAAACTCTAAGTCACGTCTTCGGTTGTCTGCGTAGCTTTTCTGTCTACTCTGAGCTGTAAGAAATCTGTCTCTGATAAGTTTCCCACTCTCAGCTGACTGTTGTACCATTTCTGAACCCCATAGCTTTGCTTCACCAACTTCATCCCAGCAAATCGGTGAACGACACTTACACCCATTTAAAGCCTCATATGACGCTATCTCAATATTGGACTTGTAACTGTTGTTATTCGCAAATTCGACTAGTGGTAAATGAGAATCCTAACTACCTTTGAAATCCATAGCACAAGCACACAATAAATCCCCTAATACCTGAATCAATCTCTCGGACTTACCATGTGACTGAGGATGAATGGCAACAATGAAATTAAGTCTCGTACACATAGCCTCATATAATGAATGTCAAAATCTCGAAGTAAATTTGGGATCTTTATCCGATAAAATTCTGACTGGCTCAAACTATAGGTTATCGAAATAGGTATGAAAAGTGACAATTTAGTCAATTCATACATAACAAGAACTAGTCGTAATACTCCATCGATAGAAGGAATGCTGTGGGTCCCAATGAGCACAATAATAAGCTAGAAGGGGGGAGGGGTTGAATAGCTTATTAACACTTTAAAAACTTTTCAGTAAGTTCCTTGAAAGTTACTTGCAATCTATGAAAAGAATCAAGTAGCGGAAGACCTTCAAGAAAATTGTTCCAGGTCTGCCGATAAGGACTACCGGTAGACCTTTTACGCATTACTTAAGTTCTCACGAAATGGATAATATAAACAATGAAACTAAGCAGTTCAAGAAATAGACAAACAGTAGGAAATAACACAAGTATTTTGGGATGGTTCACACTGTAATGAGTGCTACGTCCACCACCAAGGCAGTCAACCTTGGATTTAAATTGTGCACTATGTTTTCCACTTAGATCAATTACAAAGAATATCCCTAATGGATCGTGTACAAAAATATTGACTTGTGTTTGGGTCTAGGGAATTAAATATCTGTAAATACAAGATATTTAATTGCGTGTATATAGTTAATGGAAGTTAACAACAAGAAGAATAAAGCAATAAATGTTGATGAGCGCCTTCTTGTTGTCGACGAGGACTTCTAGATCTGTAAGGATCTATTGAATGCACCGAAAGACTTGGAGTTATGAAGTTTCGAGCAATTCTTTAAGTGTTCGATTGATTCTGCATGCTTGTCTCTTTGTTCCAGCCTTCAATGGCGATTTAAAGCAGTGCATTTCAAAAGAATCCGTTGGAGAGGACGAAGACTTCAACAAATTTATTCATAAATGCATTAAATGCATGGGGTCATCAAGGATTTTCGCCTTCACGATATCTAGAGCGATAATCATTTCGAGATCTTCAAAAAGGTGGGCGATTTGGTGTCGATCTCGAGAGATGTAGCGTAAAGTAGGGGACACCGCTTTTTCATCGCTCAGACGAAAAGTCTTCCCGCTGAAAGTTGCTTTCGCGGCTTGACATGTCGTGGAATGACTTGGATTAATTCAAATAATATATAGGAATAAGTTTGAATTAATCCAGCTTAGCTTTTTGCCGAGAGGACACGTTGAAGCGAAGCATCACCGGACACGAGGTCTACCGATCTTAAGCTTTGAGCGTGTCTTCCGGTGAAGCCGAGAAGGGTCTTCCGCCGAACCCGAAAAGTCCTATAAAAACTATACAAGGCAAAGTTCTATACACTTGCCACGCTAATCGATACGCAGCCCGATTAGCCATCAAGTATAAAACTAATGTAATGTACCGATCGATATAAATTTAACATAAGAATCAACAATCTCCTCCTATTTATATCCGTCATCATTACTACAAATGAGGGTTTTAAAACAAACTATTTGATAGATAATAACATGTCTTAGAAAGTTTTATATATTAAGTAATCGGAAGACATGCCTCTATTAAACGTAATAACACCTCAAATGCAAGGGACTAATCTAAGTGCATACAAGAATAAGAGAGTCAAAGAACAAAGACACAGATTAGCAAATAGCTTAAATAAATTTAAACCGAATGTTTAAATTCTAATTAGATAAACAATAAAGCAAAGAAGAATTTAAACAATATAATTTTTGAAAAAGCAAGTAATCATCTGTATTTATAAACAAGATGTTTACATTCAACAGTAGTTTTCAAAAATAAGATAAATACAAAGGAAAGGGAAGAAAAGATACATAAGCTACCAAGGTCTTTTTCCCTTTGCCTTTGTCTCAGCCTCCTTTTCTTTCTTTCTCGCTCTAGCTCTTCCATTCTTCGTTGGTATTCGCCATCCGCATCGCCGAGGTCCGTGGAACGAGAACGGTAGTCCAGCTTCTTCACGAAGACGGCTGTTCTCTTCCATCAAGATTCTCGTTGATAGACCTCATTTGCTTCTCCTCCGTGATGGCCGATCACGATCACGGTTGGCATTCATTATATCGTGAGCGAGTTGTTGCGAGCGAGGTTGTTGAGTTCCATAATGGGAGGACGACCGTGGCCGAGATGGAGAGTGATGGCGTGGAATAACTCAGAAAATGGAGCCTATGATACGGCAACCTTCATCTCGCTGAGCTTCGATGTTGATCTTGACATCGGTGAAGTCGTGCCGCATCTGTCCAAAACGAGTCCGCACATCCTCTTGAAATTGTCGAAGATTAGTGGCACCGTGGCCTTGGCCGCAGCGGGCTACTTCAGCGTAGCGTAGATATGCTTGTGAGCTCGCCTAGCCGCCGGTAGATGGCATCCAGACAAAACTTCATCATTGGTCGGGCCGATGGGAAGTAGATGCTTGGCCAATGTGAATGGTGCGGCAGAGGCAGTAGTCCGCAGCCCGAAGGGCCGTTGGAGAGGGGGAGTTCGGAGGCGTAAGAGGATGAGTCTTGGGTTGGTATGGTTTTGGTGGAAGAGGATATGGTTATAGGGAAGGGGAGGTGGTGGGGAATCCAGCCCATATCGTGTCGAATTTTCACCGATATGGGAGGATTGGGGAATGGGTTCGGTAGAGAACCGTAAAGAAGGGCAGGTAGAAGAGGGATTTTGGTTTTTGAAGGGAAGGTTGAGGAGGTTGAGAAGGTTGAGAAGGTTGATGAGTAGGGTGAAGAGATCTCGCACGACGACGAAAGTTCAAGAGGAACTTGGCAGCAGCAGGTCTAATGGTGGTGTGTGGTTGATGAAGTTGGATGGGATTGGTGAGGTGGGGAAGGGGTAGATGGGTCGTGAGTAGTTGAAAGGTGAGGAGGAGGAGGAGTTGGGGTTCCGGGCCGGCTCCTCCCGATTTTGAGGCTCCTCCCGAGGGATAGACTCCTCCGAGGTGGTGAATTCCTCCGAGTAGATGACTCAGAGGAATAGATGAAGGGTTGATAGGTATAGATGAAGGGTTGACCCGAGTTGGTAGGCCGGTAGTTGGTTGAAGAAGGTTGGGGACCGGTAGCTCTCCTTTTCTTCCTCGGCCGAATAGGAGACTCACCGCTTCATCGGTAGAGGTTGGAGGATCGCCGGGCTGGTCTTCAAAGGTTTTACGAAGTCTTCCTTCGCTTTGGTTTGGGAGTGGTGGGAGATGGTGAGGGTGGTTGGTCGGATTGGGTAGGTGGCCGAGAGGATGGCTTAGCTTGGGTAGATGGAGGAGAGGAATGGCCGGATTGGCCTCGGTGCCTTCTTCTTCTCGGCCTTCCTTCATCTCCTTTCTCGATCCATTTGGCCGCTCCTCTTCGCTTGGAGTTGCCACTT
Organism: Codonopsis lanceolata; assembly: GCA_013146195.2. Lineage (NCBI taxonomy): Eukaryota > Viridiplantae > Streptophyta > Magnoliopsida > Asterales > Campanulaceae > Codonopsis > Codonopsis lanceolata. The sequence continues at coordinate 101,374,761 of CM028380.1, read as the reverse complement.
CCGGCCTTGTTTTCTTGGCTTTGCCCTCGCCATTTTGGACCTTAGCAGCTTCATCGCCTGTGCCTTTGGCCTTTAGATGGAGGTCCGTGGCCACTTGATCGCCAAATTTTGCAGAGGCCTTTTGTAGGTCCCGCCGCCGCCGCTCATGTGCTTCCATGTTGAAGCGGGTGACCAAGATAGGTGCAGCTTGGCCACTTTGTCAAGAGAGACCGGCGGTAGACCTTTCTCAGCCGCTTGTTCTCGTATTCGTATTTACCGAAAAACGAGGCCGTGAGTTGCTTGTCCTTGGCCATCGTGAAACAACTCATCTTCTTTCAAAGAAGAGTTGATGTTTGCATCATCCCTCAAAAGGGCATTGATCACCGACGAAGGGCGCTTGCAAGTGGGGTTGTTCTTAGCTTTCTCCACCCACCGCTTTAGCTCGTCGAAAATGATGAGCCCCCGCTTGAGACGTAGTTGGAGGAATACAAAGACCGGTCGTTGATTTGTTGGCCTGTAAACATGTCATGAGCTCCACTCTTGAATAGGAGCCCCTTGTCTAGAAGATGGCTGGTGCAGTAGACGTCAAGAGGGAACAAATTTCGGAGCATTTTCCCTTGTGGCTCCCGGAGGGTGTCTACTCCCCTCATGGCTTCCCAGGCATGTAAAGCCTCAGCCATGGTTGCTGAAAGAGCTCCACCGTAATGCACGCCGATGATGGTGGAAATTGATTTAGCGGTGACAGAGATGGGACGGCCTCGAATCCACCCACGAAGAGCAGTCTTGTTCATGAGCTCCATTCTTTGATAAAATTCTTCTGCCAGGAAGATACTGTAGTTTTTGTCGTTGAGGCAGAAGAGGGGCGTAATCCCGTAGGCGCCCATATCCTCGCAAGCTTTGACGCCGCAGCCTATAGAGTTGATTGATCAAGGTCAATGCACATGCCCTAATATATAGCTTCGGTCCAAAGCGACAATAATGTCATGAGAGGCGGATAGGTGGGGTATCCTCGAAGGTTGATATTCGAAACCGGGAGGAATGTCGCTGTGGTTCAAAGCCTTCCGCCGCGCTTTGATTTTGAAGTTCTTGCCCGAAAGAAAAGCAAAATAAAAATTAGGGCTTTTCATCTAGACATCTAAACAAGTAGGAATTTCAAAGTTTTCTAAAATAATTGAAATTTTCGAAGCAAAAACTTGAAACCCTAGAATGTTTAGAGAAACCACACTCGAGAAATGCATAACAGAAGTTTTCATAAGAATAAACAATGAATATACATAAAAACGACTGTTAGTATTCAAGTTTGTAAGAACAACAATGGCGAATCATCTCAAACTCGAAAATGACCGCTTGAATTCCAAAACGATTTTAGGTTGATAATGAAATGCAACAAGACATAGAAAATTACGAGTAGAGAAGAGAGAAGCGCACTCATTGTTGATGATGAGAAGAAGAAACAAGAAGAACTTGAATTTGCGTAAAGTAGAGAGAGAGAGAGAGAGAGAGAGAGATATTTCTGCTCAAAGGGTTTCAGAAGTTTGCAAATGACGGTTCAAGGACTATTTAAAGGCGAGAAAATATCGTTTTGAAAAAGCTGAACTTAAGATATTTTCTTAAGTACCAAATTTTATCCTTGACCCCTTTATTGCTTTAGAAACCTCTTTAGCAAAAAATAGACTAAGTAAGAGTACTAACCTTTAAGTCTTCCTAAAGGATAACTTACGCCTTCCGATTAGTCTAATAAGTCTACCGGTATGAAAGAAACATTAACAAAATATTAACCTTAAGCAAGAGGATCAATCATACCAAGATTTCTCCTTAAATAAGCAAACCCGGTGGCATCCAAAGGGTTTTGTGAGAATGTCCGCTAATTGATGCTCGCTTGGAACATATTCCGCATCGATGTTACCTTTTTCCACATGATCTTTGAGAAAGTGATAACGAATATCAATGTGCTTTGTCTTTGAATGCATCATCGATTTTTGGAGACCGAGATAGCCGATGTGTTGTCACACATGATTGGGCGCGCCTTGATGTTGTAGTCCACTAGTTGTTGCTTCATCCATAGCAGCTTGAGAGCAACAAATGCTTGCAAAGAATGTATTCTCGCTTCGTGGTTGAGTTTGCCACCGATCCTTGTTTCTTGCAAGACCATGAGACAAGTCTGCTTTCCAAGAAATTGACAAGTCCCACCGGTGCTTCTTTCGCTCACTTTGCAGTCGCATAATCGTGATCCGAGTATCCAACTAGATTGAAGTTGTTGGATTTTGAATACCGATGCCTAGATTTGTTGTTTTTGAAACATATCCGATGATACGCTTGGCAAAGAAGCAAATGTGACTCCTTTGATCCGCCTCGAAATCTAGCACAAACACAAACAAAGAAACATAATGTCGTCTACTAGCAAGAAGGTAAAGAAGTGAACCTATGATTCCTCGGTACTTGGTCATGTTCTCTTGCTTTCCCTTTTCATCTTTGTCAAGATGGCGCCGGTAGACATTGGAGTTTCAAATCCTTTGGTCGAATCAAGACCAAACTTCTTGATTAGTTCCTTTGCATATTTGGTTTGGCCGATGAAGATTCCGTCTCAAGTCCGTTGTATCTCGCAGCCTAGAAAATAGGTAAGTTCACCCATCATGCTCATCTCGAACTTGCTTTGCATCGCCTTCTCGAATCTTTTGCACAAGCTTTGGTTAGTTGATCCAAAGATGATGTCGCCCACATAGATTTGTACCGTAAGAGAATGGCCTTTGTGCTTGAGGATGAATAAAGTAGTGTCTATTCTTCCTCTCACGAATCCTTGTTCAATTAAGAACTTGGATAGAGTTTCATACCAAGCTCTAGGAGCTTGCTTCAGCCGTAGAGAGCTTTCTTGAGTCGGTAGACGTGATCCAGCTTTGTCCGAGATGACAAATCCTCGAGGTCGCTCCACGATACGCTTCTTGAAGATCACCATTCGTAAAGGCACTCTTAACATCCATCCGATACACTTTGAAGTCCATGAACGAGGCATAGGCTAGAAAGATTCTCGATTGCTTCTAGTCTAGCAACAGAGCAAAAGTTTCATCAAAGTCAATTCCTTCTTCCCGGTAGCCCCGAGCAACCAATCTAGCTTTGTTTCGTGACATTTCCATCTTCATCTCTTTTATTTCGAAACCCACTTGGTGCCGATGACCGGATGATCACGGTCTTTGAACTAAGCTCCACACCTTACATCTTTCAAACCGGTTCAACTCTTCTTGCATAGCTTCAATCCAGCTTATGATCTTCGATAGCTTCATCAATCTTCTTTGGTTCGAAGTTCCGATACAAATGCATAAGCAAACAAAGTTTCTTCTCGAACCTTATTTCTCGCATTTAACTCCCGAGTTGAGATCACCAATGATTTGAGAAATGGGATGATCTCTTGCTTCAATAACGCTTGAGGAAGATCACTTCGTGGATTCTTCCCTTAAGAATTCTCGAGTTGGTTGAGAAGGAGATTCACCAAAATCTGTTCAAGAAATAGAGTCTTCAAAACTTTCATTTTCTCGTGAACAAGAAGGATGAGAGATCTCAGAAGGTGCTTGGGGTAAAACAAGAGATGGGTTCGTGGTCAACAGATGAGTTGTTATCGGTATCGGTAGAGGTCTCATCTACCGGTGAAGGGTTATCGGTATTGATGGGTTCACTTGCCGCTCGATAAGGAGTAGAAGTAGATGTTGTATTTGTACTGCCTCATCATTATCGTAATCATTAGCAACGCTCGAGCCATTCTAGGCTCTAACAAGTCATATTCATCAAAAGAAACATGCACGTATTCTAAGATTTTTAAGTTAGATTTATCGAAAATGCGAAATGCTTTTGAATGTTTGGAATACCCTTAAAAATTCCTTCGTCTCGATTTTGCATCAAATTTTCCTCTATATTCTTTTCCATTATAAAGAATAAAACATTTACAAAGATTTTAAGAAATCCAATGTTTGGGATCTTCCTCTCCATATTTCATATGGAGTTTTATTATGAAACTTGTTTACTGTGGATCTATTCTGGGTAAAGCAAGCAAGATTGATCGCTTCGCCTAAATAAATACTTCTAAGTTTAGCTTCGCCAAAGATTGTTCTAGCCGCTCAATCGTTGTTCTGTTTCTTCCGCTCAGCCTACACCATTTTGTTGAGGAGTACCGGCGGCAGAGAAGTTGTGGCCGATCCCATGGTCATCGCAGATTTTCTACACCATTGTTTTTGAATTCAAGGTCGTTGTCCGATCTTATGTCACAAATGTCTTCAAGCTTTTGAGTTTGAAGTCTTCTAAAAAGTGCAATGACTAGATCATACGCTTTCATCTTTAGATGTCATAGTTTCAATCCAAGTGAATCTAGAGTAGTCATCAACTACTACAAGTGTGTACTTGTCTCCGAAATACCGGCCGTTGTAATAGGTCCAAAGAGATCCATATGCGAAGTTGAAGAGGTCTGCTTGTTGACAATACAGACTTTCTTTTGAAGGAAGACTTGGAAAGTTTTCCTAGTTGACAAGCTTTACAACTTCGTCATGATCGGCAGACACCGTAGGTAGACCTCGACAAGCCCATTTTTGACAAGAGCTTGGAGAGGTGCCATTTTTGGAGAGAGGTTGAGAGGTGCTTGAAGTTGAGGTGATCGAGACGCTTGTGCCATAGCCACCGTTGTCACGAACATTGTTGGCTACTAGACACGTGTTTGAGAATCTCCCTAGAAGATTTAAGTCCACGACATAGACGCTTCCTTGTCTATTGCCTGGCCAAGATTGTAGAGCACGATTCACCGCCTTTGATGAGGCACCGGTTTGAATTGAATTGGCATAGAAGTCCTTTGTCGCACTGTGATATGCTCGTAAGATTGTGCTTTAAACCACTTACTAGAGAAACTTTGTTGATGGAGAGACTTCCTCTAGTAATTGAGCCATATCCAATTGTCTTTCCTCTTGCATTGTCTCCGAAAATAACCGTGGGTCCTTTTGCTTCAGCCTATATTCTCAGAAGAAGACTGCTCCCAAATATGTGCCTTGAACACCACCGCCTAGGTACCGATGTCTTTGTTTTCTCGATTCTATAGCCATGAAGCATTCCTCGAAAAGAAGTTAAAGCAAACAAGGTACCCTTTATTTTCTTTTGGGTCCTAAGGATTAGCAACCTTTGCAACCCATACCGCTTGACCTTGAGAGAACTAGGTCTCTCGATCTTGGGTGAACCTTAGCAGCATTCTCGTGCCGATGGCCTAAGCAATGGCAAGAATGACATAAATGGAAAGTCCATAGAGAACTGTTAGAGTCTTCAACCGAAGAGTGCTTATGATTATTCCTTTTCTTGACATCCATTTTTGGTTCAATTTTGCTTGTTGACGGTAGACTTAATTGGTTTCTTTCGAATCTTCCTAGGTAGGTTACCAATGCACTTAGCTTTAGCTTTTCTCGTTGAATACCTTTTCAGAGGATTCGTAGAATACCTTTAAGTTTACCTTCAACAGTAAAGGAGCTTTGCTGCTTCATAGACAAACTTGATAGTTACCTAGAGGTTTAGTAGGTCTACCGTCCGCCAGACTTTGCCTTGGCATAGTTGTTGCCTGTAGACTTCACTTTCTACCGTTACCTTTTCGTGTTTCTCATTTGAGTCACCATTTTGGCTTTTCCTTTCTCGAACTTTAGGGTAAACGTAAGGAACACTTGAATAACCAAGGCCTTGTTTCCCTATATTTCCAAATGTCTGCTTAGAGAAAGATATATCATTAGCGCTTCTGAGGATTCACCTTTCTCTTTGATCAAGAGATTGTCTGAAGAGACACATCCGAATATCCTATGCCTGCTTTTATCATTGCTAGATTTTTGGCTTGTAAGGATTTCTTCAAATGCATCCTTGAGCTATTCCAGAGTCAATTGTCTTTGCAAGGCAATTTTCTAGGTCAAGTCCTTTGATGTGCTCAATGACAAATAAATTTTGTCATGAAGAAATTTGTTTTCTTCCTTCGCTTGATACTCTCTTGTTGACAGCCTATTGAGAGTTTGAATCTCACCGCCATCAAAGATTTCTCACCGTAAGTTTCTTCACGCTTCTGGCCGCTTTAACATAGGCTACTCTAAAGGAATTAAATTCTTCAAGCATATCCCGATTATCCTTGAGAAGTTCTTCCTCATCGAAGCTATCACCGTTGGTTTCATTTTTGTCCAAAGGACTTGGTGAAACTACAACTTCATTTTCGAGTCATAGGTAGGACATGAATCATGAGCTATTAAGCATATGTTAGCTTGCTCACAATCCTCTTCCTCCTCTTCTCGAATCGGCCTCAAACCATGAAGCAACCTGTTTGTCTTCTATGTCTTCACCAACATACCCTTTTGTTTTTGAAATTTTCTAAAAGTGGGTTTTCTGTATGCTTCAAATTTTGGCTTAGGACATTTTGAGGCAAATGACTGTGTTTTCTACAGCTTATAACACACAAGCTCTTCCTTAGATGAGCTTTCACCATTTTTCCCGAAAGGTTGTTGGTGAGTGTTCTTCCTTCCATATTTTGCAAATTTTTGAAAACGCTTAACAAACATAGCAAATTGTTCATCGATAAAAAATCATTTTCACCGGAAGAAGTAGAAGGTTTGTTTTCAACAATGATTTCTTCTTGGACCATGGTCGGCAAAGACACGCTCGAACTGCTTGTCTTGCTCTAGAGCTTGATTAACTTCAAGTTCATAAACCTTTAAACTTGCGTAGAGACTACGAAGAGTCATCTCGCTTAAGTTCTTAGATTCTTTCATAGCCGTGGTCTTCACATGCCATAAGCTACCTAGAGAGCCTAGAAACCTCATGTTCATTTCCTTTTTGTCATACGCTTTACCAAGAGAAAAGCAACTATTTATTACCTCACCGAATCGATCGTATGCTTGTCTCAAGGTTTCCTTAGGATCCTTTTTGAAAGAATCAAACCGCTGGATGTATGTATATTTTCTCGTTGTCTCTTGTGTCTTGGTCTCCTTCCAAGTATTCTACAAGAGCTTCCCACATCTCTTTCGCAGCTTGTACATCGAATCACTTGCCGGTAGGTGCTTGTGTCTAGAGAGCGGGTGATTATATTGATTGCTTTGTCCAAGTTCTACCAGCTTTCTATCGCCCTCTCGTCCATTCTCGATTCTTCTTTAGGAACTTCGCAGGTTCCCAGATGGAGGCTAGAAGATTTGCCTTCATTGGTACATGTTGACCGCAGTGACACATTTCCATAACCCGTTGTCAATAGAGTTCATGAATCTCATTACTTTATCCTTCCATACATCAAAATGACCTTCGCCCAATATTGGGACGTGGTTAGCATTAGATGTAGGCAAAGATATAGTGTGTTTGTGCCATTATGTCGTATCTCTCAAGAGTTTAATCTTGGAAAAACTTGTTTTCGAAGAGTAAGGCTCTGATACCAATTGTGGGTCCCAATGAGCACAATAATAAGCTAGAAGGGGGTTGAATAGCTTATTAACACTTTAAAAACTTTTAAGTAAGTTCCTTGAAAGTTACTTGCAATCTATGAAAAGAATCAAGTAGCGGAAGACCTTCAAGAAAATTGTTCCAGGTCTGCCGATAAGGACTACCTAGACCTTTTACGATTACTTAAGTTCTCAATGAAATGGATAATATAAACAATGAAACTAAGCAGCTCAAGTAATAGACAAACAAGAAGGAAATAACACAAGTATTTTGGGATGGTTCACACTATAATGAGTGCTACGCCCACCACCAAGGCAAATAACCTTGATTTAAATTGTGCACTATGTTTTCCACTTAGATCAATTACAAAGAATATCCCTAATGGATCGTGTACAAAATATTGACTTGTGTTTGTCTAGGGAATTAAATATCTCAGAAATACAAGATATTTAATTCGCGTATATAGTTAATGGAAGTTAACAACAAGAAGAATAAAGCAATAAATGTTGATGAGCAGCTTCTTGTTGTTGACGAGGACTTCTAGATCTGTTAAGGATCTATTGAATGCACTGAGCTGAAAGACTTGGAGTTATGAAGTTTCAGAGCAATTCTTTAAGTGTTCGATTGATTCTGTATAGTTGTCTCTTTGTTCCAGTCTTCAATGGCGATTTATAGCAGTGCATTTCAAAAGAATCCGTTGGAGAGGACGAAGACTTCAACAAATTTATTCATAAATGCATTAAATGCATGGGGTCACAAAGGATTTTCGCCTTCACGTATATCTAGAGCAGTATAATCATTTCGAGATCTTCAAAAAGGTGGGCGATTTGGTGTCGATCCGAGAGATGTAGCGAAAGTAGGGGACACCGCTTGCTTTCATCGCTCAGACGAAAAGTCTTCCTCGCTGAAAGTTGCTTTCGCGGCTTGACATGTCGTGGAATGACTTGGATTAATTCAAATAATATATAGGAATAAGTTTGAATTAATCCAGCTTAGCTTTTTGCCGAGAGGACACGTAGAAGCGCATCACCGGACACGAGGTCTACCGATCTTAAGCTTTGAGCGTGTCTTCCTGAAGCCGAGAAGGGTCTTCCGCTGAACCTGAAAAGTCCTATAAAAACTATACAAGGCAAAGTTCTATACACAGTTGCCACGCTAATCGATACGCAGCCCGATTAGCCACTGAAGTATAAAACTAATGTAATGTACTGATCAGATATAAATTTAACATAAGAATCAACAAATGCAAATTCTGCCTCAGTCAAGATACTATCCTTTTTCAAAGAAAACGTAGGAGTCTTATTCTCATAATCATTAGGCAATGCTAGATATTCAATTCTTGAAAACTGTTTTCACATTTCCACTCCAAATAAAAGTAGATTTCTTCTATTTAAATTAGTCAAAGAAGTAGAAATCTTTAAAAATCCCTCAATGAATCTACGGACTTCGATAAACAATTTAGGAATCTTCCACTTAGCAACCGCTTCCAATCTCGATGGATCCAAGTAAATACCAGTACTAGAAACTACGTGCCCAAGAAAATAGACTTTTTCGAGCAAAAACACATACTTGCTAAATTTAGCAAAAAGTTGCTTCTCACGCAAAACAGAAAGAACCACTCTCAAACGATCTGCATGTTCTTCTCATGACTTTGAGTACACAAGAATATCCTCATTGAAAACTACGACAAAGCAATCCAAATAATTATGGGATACTCGATTCTTTAAATCCATGAAAATTGTAGGCGCGTTTGCCAACTCAAACGGCATCACAACGAACTTATAAAAGTCATGTCATGAAGGAAAAGTTGTCTTCAAAATATCTTCCTATCGAACTCATAACTGATGGTAACCACTACGCACGTCAAGCTTGAAATATACAACTGGTCCATGAAGTTGATCAAAGAGATTATCAATATGCGGTAAGGATAATTATTCTTTATAATCACTTGGTTTAACTGGCGGTAGACAATGCATAACGGTAAAGTATCATATTTATTATTCACAAATAACACCGGTGCACCCCACGGAGACACCCTTGGTTTAATAAACTCCCTATCAAGAAGTTCCTGCAACTCTCTCAACTTAGCTGGAGCCATTCTATAAGGTGCTCTAGAAATAGGAGAAGTTTCCTGGCAATATCTCAATGCAAAACTCTAACTCTCGGTTGGGAGGTAATGCATACTCAGTCGAAAAACATCCGTAAATTCATTAACTACCGGAACTTCATTAACAATTAGAACTTCTTATAGTATAGAAGTAGGCATGCTAGTCTCAAGTACATAAACGAGATAACAAGTACAACCTTGCGTTAAAAGTTTTCTTCCCCGCAAAGTAGAAATAACATGTATATTATTCATGGCATGATCACTAATAAGCACAAACTCCGGTATACCGGGCATGTCAGATGTAACTATCTTATTATGGAAATCTCATAATTACACTTACAAGAATTTCATATACAAAATGCACATATTTGTACAAGTATAACAATGCACCATTTACTTGTTCTATTCCATTTTGGTAATGGGTTCCGTCAATTTCAAACACTAATTTAAATCATTCTAGTACTCTGACGAAGACCTCTTGATAACCAAGTCAAAGATCCCCTAAAATGACTTCCAAAAGCTTTCGTCGTATAGGATGCAGGGTGTTTGTGATTAAAAAACAAGCATCCTCCAATTCGGTCTCAAATAAGTATGCATACATATAGATAGGGTGCAAACGTCATGTAACATAGTATTTTAACTCTACTATGCAAGTATAACAAGTATGGAATAATCGTGTTTTTATCATACATATACACATTCATGAAAGGTAAGGTGGTCTAATATTATTTAGCCCATTTCAAGGAATCTACTAAGTAGTTTTTGATATCGAAGTTCAAGAAAATTCACGTATGTTATTAATCACACTTTTAACCACTTATCAATGGTAGGCATGGAACATCACGATGTTAAACATGAACAAAATCATAGACATTAATGTATAGCATAAGATTACTTACTAGTATATTCTTAATCATTATAATTCAACCCGTATACGGTCGACAATCAAGCTAGTCAATGGTAGGCACAACACAATACCCAAAGCTAATACTTTCCTAATATATTAGGTTAACAATAAGGCAAAAACAAAAATTCAAAATCAGTAGGTAGAATATGTTAATCCACAAATACACTACTAATCCTTTAACATGAAAACACGTATAGGTTGGAAACAATTTCGAGTATGTGGCACGTGATTAACTCTTGGCTTATCACAAATTTAACAGACCATGAATGAAAATCTTTCATTATTTGAGATAATCTCCTTGACTAAAATTAATATCGGGAAGCAAGTACTCAAGTTTCCTCCAAGCAAGCAAGACTTGAACACGTGATCATGAACTACAATGGGTACAAGTATTCATATAGCAATTATGAAATATTAATAAGTACTACGGGAGGCTAAGCCATTCCGCTCTCAAAACGCGTACAACGAATCTTGGCTGTAGTGAATCCCATGGCGATCACTCTTGGGACCAACAAACTGATTTCTATGATTTCAAGTAGCAAAGCAAGGAAACAATGGATCTATAGTAGCGTAACACCTACTCTTGGTATAACTGCGCCTTGAAAGTAAAACGGGAGAAAGGTAATATTCCTTGACACGAACACTGTACTCACGAGAATCTAGATTACAATGAACTTAGAATGCTAAGTCCTATTCATTTGCGAAGAATCTGCCAATAAGGCAAGAAAGAGAACACTCAACGTCATGATTGACACAAGAACTAACCCAACTAGGCCATGGAACCTATCCTGGCCGATAGCTAACCTATAAACAAGCTCTGATACCAACTGTGGCGACCCGACTCGGACCCGAGGTGGAACCGCGGGTCGGACCGCCCAAATAGGAGGGAAACAAGTAAACATATAACATGCAAGGACTCAATTAAAGAAAACGACGTGACACAACATTAGAGACGTAGCACACCTCGGCACCAAAAGGCCGGTATTTTTAAAACTTTTCAAACCTGATAAAACAGTTAAGCAATTAAACCAAGTCATCGGCGACACTACATGCCGGAACCCAAGCTAACAGTTTATGGATAAGAATTAAGTAAGAGCTAATAGGATGCTCAGCGGAAGACTTATACGTAGTGAACTACTAAACAAGATAACCAAAGCTCGGCTTACACAATGCCGGCATTAAAGGGGTTACAAGTACTACAAGTGAAAATACTACAAGTAGTTGACTAAAAGTAACAAGTTCAAGTTCTATACAAATACCCAAGCATAGTCTAATTGACTTGCTTTAACCCATCGTCCTTGCAAAATATAAAAGGAAGGAAGAGGACATCTAAACCACCTCTTCAAACTTCAACGGCGGACCAAAAGGGGAACAAGGCACGAACACCGCAAGCCTCAACAAGAAGGACATGTTTTGCTAAGATCTAAAGCAGTAAAGGGGAAAGGGTAAGTCATAAAGACTTGTAAGCTATCAATCATGCATGTCATGACAATATGCAACATACAAGGCAAGATATCATCACATAAGCATAGAGATCATATATCCAAGATGCACATTGTTTCACATAGGTGCTCGTAATTAAATCACATAGGATAAGGATATATGGAGAGCCGGGCCGCTACGTAGTTCACCGCATACAAGCGTTATACGGAATGTGAGGTGTCGGATGTGTGTAAGTACGTCGACCTTCCGAGGAGATGCTCGGGATAGACACACCAATGATGCTCTAATGATTACAGCAAGGGGGCTACTTCCCCACTGTGGCCACAGTGGAGGCGTGTGTGAACAAAGACGGGTATGCCAGCTGGACTCATGCAAATGCCAAGTAGTGTTTACTTAACAAATTCTCAAGCAGTGAACGAGGTCGGCAAGAGTGATCTCGTTCATGACAAGTAAATTATTCTCATCAATAATCAAGTAGGATTGAGTTCGACAAGAGCGAACTCAACATGTCAAATAGACATTCTATTATATGACATCTAAAATCAAGCATGGTAATCAATCCAAATTCAAGAGTCTAGAATTATTATTCTTATCGAAACGTGTCTAGAACGTCGTAGGGATTGATCATTGAGCCGGTATTGTTCAATAGCTCACTATTTTTGACTCCGTTGAGTCGTCTCTAAAAATTCATCCGATAGAGTTTAAATGCTAAATGCATCCTAAACCCTTTTCTAAGTTCTCGTATAGGATAGACTAGGCCATTAATCCACTTAACAACCATAGTCAAGAATTATCAATAATTCAAATTCAAGGGAACCTTAGAATCATTATTTCTAAAAGTTATTAAATGTCAATGGTCCAAGAACAATAGTTATTTCTAAGGAGGCATAGCACACTTTTAATTCTAAGCATAGGACCAAGTCAATAGGATGAACAATTCATAGTTTATGGGATCCTAAAATCACAATCTCTAAGATTTGTCAAAAGTCATTAGTCCAAGAACAATAGTTGTTCCTAAGGAGGCATAGAACACATTTAATTCTAGGCATATGACTAAATTAACAAGATGAACCATTCATAGCTTATGAAACCCTAGAAATCACAATCTCTAAAAGTTGTAAAAATTCATTAGTCCAAGAACAATAGTTGTTCCTAAGGAGGTATAGAACACATTTAATTCTAGGCATATGACTAAATTAACAAGATGAACATGTCATTCAAAAATCTCATAAGACCAAATCATCATCAAACATGGCTTGGACATGGTAGGAGCATGGGAATCATAAGAAGAGGGGGACATGGCAATTCTAGCATACAACCTAAGGGGAATCAATAGCTTACATTACACCCAAGGAAAAGATGGGATGAGCACAAACTAATCGGATGGAATCGAGCTCCTCGTCGATAGCTTCACTTTGGTGGTCTCGGCTTGGCAATCGGAGGTCGGGAGCTCAAGTTATGGGAGAAACACACACTAATCTCCCCTCACCAACACACACAAGAGCTTGGGGAAGAGAGAGAAGGAATGATCTGAAATGGAGGGATTAATGTTGATCACAATGTGGGAGGACTTTATATGGCATGCAATTTGTGGGTGGAAGTCCACATGTCACAAGGAGAGAGTTTGCAAATCCACTTGTCAAGTGGAGGATGATTGAGGTTAGTGCTAATCCAACTTAATTAGGGTCTAATAGGGAGGTTTAGGGTCAATTAGGATGGGGGGTTAAGGGTCTAATTGGTCACAAATCAGATTGCAAGAGAAAAATTCCGTAGGTGACACCAGCACTTGAGGCGGCCGCATCACATATGGCCAGGCGGGCGCCTGGCCCTAATTCCAGCTTATGTCCATTTTGCAATGCTCTCAGCACTGTCCCGCGAGCTGGTGATCAGAATTCGATGCGAGCGCATGGTCCAACCCTTGAACTTGGTCTAAGCATGTCCTAAATAGTCCCAAACTCATGGGCAACCATTCTAAGGTCTAACCCAACTCAAAACAAGTCGGAAACACACCCGAACAACATCCGGAACAAGGTAGAACAAGGCTCGAATCATGCGACGAATGGTTAACGAATCAAACACCAATCAAACTAGGATAACTTGGGCATGGAAAAGGCTTGTTTAAACATGGTTATGACCTGAATACAAGGTCGAGAACTCAACGAACATTTCGCAAGATGAAATACAAGTAATACGAGCAACGAGGGAAATCGCTAAGGCCAAAACAAAGAAAGAAAGTTTATAAACTTCCAAACAAGCTTACTATGATCAAGATGAGCGTTCTAAGTCATATATGAAAGGTAATAGAACCCCAACACGTCTTGGTTAAGTGCTAACATGCTAAGGTAAACACTCAAAGCATAAACGGCAAGGTATGCAATGCATAGAAGGTATTCAAGCGACTATGAACGAAATAACTCTAATGCAAGCATGACATGAACAGAATGAAGTCTCTAACATGTTAAGACATACATTAAGCATGTTATAAAGGTACTAAGGCTCTAGTAGGACTTATTTAAATACTAAGGTGATACACGAAGCAGTTTTAACAAAGCATGCATCGTATAGAAGGCATACAAGCAACTACGATCATGGTTGACCTAATGCGAGTATGGTATGAAAAATATGGACTTTAAAACATGTTAAGGTACATAATGAACATATTAATCAAGTATAGAAGGCATGTTACACAAGTAGGGTTTGGCTTCTCACAAAATTAGTTTACAGTTAATTTAGGATAAATTTTAAAGAGATAAAATTTGCAAAAGCCGTTGCTGTCACGTGGCGGCTTTCTGTGAAAAACTAAAAGTTTTAAAGAGATTTTGTGCTGCCACGTGTCACCTTTAAAATGGAAAAAGTTTTTTCCTTTTTCAAAATCGATTAGTTTAAGATAAAAATTCTAAATCTAATTATACATGATATGATGCTTCCAAGAAATATGAATACACTGTAGGAGCCCAATCTGAACACCTGGCTTTCAACGTGTCTGTAAATCCTCTAGGCCCAACTCTACAACAAGAAGAAAAGATTATGAACTGGGCAGGGGCACTCCCTGCAAAAGCCCTCCGGCGTGAGAATCAGTATACGATTCAATAGAAGAGTAAGCAATTTAGCAGAGTTTCAGCTAGAGAATAAGATTGCGCCCTACCTTTTTCTTCATTTACCTAAGCTTTTATACCTGCCGGAGGGCATAACTGACAGCAACCGTTAATAACTGCCCATAATGATTAATAACTGCCCAGGAATGATCGTGGCCTTCATTGGCGGGCACATTAATTGGTCTATAAATGACAACGATTTAAATGGAGAATTTCCCGGACGTAACCGTTCTCTATTCAGCGAGAACTCTTGCTCGGACATAACTGTCCTCAACTGATGTTAGCTCTGATATAGGCGAGCACAACGAGTCGTGCTCGCACCTCAATTATGCTCGCTGGTTAAGCCCCCAACTCGCTATCATCTTAGCACAGCTCAACATTATGCTCGCTTGCTCGGATGTCATTGGTCTGCCTGGCACGTGATCCTCGGTCTGGGCCTATTAGGCCGAGCAGTTCAGTAGCCCCCTACTCCTTGTTTCACCGAGTATTCATGCTCGTGACGAGGAGGAGCTCAAGAAATCCGAAAAGCACTTTAGGGAAATGTGCCCAAAAAACTGAGCCGCCAGCCGTCAGTTTGTGAAAAGACAGGCTCGTTTTTCCACAATGCATTAAATGTTATGCCGCCACTTTAACTTCGGTTACCGAACCCTTATGATGAAGGTTTATCAACCGGCGGTTTCCTTTAGATTTAAAAGGTGGAAATCCCTTCCATTCCAAACTTTACCCCTCTAAAATACTCACATCGCTTCAAGTGAAGAACGGTCTTCTCATCTGCAGCCACAGCAAGTTCTTGTGCCCAAATCCAATTTTCATCAAGTTCAGAAACTTCCGAAAACTACAACACATGTATTTCTCCTTCTTCATTTTTGCTGTTTTTTTCTATTTTACTGTCTTCATCTGTGTCTGAGCATCTGGTTTAACCATCATATTCGAGACCTTGACGCCCCCATTCTTTTAGCAAAAACTTTTTTGGATTTCATACCTTTGATACTTCCATACCTACGTACCCTTCGTCACCAAATCCGCTTCTAATCAGAAAGCGAGGAAAGCGTTAACCAGTGCCCCGTTCATTGGTTTATGGATAAACCCTAGCTTGCCACGGGTTTTAAATTATTTTCTTTTTTCGCCCCAAGCAGGGTTTAACCCGTATTCCTCGATTACTGTAGGATGTCTTCAGACGGTAGAACACCCTCCGAGATCGAAGGGCGAGCATACGACCATGGAGCTCCTCAAGAAAACGAAGAAACTTCTGCCGCCTCTTCTAGCTCGGAAGCAACTGAACGGGAAGAAGCCCCACTCATTCGACGGAGGCATTCCCGAATACTCCCCCATAATATCGAGCGAGTTACCGAGAATCCCCCAAATTCCAATAGACCAACAAACCAGGATCAAGGAAAGCAAATTGCCTCGACCAGCACTCCTTTTATTTCCTGGGATGACCTAAATAGCGAGGAAGAGGTATCAACCTGGTTCTATTCCTTAGGTATGAACCCTAAGAATTACCGAGTTAGGGCCTTCGACCTGGACATTGATGAAACCGGTCACAATTTTCAGGGAGACCGAATGGTCTTCTATTTTGACTTCTTCTTGGTCGGTCTCCGTTTACCCTTAGATCCTTTCTTTGCTGAATTTCTTATAATAAACAATGCCCTTCCTTGTAACCTAACTTTGACCACAGTTAGGTTTTTAATCTCCTATATCGTAGCCTGTAGACTCCTCAGTTTTGAGCCAAGTATGGAGCTCTTCAGAAAATTCTTTCTTTTTTCTATTGATAAGAAAACCGGGCGCATCTCTGGTCGCTCGAACCCAAATTATTTCAAGCTTCTTTCAGAAAACCCGAACAAAGTGGATGCCTGGGATTCTAAACCTTTACTAGTAGAATCTCGCGTAGGCTGGCCTTTTGCTCCCTATCTCAATAACTTAGCCATTGCTAAGTACGATAAACAAGCCTTCCGAACAGGAGAACCACATCTCGCCAAAGCTTTTAGGGAGCTTCTCGGGGTAAAAGATGGAAAACAAGGGCAAGACTAGGTCCTGGATTGGACTACATTGACTTCTGACCTCCCTATGTTACGCCGAGCTGCCATTTTGAACTGGCCCGTACAAGGTTGTGAGCCGCAAACCACTCTCGAGCCAGAAATACCCCATCCTTTTTGGGGAAACTGTCACGAGGAAAATTTTCCAAGTGAATGTCCGAGATGTCTTCAACTCGGAAGAAACTGCACCCCCGCTTTTTCCCTCTCGGGTTTGCATAATTTCTCCCTTGTTTTAATATCACTAATCCATGCTTTATCTTCTAATGAAGTTACTTATTTTGCAGATATGAGGCAAATGGAAGACTCTAACCGCTTTCTACAAGCCATGCGAAGGGGATCCGTGAGCAGGAATACATAGATGGCAGGGCAACCACCTGCTCGACTCCTAACACGGGGCGAGGAAATAGCCGAGCTACCCAGCCAAGCCAGGCAGCAACTGCTTCCCATACACCAGCAGCCCCTACCAACCAATCCCCTGTACTGCCTCAACCTCAGCAACAACAACAACAACAGCAACAACAACAACAACAACAACAACAAACAAAAAGGCCTCTTCCAACTTCCCCCCTGAGAGAAGAACTCGATCGAGAACTGATCAAAGCGATCCTGCCGAAGCCTCTAGCTCTTGAGCTCCCATTTGGCAGAGGGAGAATTTCGAGATGCCAGAAAGTTGCGAGCTCGCGACCAAAATCATCGCTGAGATAGGAGTCGTCCCTGATCTAGCAAACATAAATACCAACAAAAGAGGTGGCCACGCTGCTAGCATTGGGCTAGGTATGGTGAAAAGGCTTAGGCATACTGGAATCAGACGAAGGAGCACTGAACTCCCAAGTGCCGTCTTGATTGGAGAGATTGGGATGTGCTTGACCGAGGTAACCACCTTTACTCTGACATATGCCAAACTCCTTACTTTTTACCTTTAACTTTATTTGTTTTGATTCTCAGATGGCCAGCAAAACTGAGCTCCTTTTTGATCGCTTAATCGACAACGTGAAAACCTCCAGCTCGCTCTCTACTGAAAAGAATGCCTTGGAGGAACAAGTCAACTCTCTAAGAGCAGAATTGAAAGAAAGCGAGGAAAACCTGACCTCCAAGGTCACAGACATATCTAAATTGGAGGAAGAGAAGAGGATCCTTGACGCCCACCTCACTTTCTCAAAGAAATCCGAAGAATCTGCTCTCAACAACATTACACAGGTGAGGAAAGATCTGCGAGAAACGACCAACGAGCTGGAAAAAGTCAAAAAGGACGCTACTGCTAGAGAATAAACTGAAAGCTGAGCTAGCCCAAGCCCACGCTCAAAAAGAAAATCTCATCTCGGAATATAAAAACTCCGAGGACTTTGCAGCTGTCGTCGAGGAAGAAGCCTATCCTTTCTTCCTGCAGGGGGTCAACCACATTTTACGACAACTGGCTTGTAGCGGACTTGAAATTAGGCCTGAACAGCTTGCAACATGGGGTACCAATACGCCCTTCTGTTCTGCAGCTCGCCCGGGACATGCCTTAGTTCCATACTCTGTAGACCAGCTCAACTCTTTGGCCGAGCTAGACTCCCAGAAAGGGCTAGACACTTGGACCCCTCCTCCCACTGCAGAAACTACAGTCAGCGAGCTGATGGCACAGATATGGTCGGGCAGAAATCCTGAAAACCAAAACTCATCTCTCCCAGCTACTGGAATCAACAATGAAGCAACCAACCTTGAAGCCGAGAATGAAGATCCGGCCAACCAAACTACCACCAATCCTACTCCGACCCTCGCTGATCCAATCCTGCTTGATGAATCTTAAACATTTTCAAAGCCTATGGGCTCTAGATCCCAAAACAATCTAACAATTTACTTGTCGTCTGTAATATTTTTTCAATTCGTTTTCCCTTGTTGAATGAATGTTTTTCTTCATGCATGCCCTTTAATTTGAAGAATACTGCTCTTGCATATCTAACTTTTTCCCGAATAAAGATATCCTTTACTCGGGCAAAGGAAATCACTAGTAAGCAAACTATCCCACTCGAACACCAACTCCTTTTACAAGCATAAAGCTCTCTATTTTCGTAAATGGAGAATAATCGAGGCCAGGGAAAAATACCACCCCTCAAACTAACTTTCTTCTCGAGCATAAAGCCCTTTATGCTCGAAGAAGAAAAGTTATCGAGGAAAACATCACCCCTCAAACCAACTCTCTTCTCGAGCATAAAGCCTTTTATGCTCAAAGAAGAAAAGTTATCGAGGAAACATTTAACTCGACCACCGACTCATTAAACAAGAAAAAATTTAGAAAGCACAATTAAACTTTGCTATAATTATTTTTCACGGGATGGAGAAACAAAAAAGCACATACTATCAATATCAATCACCAATAATACTTCTTTAAATGATCTGCGTGCCATGGATGCTTTAGCTCGTCACCATCCTCTGTTCGCAACATGTAAGTGCCTTCCTTAATGATCCTAGAAATTTGAAAAGGCCCTTCCCAATTTGGTGACAACTTTCCCCACTCGGCTCGATGACCCGTTGCCTCAATCTTACGGAGAACCCAATCCCCCACAGCAAACGACCTACCACGAACCCTTTTATCGTGGTGGGCTTTTGCTCGCTGCTTGTAATTAACCATTCTCATCTTAGCTTCCAACCGTTTTTCCTCCAATAAATCCAAATCAGCTGCTCGGGCTGTGTTATTAGACTCAGCGTCGTAATTTAAAACCCTATGAGTGGGCAGGTACATCTCCACCGGAGCCATAGCATCAGACCCATAAGCTAAAGAAAATGATGTTTCTTCTGTGGGACCCCTTACTGCCGTTCTAACCGCCCACAAGGCTGAAGGCAGCTCGTCTACCCATCTTCCTGCTTTTTCTTCCAAATTCCTCTTCAAAACGTGCAAGATCTGTTTATTTGCAGCTTCAGCCTGCCCATTGCCTTGAGGATACGCCACAGATGATTGCCAATGCTTCACCCTCATTTGCTCGCATGCTTTAGTAAACTTTTCAGAAAATTAGGTCCCATGATCAGACACAATTGCTCGCGGGACCCCAAAGCGGCACCATATGTGTTCATGAATAAAGTCGATGACATTAACCTCACTTATGGTCGCCAAAGGCTTGGCCTCCACCCACTTAGTAAAATAATCAACGGCCACCACTGTATACTTAAATTTCGACCGAGCAACGGGAAAAGGACAAATTAAGTCTATCCCCCACATATCGAACGGCCATGAAGCTATAACAGGAGTCTGCTCGGTAGATGGCAAGCGTGGAATATCCGCGTAACGCTGACATTTGTCACATCGGCGAACATACATCTCGGCATCTCGCCGTAGTGTTATCCAATAGAATCTGGCTGCCAAGACTTTTTCCGCTAATAACCGCTGACCAGGGTGACCTCCACATTTGCCTTCATGCACTTCTCCTAAAATTCCTTCTGTCATCTCTGGTCGCACGCACCTCAACAAAGGTCGGGTGTAGGATCTCCGGTATAAAATGTTATCCAAAACAATGTAGCGACATGATCGCTTCTGGATGGTTCTAGCTTCCTTTTTGTCTTCGGGTAACACCCCCTGCTCGATGTAGGCCCGAAGATCATCTATCCAACATTTTGGAGCCGGCTCAATATCCATAATCGCTTCCTTTTCAATAACAGGAACCTCCAAATGCTCGATCATGACTCCAGGATGCAAAGACTGAATTTCATCCTTAGCCATCTTTGACAAGTAATCAACTCGCATATTATCTTCCCGGGCAATTCTCACCAGCTCCCAGTAATCAAAGTCCTTTAAAATTTCCTTCACCATCGCACAATAACGAACCAAGATCGGATGGTGGACCGCATAATCGCCCTTGACTTGATTCACCACCAACTGAGAATCGCAATATACAACCAACGCACGCACTCCAATGTCCTGTGCAAGCTCGAGCCTAGCAATTAAAGCTTCATATTCGGCCTGATTGTTGGAAGCTGGAAATTTGAAGCGCAATGCTTTCTCAAATTCTATGTCTTGTTCTGGTGGGACTAACACCAACCCGTCTCCACTCCCAAACCGGCTAGCTGAACCATCAACATGAAGCTCCCAACAATATTCTGGTCTTGGCTTTGGACTTACACTGCTCGTCATTGTTGTTTTACCCGCTACTTCTTCCTCGCCAGAATCCTTAAAGCTTGTTTCAGCCACAAAATCTACTAAAGCTTGTGCCTTGATTGCTCGCCGAGGCTGATAGTCAATATCAAATTCGGTTAACTCGATCGACAAAGTGAGTAAACGACCAGAAGTATCTGGCTTGTGCAAGATTTTTCTCAAGGGCAAATCAGTGTACACAACAATCGAGTGCGCAGAAAAATAAGCTCGAAGTTTCCGAGCAGCAACAACAAGCGAATAAGCCAACTTTTCTGCATTAAAATATCTTCCCTCTACATCAGTGAGGGCTTTCGAGACATAATAAACAGGCTTTTGTACATTGCATTCTTCCCTAACGAGGACAGCGGCTACCGCCTGCTCGGTAGCTGCTAAATACACAAACAATTTTTCCCCGAAGATCGGGCTGCTCAACAAAGGTGGACTTCCCAAATACTTCACCAAGTCTTCGAAAGCTTTCTGGCACTCAGGAGTCCATTCAAACCCTTTGTTACCTCGAAGAACTTTAAAGAAAGGCAAACACAGCTCTGCCGATCTTGAAATAAACCGTCCAAGAGCGATCACCCTACCATTGAGCCTCTGTACATCCTTAATGCAGCGAGGAAGCTTCATAGTGACCAATGCCATTATTTTCTCAAGATTAGCCTCGATGCCCCTTTCAGTCACCATGAATCCGAGGAACTTGCCAGCCTTTACCCCGAACACGCATTTGCTCGGATTCAACTTCATACAATTCTTCCTGAGATTGGCAAAGGTCTCGCCCAAGTCTTCTGTGTGCTCACGCCCTTTAGTCTTGACCACCATGTCATCGATATAGGCTTCCACATTTCTCCCGAGCTGCGAGCTAAACACCTTATTCACCATACTTTGATAGGTGGCTCCAGCGTTCTTCAAGCCAAAAGGCATCATCTTGTAACAGTATAACCCCCCTGATGCTCGGAAAGCTGTTAGAGCCTTATCCTGCTCATTCATCTTCACCTGGTGATACCAAGAATAGGCATCTATAAAACTGAGGAGCTCGAACCCCGCAATAACATCCACCAACTTATCTATTCTCGGTAGAGGATAGCAGTCCTTCGGGCAAGCTTTATTCAGAGCAGTGAAATCAACACACATCCGCCACTTTCCATTGGACTTCTTCACCATAACTACATTAGCCAACCAGGTTGGGTAATGTATCTCCTCAATTATGTCAGCATTGAGCAACTTCTCGGCCTCTTCCCTGATCGCTTGATCCTTTTCCACCGAGTAAACTCGAGGTCGCTGCTGGATTGGTCGAAAAGTGGGATCAACATTCAAATGGTGCAAAGCCACAGTCTCGCTTACCCCTTGCATGTCCTCGGGTCGCCAAGCAAAGACATCCAAACTATCTTGTAACTGCTTAATCAAATTTTCCCGGGCCTCTGCCGTCAAGGCTCTACCAATTTTAATCTTCTGCTCGGGATAAGCAGAATTGATGATAACCTCCTCAAGCTCATCTTGAGTTGTAAACTCTGGCTCATCTCGCATTTGGAGTGTGTCACACTCCACCTTTTCATCCTTCTCAGCTCGATCTTCAACTTAATCAAGCTGATCTAACTCCATGGCCTCAGCCTGTTCTTCCGATCCCCCCGACGTCAATGTCGGCAAAGGATCGTCCAGATTCCCAACGACCTCATTCGATTTCTCAAATCCCCCCGACGTCAATGTCGGCAAAGGATTATCAACACCTTGTTCAACCACTACATCTCGTTGTTCAACTTGATCCCCCGACTTCAGTGTCGGCAAGGATGAGCTAGTCTCAGCGTCATCCTGGCTCATGGCCGCATCCATAACTGCTTCATTCTCGCTCTGCCCCCCGACTTCAACGTCGGTACAAAGCTTGCATCCTTCTCCAAATCTTCCTGTACCATCGCAACTACTGACGGCCCTACAGTCACATGTGAAGTTTCCTTAGTACTGACGGTTATCTTTTGTTCGCCGTCCTCTAAGGTCAACTTCTACTTTTTCCTCTGAGTATCACGCACATATTCGAGCACTGCTCTAGGCTGGCTTCGTAGCGTCCCAACTCCCTGATCAGTATAAAACTTAGCTCGCTGATGTGGGATCGATGCTACCATTTGAAATTTTGTCATGCTCGGCACACGCAAGATTATGTTATACGGGGACTTCAAATCAATCACCATGAAAGTGATCTTTTCTGCTCGCGTTTTATTCCCCTCACCGATAAACACTTCTAGCTCAACAGTCCCTTTAACCAGGACCTTATGGTTGGTAAATCCTTCCAGCGTCCCAGCATACGGCTTCAAACGATCATCACTCAATTCGAGCCCCTGGAAGCAAGAATAGTACATCACATCTCGGCATGCCCCTGTGTCAACCAAAATTCTGTGCACGACCCAGCCATCTACCAGCGCTGATACTATCAAGGAATGCTCGCCTGCCACACTACTCACTAGCTCGCTGCGTGTAAACTGAATGGCCTGTTCCCCATCTTGTAAAGTAGCAGGTCGATCAACCGCTTTGAACAAAGAATATATTTGTTTGCCGAGCTGAGTCGGCGTAGGTTCTTCATCCATTATCACATTGATCACCCCCCTGATCGGCGGGGCTTCTCGCCTAGGTGCATTCCCTCTATTACCTCCATCTCGCTTGAATCGATCTAGCCGCCCCTCATTGATCAACTTCTGTATAGCCTTCTTCAATGGCCAGCATTCCTCCGTAGTGTGCCCATAATCATCATGATAAGCACACCGCTTCGTCTGATCCCTTTCACCGGCAGTCGCTGGATTCATGCGAGGTGGGTTAGGAAGCTCATTCCTTATCTCATACATAATGTCTTCATGCAGCGTGTTGAGTGGAGTTAAATCTGATTCACGAAGAAACTCTTTTGGCCGGTCATACCGGGACTTGCTTTTATTGTAGACTCCACTACCCGCCTGGCCATTTCCTTTGGAAATCCCTGCAGCTTCGCTACTCTCCTTCTTCTTCTCCTTTTTTGCCGTCTCCCCGGCACACCACTTTTGTGCTCGCATGAGCATCTCCGCTTGGGTTTTTGGCTCACGCATGCTCAGCTCTGATCGTAAGCCCCCTTCGCCTTCAAGTAAACCAGTTTCGAAGCATAAAGTTACCTCCTGCTCGGTCAGACCAGGTACTTGCTCTAAGACCTTGGTAAACCTCTCAAGGTAACTCGCTGTTGACTCATATGCGCCTTGTTTCACCTTGGACAAGTCAGCCCTTGTCTTCGCTAATGTACCTGCCGTTCCAAAGTCAGCCAAAAACTTTCCTCGCAGATCAGCCCAGTTGTTAATCGAGCGCCGTGGCAATGCCCCCATCCAAGCTAGAGCCTTCCCTTGCAGCGCGCCTACAAAAGCTCTAATCTTCAGAGCCTCATCTGAAGTCACCAGGCCGATTTGTGATTCAAAAGACATCAGCCAATCTCTCGCCTTAGTTTTGCCCGTGTACTCTTTAATGTTTGGAAATATAAGCCCATGTGCTGGTGGAGCATTCTCAATCCAGGGAGCGAGCGGGCTGGCTTACGTGCCCAAGAAATTACCATCCAAAGCTTTTCCTTGTTCCCAGGCTTCCATTCGATGCTTCAACTCCTCAAAGTCATGCATGTTTATGGTTGTAGGCAAACCACCCCCGTGAGGCGTATCAGGAGGGGCTGTGGGATTGCTCCCATTGCTCAGCGACTTGGCGGCCCCGCGGCTGCGCCACGAGCTTTGTCTTTGCCCAGCCTGGCCAGGTGCAAGCCGGTTGATGTAGGTCATTTCCTCCTTGAGAATGATGAGACAAACGTCCATGAGACCGTCTAGGCGAAGGTGTTCTTCGTCGGTGTACATATGAACCCCTCGGAGACCGCGATCGGCGACTATGAGCACGAGATCGTCGTGGCAAGGGTGAACGAAATTTGCGAGCATGCGACCTTGGTGGTGAAGGCGAACGTCGACGACGACGTGGCTGAGCTGAATCTTCTCCAACTCGTGGACCCAGCCTTGAATGAACACTAGGGACAACCCTGTGACTGGCCTTGCTACCCTCTGGTTGCTCGCGCCGCTTAGAACCCTGTGCTTGTGGCTGGGAATAAACGACCAAAGGATTCATCAGGTTACCACCAGTGCGAGAAACACCTGCCACCTGGCTAGGAGCTGATAAGGCTGGTAATGGATCTAGTTCGATGGGCAATGGTGGCTTGCCCATTGCGATCAACTGCAGGTTGAGCTGATGCATCTGGGCCAAGTAAAGGGCTCGCTGTCGTAAAGCCTCCTCACGAAACTCATGAGCTAAACCAACTGCAGCCTCAGCACTCCTAGCCAACGAATCAATCCCACGCCTTTGATTAAGCTGATGGCGCGCGTCATGAGGTGGTGGAACATTATTCCCAGCGACTTGATTGAGACTGGGATTCGGATGCACCTCCTCCCTACGACTGCCACTACCACCGTTAACTCCATTTTCCGCCATTGGAAAGGTTTCAGAAACAAAAACACTTATCAGAAGTTTATCAACTCTACTACCGTAAAACTTTCGTTCCCGGCAACGGAACCAACTGATACGTCCAAGAAATTTGAATACACTGCAGGAGCCCAATCTGAACACCTGGCTTTCAACGTGTTCGTAAATCCTCAAGGCCCAACTCTGCAACAAGAAAAAAAGATTATGAACTGGGCAGGGGCACTCCCTGCAAAAGCCCTCCGGCGTGAGAATCAGTATACGATTCAATAGAAGAGTAAGCAATTTAGCAGAGTTTCAGCTAGAGAATAAGATTGCGCCCTACCTTTCTCTTCATTTACCTAAGCTTTTATACCTGCCGGAGGGCATAACTGACAGTAACCGTTAATAACTGCCCATAATGATTAATAACTTCCCAGGAATGATCGTGGCCTTCATTGGCGGGCACATTAATTGGTCTATAAATGACAACGGTTTAAATGGAGAATTTCCCGGACGTAACCGTTCTCTATTCAGCGAGAACTCTTGCTCGGACATAACTGTCCTCAACTGATGTTAGCTCTGATATAGGCGAGCACAACGAGTCGTGCTCGCACCTCAATTATGCTCACTGGTTAAGCCCCCAACTCGCTATCATCTTAGCACAGCTCAACATTATGCTCGCTTGCTCGGATGTTATTGGTCTGCCTGGCACGTGATCCTCAGCCTGGGCCTATTAGGCCGGGCAGTTCATGATAAAATTCATAAAACTAATTTGATATGACAAAACAAATTTAAGATATACTTTTACGAGTAAATTAATGATAGAGATTTAGGATTTTGGTTTTTCTTTTCTTTCAAATATCGCTTAATTAAACTTAGATTTTATCATATAAAATTTATACAAGTTTAATTTTACTAAAATTATACTATTTCCATCTCTTTTTATTTTCATAATTTTTAATTTATACCCCCTCCGTCCCTAAATTATCGTCCTAGTTGACCCGATGCACAGATTAAGAAAAAACAATTGACTTGATTATTTATGTTGGTTTAATGTGTAGTTACCTTTAAAGTCCATGTGTATGTGGCACATAATTAAATTAGGGTGAAAAAGTAAGGGTAAAGTGGTAAAAGTGATGTTCTAAAAAGGTAAGTTTCAAAGTGGACAATTATTTTTGGATGGACGAAAAAAGAAATGAGAACGATAATTTAGGGACGGAGGGAGTACAAATTATCCACAGGATAATTCTATGTTAATTGTTCTTCTACTATTATATAATTATTAATTATTAGTTACTAATTTATTAATTATCTATTAACTATTACTCTCTCCGTTCCTAAATTATCGTCCTCATTTTATTTTTCGTCCGTCCCAAAATAATTGTCCAGTTTGAAACTTACCTTTTTAGAACATCACTTTTACTAACTTACCCTTACTTTTTCACCCTACTTTAATTATGAGGCACATACACATGTGCTTTAAAGAAAAAACTACACATTAAACCAATATAAATAATCAAGTCAATTGTTTTTTCTTAAACTGTGCGCCGGGTCAACTAGGACGATTATTTAGGGACGGAGGGAGTATTAAAACAGAAGTTGTTGCTACCACATGGGAGTTTATGTTGTACATAGTAAAACCTTTTCTTTTTTTTTTTTACCAAGTTTTGTTGTCAAAATCGGTTATTACCAGATATATTTTATCACATTTGATTTTAATTTGTTTCAATTTATTAGTACTCCAAATTTCCATAGTAAAAGTTTTTTTTACTGTCGGGTAGATTTTATCACATTTGATTTAGACATGTTTCAATTTATTAAAATTCCTCAATTCTCATGGTATTTTTTTTTATTTACCTTTTTTTTTCCTTACAAAATCGGTTTGTATCAGATAGATTTTATCACATTTGAATTAGACAAGTTTAATTTGATTAGGACTCATCAATTCTCATGGTAGAAGTTTTTAAATTTTTATTATTTTACCAATATTTGGTCAATTTAAAATATATTTTATCAAATTTGATTAAACGTGCTCCACCGACACCACAAACAATCACTACGAAATAATTTGCAAATTCTATCTATAAAATTCACATGAATTTTCGATTTGATTGTTCGATGTGATCACACGTTTATTTATTATGTGGAAATTTGATGTTGTTGGTTTATTCAAATAACTTGTAAATTATATATACTAAATTAAGTTTTAGAAATAATACTAAGTCAACCGTGCATCCACATTTAATAACCTAGTAATCTATCATTTATCTATTAACTATTATTAAAACAATAGGCCACATGACGACTTTCTGTTGAATATTTAAAATTTAAAAATATTTATGTGCTTTGACGTGACACATTCATGTGAAGTTGTAAATTTTTTTTTTGTGTCGAAAATTAAAACCGGATAGATTTTAAAACTGGTATCTCTTTTATATATGGTAAAAAAAAATTGCAGATAAATTTTTTCACATTTAATTTAGGCATGTTTCAATCGATTAAAACTCTTCAATTCTCATGGTAATTTGTTTTTTACCATTTTTTGCTGCCAAAATCGGTTTGTACCGGATATATTTTATCACATTTGATTTAGACAAGTTTCGGTTGGTAGAAGTTTTTTAATTTTTATTATTTTTCATAAACTCGGTCAATTTAAAATAGATTTTATCCAATTTAAAATAGATTTTGCAGATTCTATCTCAGAAATAATACTAAATCAACTGTGCATCTCACAGGTAATAACCTAATTATGCACTATTCTACAATATATACAAATTTTGTTTTTGACATTGTCCTAACCCTCCTATCAAATAATTCAGACCAAAATCCGATCAAACCTTCCCCGAAGTATCAAATCATTTCCTTATTAAATTCAAAATCGGGCCATCGATTCTAATTACGACCTAAGAATTAAACGTATGGTCACTTTCCTCTCCTCGATTGACTCGACCTCCTCATTCTCCTCATCTTTTGCCCTCATCAGTGCGTGTTTTGCTTTCCCTTTTAATAATCTTTTGACAATCAGGTTCAGCTCCAGCAATCTACAAAAACATTTTTTGGAAATTTGATGCTCAATAAGACTAAAATTAATTACACATTTTCTTGTTGGGTCACTATATCTCACATGTCAGTTTAGCTATATGACGCTTTTTCAACACCTCCACCATGGAACCCAATGTTTGATCATTAACAATGGTGTCCGTGCCGACGATGATCCGCAGGTGTAGATTTCGAAACATGGCAATGCATTTCCTGGGAGTGAAGAAGGGTACAGATCCACGGCTTTGGTAGGGAACCTTGATTGCTATGTTGCCCCTGCTTTGATGGCTATGAAATCTCACCGCACACACCAACAAAAGCTCCTCCCTATAGCTCCACTTTGCGATGGTCCTTGTTGTAACAACCACAAATGCAGAATACTGATTCTAAAGAACTTCTTTCTGCATTTGTCACAAATTCCTTGCATGTTTTGGGTTTCAGGTACTCTTTGTACTTTGTAGACTGTGGCAGTCTTTAAGGAGCTCTCTTCTTAACCATTGGAAGACATCGGAGCAACCTAGAGAGAGAGAGAGAGAGAAAGAGAGAGAAATTATCCACTCATACATGAAAAAGGATCAAACCATTTCACAGAAAAAAGAAAAAAAAACATTGGTGCTAACCGATTTTTCGATGAGTTGTTGATATGATTCTCAAACACCTTAACATCTTTGAACAACCATCTTCTTCAACTAAAATATTCATCGCCGCCGCGAACAATGGCAAATTGAGGCGGATGTGTCTGCCATATAGGTAATTGTTAAGATATTGTTTAGTTGTATATATAGCTGAAATTAGGGCATGTTTACACTGGACTTGGTTTGCCGGCTAATTAAATAGGCATGACTTTTTTTGAAATTACATTATTTGCCACCGTTTTTCATTTGCCAGCCATCATTTTCATCTTTCTAATCAGTTGTGTAGCGTTGACGATTGGGTGAGTTGGGTCAGGTATAACCATGAATAATAGCTTAATACTTATTTATCTATAATACCTAGTTTGTCATCCCTAGGGTCAGGTAGGCTATTATCCATGGTTATCTATGAATAATAGCCTAACACCCTTTTATCCATAATACCCATTTTACCATCCCAAGGGTCAGGTATGAGTAATGGGTCGAAATGTGTCGTGACCCGTTACAACCCAAAATTAAACAAGTTGAACCGGGTCGGGTTGAAATGTGTGATGCGTTATAACGGGTCGACTCGTTTTGACCCACAACTTTTCATCAAAAAAGCACATTTATATAGCAAAAAATAACGGGACGAAATTGGTAATGGATTTGGCCCACTTTAACATGATCCAAATCGACCAATTTTTTTTTTTTTTGATCGAAATGAATAACCCATTTCAACCAAAAAAAAGTAATGAATCGAATTAGATCAAATAATTTTCGAGTCAAATTAGATGAATTAACGCGTTTTTTGTTGTAATTGTTAGGCTTACACTTGTGTCATTTCTTAAGTTGTGATGCTCTAGTAAGGATGTACAAGAATGGCGCAACAAACTATTTATAACTTACATTGACA
Source organism: Codonopsis lanceolata (assembly GCA_013146195.2). Lineage (NCBI taxonomy): Eukaryota > Viridiplantae > Streptophyta > Magnoliopsida > Asterales > Campanulaceae > Codonopsis > Codonopsis lanceolata. The sequence goes on along the minus strand of CM028380.1, from coordinate 101,344,670 downwards.
TGCCTAGACCAAGAATATGGCTAAGCACATTTTCATTATAAATCTCATTTGAAAAGTCAAGTTTGGATAAAACCATTATCCACCCAATATAATTAAGAGCATCATTAATATAATTGTAAATTTGATCTTATGTAATCGTGAATAATTCACCCTCAATCATATATGTCATTCTTTTTCTTTTTATTCACATTCAATCAAAATAGATCTTTTCAATGCAAATGTAGATTTAATCTTATGTAGCATGCATTCCACCACTAATAATATTTGCCAAAAAAAATTAAAAAATTAAAAGAAAAGAGAACAACCAATAGAAAGAGTTTTTGAAAAGAATAATAATGACTAGGATGTGAAAAATTAACATTGTTATCCACAATGTGAAAATTTTTTGTTGCCACATCATATCCATGCTCATCATTCACATTTACATTAAAGATGTTTTTTCTTTAAAAAATGGTGTAAATCATAGGTGGCTACTAATTTCTTTCACATCCACATTAGCATTGGAGATGCACTAATGGATAGTTTTGGGTACTATCCAACAAAACAAAATAATAGAAAATTTATAAACACTTATATTCATTATAATTATAAATAACAACCAAATATTCTTTAATAAAATAAAATTAAGTAATGTTCATCCAAAATTCATAATCAACATTTTTTATGATTACTAGTTTATAAATTTATTAAACTTTCAACATATGTCAAAGAGTGGTTTAGCCTAGTGAATAGTTCTCGTGTAAGAACTGTCTTACGGATCTTAATTCGTAAAATAGAGTCATACTCTCTCACTATTCAACCTATCAACACATGGTGCGTCGAGTCAAAATAATACATTTTACAAAAAATACTTACAGACCGTCTTACCTGAGCTTTTTCCAAGTGGTGAGTAGCTTTTCTGTAGACAATTTGGTCCACGTTCAATTTTTCCTAACAACTTACATATCTATTTATTACTATTATTTTTAAGTAAATACTCACTCTTTTTCAGGTAAATAATCTATTATACTATTTTGTAATATTTCAATTTAAAAGTCCACTTTCAAAAAATTATGTTTATCGTCCCCATAATATTTCAGCTTTACGCTCCACAATTTATATTAATATATTGATTGTATTCAAACACTTTTGTAATTATGATCAAATCTCATAATAATTATATAATTAGATTTTTCAAACATGAACTTTTTTAGCGAAACGGATGGAGTAGCATATAGTGGCGGTGGTTGGAGGTGGTGATCGGCGCAGCAGGTGGTGGTGGCCGGAGGAAGTTGTTGTCGGCAATGGTTGTGGTATTAATGGGTATCCCGATGGATATTCGGGTTAAAATTCATATTTATCTATTTTATAATTAATCGTTATAGGGTAACCAATTGAATACTTATTGGTTTGTTGAGTAAGGATAATACTTTTGTCATTCTCAATTTATACCGAAATATATATATATATATATATATTTTATGATGTGGCACATTCGTATTGGTTGGACATTTTATGGATTTCACCACTCCAACCAATGAGAGTGTACCACGTCATAAAATACATCTATTTTAGTGCAAAATATTGTCAAATGAAGCATTGGACCAAATATAATTTGAAATAGCGGAGCTCAAGTTTTTGGCTTGGATTACGTAGATCTCTCAAATGTAAAGACAAAAGGATTTAACCAAGCATGATCACAAAACCATATTATTTTCTACTTTAGGCTCCGCTTCTTAAAAAAAATAACGTTTTTCATATTTTTCGGTGTTCGGTAACCTTTAAAAAATATAGTCAACGTAAAAAGTTTTTCCAAGTCAACGAAAAATAAAGCCTTCTTTTCAGATTTTCAAAATGTTTGAGCACCTTTTCAGCCTTTCCACAATTGTACATATTTATATACACACATAATATTACACTTGACAAATGGTTTATTTAGAAATATAAATTGAGTTTGTATACACTATTTATAAATTATAAATTTAATAAATATTCACTACGTCCTAAAATTAGTGTCTACTATATTATTTAGGGACAGTCCCAAATATTATCCATTTTCTATTTTAAAACATTTTTTTTCATATCAATTATCAAAAAAAAATTGTATTTGTGAGATTAAAATAAAAATTGATGAACCTTATTGATTTGACACCACTAATGATAAATTGAGGGTTATTAAAAGAAAATTATTTAAAGTGCAACACTATCTTATATTTATTATTGGCATTAATATTAGAATATATTTTTTGTATTTAGTGTTTGTTTGGTGAAGCGTTTTGACTAAAGTGTTTCAATGTTTTCTCTTTAAAGTGTTTCACGCGGCGTTTTTAAAGCTTTTAAAGTGTATAACAACATTTTAAAACGCTCCAATTTGGAGCGTTTTAAATTCATAAATTGTTTTTGGTAACATTTTCTGTGCGTTTGCCAAGCACCCAAAAATGTTTTTCGGCATATTTTCAAAAGATTACCAAACACCTGAAAATAAAATTTTTAATTATCAGAAATCATTTTTTGAAAATAATTTTCCGTGAAATAAACGCAGTTTTATTCTATCACAAACTCACCAAAATATGGGGCTACAATGCAAAATCAAATATTCACATGTGCTACAAAAGTGATATCTTGGGAAGTAAAGAAGATAATCCCATAATTCCCATTACTGAAGAAACATAAATGAATTACTTATAGAAACAAAGAAATATACAGAATTAACTTCTAATTAGTTAAGTATAAATCTTGTTTCAAGGACAGGTCTGAATTAAATTAATGCTGTTAAAGGAGATGAAACTATAATGGAATAACTATAAAGCAATTAAAGGACAAGCCATTTCCATCCATTTAATGGGTAAAAATATAGGACCAGAAACATACAATGTGGTCATCACTGTAAGAAATACGACACAAAGAGAAAAGAGGAGAAGACTCCAAGGAAAAAAAAGATCAACCATTACTTTTTGTTTCATTCCTTTTTAGTTTTTATGCAGCATGTCATGCTTGGAAAGATATATCTAAATACAATACAATATTTCCTAAACCCTAATTGCTAATTACAATTAGAGATGATAATTGGGTGTTAATGGATAGTTTTGGGTTAGAGTATTATTTATTGGCATAATGGGTAATAGTCTAACTCAAAGCTATCCATTAACATCCAATTGTCACCCCTAATTACAATCAATTATCTATTCGATCATGCTAATTGATATGGGCGGAGTATGAGAATATATTTACACAAAACTATACAAATGGACTTAATTGATTTTGTGATATCTTGCTGCTGTTACGGTGAAATTGGGCTGCTATCACCCGCCCTCAAGCCAAGCCGAACATCGGGAAGCTATAGCTTGGAGGAAATAAGATTGAGATGAGGTCGGGTAACACTTTTGGCGAACACGTCTATGACCTGATTCACGACTGGGAACAGAAGAAACAAAGAGAAACCCATGGTTAGAAGATCCCTAACGAAGTGATAATCAATGTCAACATGGCGAGTTCGAGCATGAAAAACCGGGTTACGAGATGTGAATTGCTTAGAGATTGTCGCATAAATAATTGGTGGTGATAAATAAAGACCCAACTCTCTATATAAAAAAGAGAACCATTAGATGATCACTAAAATTGTAGGATAAGGTGCGAGAACCCGTTCTATTAATTCCGAAAATCACAATAATTGTTTGTGTTACGTGAGATCGAGAAGAGATCGTGCGTAGATAGTCATTAGGTGTTTGGTTTGACATGCGAATATTTTCACATATGTTATAAGAAGCGAGAGCCCGTAGCTAGGAGTTGTAACTAGATTTGCTATATGTTGTGAGAACCCATAGCGAATATTATAATGCGTCCGACTACCAAGACTTCAGTTAAAGAAAAGTAGAAAGATGATTAAATTAAAAACCGGCTAGACTAGAAATATTGTACTCCTATATTTTTATCTTGATTTGTTGTTGCCAAACCACCTTTGTGTTAGTTTAGATTTAATTGCTTTCTTATATTTTTTTATATTTTTGGATTTTAATTCATTTTATTTTCGCTCAAATATAATTAGTTAGCTTAATTTTGGTACTTAGTCGGAGTGAGAATTACACGCATTCCCTGTGAGATCGATAACTCGTACTTAATTAGGTACACTTTATTACTTGATACAGCCGGGTATTCTTGCTCGAGTTGCATTTTTCGCACATGAGTTCACATTCGGCAGCCATTCTACCAAAATCTGTATTCTCTAAACTTATCTTTATATTCACTGATATGATCTCTGTACTTGTATCCCTTATCAACCGACCTGTGTTATCTCTTCCTTTCCAAATTTGGGCAAGGTTTATAAGAAACAGGGTCGAAGGTAGCGTATACGAAGGCAAGATTTCAGGAATTTGTTTAAGTACAGTATGCTTTTATAATTAACTTTTGTTTATTTTTCCTAAAAATTAGTCAAACGAGAATTGCTTTGTTTTGACAGTCTGAAACTTTAAACCTGGAATAATGTATTCGTTCTCTAGAGCATAGAACCTTCGTAATCCACCTGACTTTCGACTTCCCAAGATTGGACAGATCTCAGACGAATGGCCTATACTCTTTCCAAGATTCACCATTTGAACGATATAAGAGATACCATCAAGATTTTTAATCAAACCCCGTGCATTATTTATTTATTTATTTATTTATTTCTCTTTCTTTTTTTTTTCTTTTTTTTCTTTTCCACATGAAATTGGTTACTAACTTTTGAGGTATAAAAACCGACTAGTTCATGAAGTGTCCTAAAAGATATATATGATATTAACGTGGCTGATGTAGGGGCTAGGCTGGCTTACACCCAGTTGCCCCTCCTTAAAGGGCGCACGGCGTGATAATTTCAACCTAAGTTTCTGAGTTCTTTTTAAAAAACAAGGATACTCGGGCGTGTTTATCAGAGTTGAAGGGTAACAGTTTGGAATATCTCTACATGAGTGCAAGTGTGTGAGTTAGCTAAAAAACATGAAACTTTTGTATATATAAAGCAGTAAAATTTTGGCCTGCCTTTTTGTTTGTTTGTGGTTTTTCTAGGCTAATGAGTTTCAGATTCTCGAGAAGGGAAGGAGCGATCGCGCGAGTCGGCGTTTCAATTACATCAATAAATAGGAAGAAAATGAGAAATCTATCTATTCATATTAATTACAGATTTATCATAATCCCCAAAATAAAATGGACAAGTAAAGTAAATTATTACATCTTTTATTGCCATAAGAATAAATGAAATATAAATTTCTGCGCACTTTCTTTTGATTGCATCGTTACAAAAATCAAGTTGCTCTAAGATTTCAAAAGTCACATGCGCATATATATATATATATATATATATATATATATATATATATATATATACTGTAAATAGATAAAATAAGAACATACTTTGCAAAAAACCCAAATAAGTTTTTTTTTTCAACGGGCGGTTTTAGAACATTAAAGCACGTGGAATGCTCTCTTTCCTCGTTGTGGACTCAAAAATGTATTTACAAAGTCGTCACCTCTATTTCATGGATAAATAGAGAAAAACAAAAAAAATACCAGATTATATGGTTTCAGAGACTAATTTACTAGTTAGGAAGGGGTTAGGTACCCATCTCGTCCTTTCGGTCTCAAAATGGTTTTTGGATAAAAATGTTTTTTTTATATATTTAATTTAGATAAAACATTTATACATATATAGATATATAGATATATATGTGCGACACGAAAAATAAAGGAAAGATTGTAATGTCTACATTTTAAAGTTGTAATAAAAATATAAAGAATTTTTACTGTAATAACGACTTATTTTATAATTTATTTAGAGAAAATAATATCAGCATAACGAAGTGTGAGTGTGCTCACCATGTCCTCTTCGGGAGAGAAAGTTTTTTTGTTTATTGTTTGTTCAAATTTGGGCAGCGTGACTGCATATATTTATTGTTTTTTTATGCCGAAATTTGAGCGGCATAACTACTGTATTTGTTGCTTTCCACCTCTGGATTTGAGCGGTGTAACTGCTTGTAATTGCTAAAAATATCGTATGTCGTGTCTGAATTTTGGGTGGCGTAACTGTTGTATTTGCGGCTTTTTGTGACCGGGTTTTAAGGAGAGAACCTAATTGGGTTAACTAGGTTTCTATTTGGAGGAGTGTTTAGGGAGGATTTCTTTAGCCTAACAGGGAGAACAATTTCTACAACTTAACAGCGCTTCAGTGAGAGAGAGTTTCTCCGTAAAAATTTTGTGTTTCTTTCTCTTCTTGTGCATTGAGAGGAGGCCTCTATTTATAGGAAGGGAGGAGGAAGTCTTAGCCATGAAGGAATAGAAGGCTGAGATATTTGCACTAGGCTGTGAGGGATTGTACCATTCGCTGAAGGAGTGGGACTTTGCAATGATGAAACAGCAGGCCAAAAACAATTCGTGGCACGGCCTTATGCAGAAATGAGCGTGGCACCCAAATATGTTGGTGTGGCGTCCTGACTTGCTTTACCCATTAAAATTTTCCACTTTCCCCTCTGTTGTTCATTGTTTGTCTTTTCCCTTCCTAATTCTTCTTTTGACCCTTTAGCCCCCCTAAAACTTAATGAATGTTAGTTCTTTTGACTTGATATAACATTTTATAGAATGTCTTTATATAGGGGTACAAAATTAGGGTGTCTACAATAAGTCACTGCTTTTGTGTATTCCGAAAACATTTTTCTTTCTCATGCTTATCTCTCATGGCTTGTCTTATGTACGGAAGAATATTCCCATATTATCAAACGTACTCTCATAAATATTCTGGGACGCAGGGTCATAAACGGGTTGGACGTTCGTCTTATAGAGATTGGCAAAGATGTAGACTGTAGAGAGTTCGGGTCTTCCTGCTCCACCAGCGATATGTCGGACAACCTAACATCTTTAGGGGAGTGGAGCACAGAAAAGATATGGTCATGAGGGTTCTAGCCCTAGTACTGCTGCGAGGCCTAGTAATGTTGCTAGACGAAGTAATGCTGCGAGACCAGATGATGGTGCGGGGCCAAGTTATACTGCTGGTGTGGGCGCCCCAGATTGCGACCCGCGCCCCGTGTGCCCTTGGATAGGGGTGCGCGACGTGCGGTGCCTACGCTTTCCATTCCATCCTCCCTTGTGTAGGGGAAGACGAAATTAAAAATGTGGAAAGGGTCCTATCAGGAAGCGCGTTGCATACGCCTCGGTCACTTCAGTGATTTTTGGTCCATTATGGGAGCTTTGGGTTTTCTGTATCAGGCTATCCCTTTTTTAGGGGATAACAAGATACATGAAAGCATCACCATTTCATTCGCATCTTCCCTTGTGTAGGGGAAAATGGAAAGTGCAAGAAAGGATGTTGCGGGCCCCACTATGGACTTTATGAAAATTACCTTAAGGCCTATTTCAGATCGCTATGAGTGATTTGGGTTTTCTATATCAAGTTATCCCTTTTTTAGGGGATACCAGTATACATGAATACATCACTCTTTTATTCTCATTCTCCCTTGTCTAGGGGAAAACGGAAAATAGTAAGAAAGGATGTTGCGAGGCCTCACTGTGATCCAAAATATTTTGACAGATTCACCATCTTTATTTTAAGGAGAAAATAAAGAAACAACCAAAAATAAAACCAGAGAATGCAAAAAGCGGGTTCGGAGGCTAAGTTACGAGTTGGGAAGGTGCTAGGCACCCAACTCGCCCTTTCGATCTCAAAAACAGTTTTTTGGCTTAAGTATGATTTTTTTTATTTATCTAGCAAATAAATAAAGCATTAAACGAAAGAAAAGAAAACAAATACATTCATGTTTACATTATTTACGGACATGCAGCCGCCTCCTTCCAATAATTACAAATATATTTAAAAATATTTGGCCATAATAATGGCTCTTTTTAATGTTATTTTCTAAATAAATCTGGGCAGCACAACATCTTATATTTTTACATTGGGTCGGATGGAAAATAGCTTTTTTTTTTTTATAAAATAGCGTCCTTAAAGGCTCACCTTTTAGAATGTGTTGTGCTCGCTCTGTCGTCCTTCCGGGAGAGGGAGTCTTTTTTTCTACTGCTGCTGCTGCGGTTCGGGTAAGGTGACTGCTTCCGAAAGTTGCTTCTGGGCATCGTCAAACGGGCGGAGCAATTGCTTGCGTTTTTGCTGCTGCTTGCTTGCTGCTGGCGGAAATCGGGCAGAACAACTGCTTGTTTCTAACGGATTTGACCTTTTTACTTGGGCAGAGCAACTGCTCTTTTTGAGATTTTTGGACCAGGGAAATAGAGTGGAAACCTAGCTGGGGGGCTAAGGCTCATTTTGACCGGTTGGTTTTGTGTTAGGAGGAGTTTTGGCAGAGCTTCGAGGCTTTATAAGAGGGGGCGCTCACTATCTCACGATCGCTCTATATTTCTTCGGCGTAACGACGCTAAAAGTGAGATGAATTCTCTCTGTGGTGTCTCCCTGAAAGCGAACCCGGGGCCTTCTATTTATAGGCTGAGGGAGGGACATCGCTGGCATTTATGAATTTCACTCTGTGCTTCACCAGCTTGTACTGCGTGCTTGAGAATTTGTGCAATGCGTTAACTTTGGGGGCACTGTAGCAGATCCTGGCGCCGGAACCATTGCTCCTGGGTGCCACGTCAGCCCTTAAATATTTGGCCTCTTTTGGACACTTTAGCCCCTGTATTTCACTATTTTACGCATCCTGCTTTGTCTTTTTAATTTTTAAAACCTTGTAACTTGACATTTGTTAAGTTTTAACAGGTCTTGATATCGCATGTCAATGTTACGTACCAGGGGTACGAAAATTTGGGTGTCTACAGAGCCCCTCAACGATGGAGTCTACGGGTAACCCACTGCTTACTAAGTAGACGAACATCATTGATAAGAAATAGACTCCCAAATTTCGTGCAATTATAATGGGGAGAAATGCAATAGGTAGCAGTTATAATGCAACAGTTTATAATGCAAACCAAACCTCACATATCCTAGACATATTTAGTCGGTTATAGCAAGTTATCGTAGTTTTTAAGCAGATATGCAAATTATGTTATTTGTTCTTCTACTAATTTATATTTATTAATCATTAGTTAATAATCTATTATTTATCTATTAACTATTATCAAAAAAGAATTCGTCACTGCCACATGACAACTTTATGGTGAATGATTAAAGTTTTAAAGGATTTATGTGCTTTGACGTGACACCTTCTTGTGAAGTTGTAATTTTGTTTTCTTATTCTTTGGTGCTGAAAATTAAAACCGGCTAGATTTTAACATCGATACCTCCTTTATAAATGTTAAAAAAAATTCATGGTAAAAGTTTTTTTTCGGGATAGATTTTATCAATTCTCATAGATTTTAATATTTCAATTATATATTCATATGATCACTTTTGAATATTTACCTAATTTTTTATTTCTTTCAAATTATTCTAATTAATTATTTTTAATTATTTATTACAAGTTTAGAAAATTATCTCATTATAAACAACTTTTGTACAAAAAAACTATTAAAACCATACATACGGTACTATATATATATATATATATATATATATATATATATATATATATATATATAATTTCTTTTTCTGTAAAAAATTAAAACCGGATAAATTTTAAAACGGGTGTCTATTTTAAGCATGGTAAAAGTTTTTTTTTTCCAATTTTTGCAGGATATATTTTATAACATTTGATTTAAACGAGTTTCATCAGATTAGTACTCTAAATTTTCATGATAAAAGTTTATTTGCGGGTAGATTTTATCAATTCCCTTAGGTTTTAATCTTTAAATTACATATTCATATCATCAATTTTGAATATTTACCTTATTTTTCATTTTTTCAAATTATTCTAATTAAAATTTTTAATTCTTTGTTACAAGTTTAGAAAATCATCTTAATATAAACAACTTTTGCAAAAAAAAAATAATTTAAAACTATGCATACGGTACTATATATATACATTATTTTTTTATGCCAAGAATCAAAACTTGATAGATTTTAAAACTGGTGTCTCCTTTATGCATGATAAACGTTTTTTAATCATCTTTTGCTATTAAAATCAGTTAATACCAGATAGGTTTTAGCACATTTGATTTAAACGTATTAAAACTCTTAAATTCTCATGGTAATTTGTTTTTTTTTGTTTTTTTTTACCATTTTTGCTACCAAATTCGGTTTGTACCGGATATATTTTACCATTTTTGCTGCCAAATTCGGTTTATTAATTATGTGAATATATTGCTGTTGTTGGTTCATTCAAATAGCTTGTAGATTTTATCTACAAAATTAAGTTTAAGAAACAATACTAAATCAACCATGCATCGCGCAGGTAATAAGTTAGTAACTATTACTAAAACAGAAGCCGTTACTGCCACGTGACGGCTTTCTATTTAAAGCCAAAAGTTTTAAAGGAATTTGGTGCTGTCACGTGTCACTTTCGAAATGGTAAGTTTTTTTCTTTTTCAAAAATTTGTTAGTTTAAGATAAAAAATCATAAATCTAATTAGATAATATAAAAATCATAAAACTAATTTGATAAGATAGATTTAGGATATAGTTTAACGAGTAAATTTATGATAGAGATTTAGGTTTTTTTTTTTCAAATATCGTTTAATTAAACTAGATTTTATCCTATACAATTTATACAAGTTTAACTTGACTGAAACTCTTCAATTTTCATCTCTTTTTATTTTCCTATTATTTAATTTATACAAATTATCCACGAGATAATTTTATGTTATATTTTTTTCTTCTAATTTATATTTATTAATCATTCATTATTAATCTATCATTTATCTATTAACTATTATTAAAACAAAAAGCCACATGACAACTTTCTGTTGAATGTTTAAAGTTTAAAAATATTTATGTGCTTCGACGTGACACATTCATGTGAAGTTGCACATTTTTTTTGTGTTGAAAATTAAAACTGAATAGATTTTAAAACCGGTACCTCTTTTATATATGGTAAAAAAAATTTGCAGATATATTTTTTCACATTTGATTTAGACGTGTTTCAATTGATTTAAACTCTTCAATTCTCATGGTAATTTGTTTTTTACCATTTTTTGCTGCCAAAATCGGTTTGTACCAGATATATTATCACATTTGATTTAGACAAGTTTCGGTTGGTAGACGTTTTTTTAATTTTTATTATTTTTCCAAAACTCGGTCAATTTAAAATAGATTTTATCCAATTTGATTAAACATGTTCCACCAAAATTACAAACAATTACTGCGAAATACTTACCCTCTGTCAAACACCTCCTTAATTAGTCTGTCTTCATGGTACTTCTCATCCCCTCCCTAAGAATATTTGTTCGATTTTATGATTCACATAAATTTTTGATTTGATAATTCGGTGTGATTTCACAATTTTTTTTAAATTTATTACTTATGTGAACATCTTATTGTTGTTGGTTCACTTAAATAACTTGCAAATTCTATCTATAAAATTAAGTTTCAGAAATAACATTAAATCAACCGTGCATCGCACAGGTAATAAACTAGTTATGCACTATTCTACAATATATACAAATTTTGTTTTTGACATTATTGTAACCCTCTTATCAAATAATTCAGACCAAAATCCGATCTATTGAGTGAGCTTCCCCGAAGTATCATATCATTTCCTTATTAAATTCAGAATCGGGCCATAGATTCTAATTACGACCTAAGAATTAGACTTATGGTCACTCTCCTCTCCTCGATTGGAGTCGAGATCTCCTGTACCACCTTTATGTGCCCCTGCATGTGCCACTAATGAAACTAGGCCATGTGGCCTTTTTTTCTTAACCCCGTTAGTTAACGGATTTGGAAAAGAAAAATAGGTTTTACGGCAAACATAAAAACAGAGCACAAAAATACGACGAAAAGAAACGACGGCACAAAAGAAAACCGGCAGACCACCCTTTAACAGACCTCGGCAACCACCATCTTCTTCCCCATTTTTCCCTACACATTCTTCCCTGAACCCGGCTTCTTCCACTTCGGTCCCACCTGCACAAAGGGAACGACAGACTGCGGCGAAGCTACCTCGTCGATCTCTTCGCCTCTTCGACTTCAGCTTGTTTCCGGTAAGTTTTTTTTCCCGTTAAAAATCATGTTTGTAGTATTCCTTAATTGGGTGTTGATATATCACCATGAAAGTATATGAGTCTCCTTACGGAATTGAACTTGTGAAAATTAAAGATATACAGATTTGAAGTTTCAGATATTATGGTCCTCCATGTGTTTGATATTTTGTCCAACAGAAAGCAACCTATTGGTATTCTTGCTTTGTTTACAATTTATTCCTAATTCTTTCTTTTTATATATATTTTGTGCTCATTGCAATGTTTTATGTATCATGCTGGTCAACTTTAGAATGTAAGATAGTCATTCAATTAAAGTTCATAAAGCTTAGAATTTAGTTGGTATTCAAAACCAGGAAAACATCACAAGAAGCACCCTATTTTCTGTACAGGAAGCACCCTATTTCCTGTTGGGTTAACTAAAATACAGACTTTTTATATTACATTTCCGGAAGAAACTTTTGACTTCTATAATTTCTGTAATATATGTAATAGAATCAAACTACTGCCTTGAATCTCTTCTATACTAATATAAGATGAATCTAAAAAATATGAGAATGTGGTTATCAAATGTGAATGCTTATGATAAAATTATGTGCTCTTCTTCAGGTTATGGATGAATCAGAACTACCTACATGTCGCAAATTGGACTTTAAAGCTATCGCAAACACACCTGATAATCTGATATCAACCCTCATGCAGAGAATAAGGGAAACATTGATTATGTATCTAGTTCGACAAACAATTTTGATTAATTGACACGGGAGAGAAGGAGCAATAGATGATGCTGAAATGACCGCATCCAATTTCTTCGCGCAGTTGGTATTCGTTCTTGAGGCTACTGTCACACAGATGTTTAGAGCTTCTTTTTACCCGACATTGCCTAAACATATTTGCTACCTTGTGTTATGTCAGCATTTAGTGATTTCCCTTGTTGCCTTCAATTGTACCAGACTTATGTCAATGAAATATATTTTTTCTTCAATTAGTTACTGCCTCGTTTTTTATTGCCTCATTTTTTTATTGATTGGTGCCTTGGGATTGTTACATAAAAAGTACTCGTTTGCTTGTTGCGAGTGTGGGTGTTGCCAGGCATTGCGGTGCATACATTGTGATCCAGTGCAGTCTTTCTTTTTCTTGTTCTTCTTTTCAGATCTTTTTGGTCTACCCATTGTAGTCATTCTTTGCTATAGGTAACCATGTGTAGGTAATGCTCGACTTTCATCGCCTACAGGGAATGAAATCTACTATGCTAATTGGTGTGTACTTGTTGTTATGCAATTTAGGTTGAGACTTGTATAACCAAACAAATATACGTACTAAATAATTTATAGCTCAATACATGACTTAACGTTAAGAAAACATCTCATTAATAAACTCTGGAAAAATCCTTATAGTCATTAGTCGATTACAATGACAACTTATTCCAAGCGTGAAAAATTAACTAAGTACAAATGAATATTTTCAAATGGTTTTGAAACAAATGTTAATTGTAATCAAATAATTTAAGACAAATCTGACTGCTTCTAATTTGTAAATTCGAAGCTTTGTTCACTTCATGTATATATATCATCTCATTCTACCCTTACACCCTTACTCTTCTTAACGACGAATGAATTGGGTGTTATTGAAGCCAAATCCTTTTAATCCTGGCGGTGGTAGCTGTTGAAACGTGCTTGTGCCTTCTTGGCTCTTCTCTAAATTATAATCCATGAAACTTGTTTCATTCATTTGAAAGCCAGTGAGCTGCAACATAAAAAAAATGTATACAAATAATTAAAAGAAGGCATATGAATTTTCTAATTCTGCAAAAATAAAAAGCAGAGGGTATAATAATTTAAACAAGATTTATGTGATCACGAATAGAAAAAAATACCTGGGGTTGTCCAAGTTGTAAAGATGATGTGCTCAATGGAAGTGGCTTAGGCTTTAAAGCACCAACAGCGGGATTGCTGATTCTCAAATTATATTCGTTAATTTGCGGTGTCTAGTTTTGTTTTGAAGAAAATTGAATAGAAAATTAGAAACAAAATTTAAAAGACTAAACATCAGGTTCAAACTGCAACATGAGTGCAAACAATTTACCTGCAAGAATAGCGGCAATGAAAGTGGAGAGTTCTGGTCAATAGTCATATTATGTGCACCAATGTTGGTAACATATTTGTTCAACTGCTAAGAGTTTTGTGTCAAAAGACATTTCAAGAAAACAAATCAAGGATTAATGATTTGATAAAGAACATAGAAACTCTCTAAGAACCACAAGTGACAGTACAACTAAATAATGATCGGTGTTAAAGCCAACCTGGGTCATGGATGAGGATGAAAGTAAAATATTTTGTGGCCCAAATTTTGTCTCTTTCTCTCCACTAGCCCTTAGTGCAGGTTGCTGCTGTATCTTTGATGTTATAATTTTTTAGTTGTTTGACAAGATAAGTTATAACTTTTGGATAGAATATCAACCAAAGAAAGTATAGAATGAGAGATAAGAAAATTATGTAAAAAGATGAATACCTCTTCAAATATTGGCTGTGAAGTGAAAAATGAATTCTGTCCAACAAAATCGACATGGTTAATTTTGAGAATTAAAATATGACCTAAACTTATGTAAAATAGAAGTAAAACTCAAAACAAAAAGTAATAAGGAATTGAGATTTATATGCCAACAACATCACTAACTGAAAATGGTTAAATTACTTGATGGGATTGCAACGTTTGTCCAACTTGTGATGCTTGAGAGGAATGTTCATTTTGTTTATCAAGACCAGAAATGCATCCTAGATCACCGAACGGTTGCGATACATTCTGCTTTGGTTTCTTCTTTGTTGTTGCCTTCTCAAGTGCACTTACTTTTCTCTTACTAGATTTACATTTAGCTTTCGGTTTGTTTTTTATTCCTTCTATTTTTTTCGCGCAATTATTTTGAATGCCTTCAATGAAATCGAATACATCAGGTTCAAACTGCAACATTTCAGGAGTAGCCTTCTTATCTTTTTCTTCTGTGCAAGAATCAACTTGCTCCAACAACTTTATAAGACCATGTTTCACTATTTCATAACCTCTTTCAGATTCTGAAGCCTTAGTAACTAATTGGGTAGACAAGGAACACAAGTCTTTGTAGTGTATTCCCATAATTGCCTTTGGGTCCACTTCAGATGTAATCTCACACGTAGCTACTCGACTCCCCTTCTTAGCTTCTTTTGTCCACCTCTTTAATATATATTTATCAGGAATCTTCACGATATTTCTTGTGGAAAACACTTTTAAAGCATGTGAGCAAAGAAAACCAGCAAACTCAAATTTCTTACAACTACAAGAAATAGTGCCTTCCAATAAGTCATAAGAAACTCTATGAGAAAACATTTTTTTGTATGGGGTGATTTCATATGTTGCCATTGTCCCAACCTCACCACAATCTTTCATGCTGCTATCATAAGATTTAACCAACTCTCGTTGAAATGATTTGAGCACCTCTGGCGTGTATATTGTAGATGCATGTTTCATAATTTCAACTACAAATGATACTGATGGTGTAGTTTGATTTGCTTTAAAATCAGATCGAGACTCTTCGTACCGACGCTCACTAAGCAATCTTTGAAAATGCTCCAAAAAACGAAGTAAATCATGTTTGTAGGAAACATATCTCTTTAAAACACTATTCATGCTTTCGCTACGTTGAGTAGTTGTCATATCTGCACAAAAGGTCTCTCGCCCATAAACTAATGCCCACTTCTCCTTTTTAGTAAACATTCTCGTAAGCCATTCATTATCATGGAGACAATATTTATCAAGCATCTCATTCCATGCGGCTAAAAAGTCATTTTCATCTTCATAGTCATATATGCAACTACTGAAGTCTTTAGTGAATTCTTTGAACCTTGCAAATACACCGCTAAGATGAATAGCTGCATTTTGATAAATATGCCAAATGCACAAACGGTGATATGTTTCAGGCCATTGAGAAGCCAATGCACTTGCCATTGCAGCATCTTGATCCGTAAGTATTGTCTTTGGCCTTTTCCCTGACATGGCTTTTGCAAAAGTGTTAAACAACCACTTGAAAGTGGCAATAGTTTCATCATATAGTAATGTTGCTCCAAAAATAATGGTTTGCTTGTGATGGTTTACACCAACAAATAGTCCAAAAGGTCTACCATCTTTATTTGTTCTATAAGTTGTATCAAAGCAAACAACATCACCAAAATGAGCAAAATCTAACATCATTTTTGCATCGACCCAAAAAATATTAGTTATTATATCATCTTTATCTACCTGTATTCCATAAAAAAAATTGGGATCCTCTGATTTCATATTTTGTAAATACTCTAACACACCACCGGTGTCCCCGCTCCTCATCTGGTTAGTTCGCATGGTTCGCAAGTAATTTTTGTAATCTTCAAGAATGAATCCGAGATTCTCGCGTCCACCACTTTGTCTAGCCATGAATTCAAGAGTTGCTTTAGGAGCTATACGTAACTTTCTATCATATTTGCTTCTGCTGCTTGAGCAAGAGATATCTTCCTATGAGATCTGTGTAAATGAGACTTGCTTGGAGTTGTAAAGGAGTGATTGTGTTCGGCCACAAACTCAACAACTTTATAGCTCCTACTTAGTCGACAACTTACTTTCATCTTTGCTAAGCAGGAACATCTTGTTTCGAGCGAATGTTTTTACAGTGGCATCTCGTTTGTCTTTTCCCCTTTTTCCCTCACGCGAACAACAAAATGTCCTATCCAGTACCTTATTAGTGAATTTGTCTTTATGGAATTTACTCCATCGACTCCCAAAACCCACTTTCTTTGCATATGCATTGTAAAATTGATAAGCTTCCTCCTCAGATTTGAACTCCATGCCAACTTTAGGAATATCTGTTTTACAAATTATGGAGTGAATTTGGTCTGTATTGTTGGTTTCAAAAACATTTGTCGAACCAGATGCGTAGTCATCGTTGCCCTCATTCTCTGCACTATGATTGATATCTGATGTGTTTACTATAGCTTCAAAATCCAATCTACGACTTATAGGTAGTTCTGATCCATCCATAACCTTTAGAAGTAAACAAAATTTATCATAATCATTCACAATTAATCGGAAGATAGTTCAAGTCATATCCAGCCATCAGGTCTGTAGCAATCTTCTCATAGCTCTTCATGAATGCATATATAACAATTTGTGAAGTTACTTATAGCATACCATCTTTTAAGCAACTAAAGATTCCATTTTAACATATGGGAGATGGTCTCTTCAACAACAGGCACGATTTTCCTTCCAGCAGCTAGTATCTGGAGTGAGCTACTGCCATTCCATGGTATGAAAACTTCATTCTGATGTCAATAATTTTTTTTTCTTTTGTGTGTATTTTTCTTGGTCTTCTTATGGCGTCTTTTCTGTCAACTCCAGAAAATTTGTCACAGAGACCTGAAACTTGAGAGCACTCTCTTGGATGGAAGTCCAATTCCGCGCCTCAAAATCTGTGATTTTGGTTATTCCAAGGTTATTAGTGTTTCGGTTGACTAGTTGTATACTTGTAAATTTCCTACTATTGCATATCTATTTAAGAGGCTCCTAACCTTTCTGTTTCTAATGGTTTTGCAGTCTGGGTTATTACACTCACAACCAAAATCGACACTAGGAACGCCAGCATACATTGCCCCAAAGGTGCTATCACGGAAGGAATATGATGGCAAGGTATTAACTGATACGAAGACAATTAGGAACAACACAATCTGTCCCAACTTTCTGGACAGCCCCTAAACCGAACAAAACTCTGCCCAAAACAGCCCTTCAACCCGTCACAAACCCTCCCACAATCTGCTCAAACTTATAAAGTTTCCTTACAAAATTATTACCCAAACTCCCAGCTTAATTTGGGCAGATTACAAGTGCAAAATCTGCTCCAAATTATGAACTAACTTCAGCCCTGAACAGTTTGTATAAACAGAATTTCTCACTACCAATTTATCTCACCAATTAGCAACCAACTACCTAGCAACTACTCTTACTCACGCCTAATCACAACAGGTGTTAGGCTGCCCAAACAACCTCCCAAACCCAACAAAATCACGCACCAAGATCTGTTAGCTTAAAACTCGGACTTCTAAAATGCCAAATTACGTCACAATCAACTGTAGTAAAATGAAGGTATTGTGGATATTGACAGAATATAAAGGAATGAGATGTCTTTAAGCTATAAAAGAAAAAAAAGCAAAGTAATGTGACATCTTTACTGTGTTGATTTATCAGTAGGATAGGCCACTAGGTAAATTAGACTTCTTGATTTATCATAAGATGGATTTCATGCTACCAATCACCTGAATCATTATGTTATTAAGGATTTTTGAGCAATTTAAAATCTAGATGTTAACATCTTTCCTCGTGCACGAGCGCCTCTCCGGATAATTATCAATGAGGTGATATTGAATGGGCTTTGGAAAAATTACTAAGGGGCTTGTCTATATGATAGTAGTATTTATATTTCTGAAAGGTAGGTCCAAACCTATAAAGTTTTTTGCAAGTGTTAAACAATCCACTTTGGTTCCAGTAAATACTTCGTCATAGAAATTTTTTAGATTCATCTTATATTAGTATAGAAGAGATTCAAGGTAGTAGTTTGATTCTATTACATATATTACAGAAATTATAGAAGTCAAAAGTTTCTTCCGGAAATGTAATATAAAAAGTCTGTATTTTAGTTAACCCAACAGGAAATAGGGTGCTTCAATTCCTGTACAGAAAATAGGGTGCTTCTTGTGATGTTTTCCTGGTTTTGAATACCAACTAAATTCTAAGCTTTATGAACTTTAATTGAATGACTATCTTACATTCTAAAGTTGACCAGCATGATACATAAAACATTGCAATGAACACAAAATATATATAAAAAGAAAGAATTAGGAATAAATTGTAAACAAAGCAAGAATACCAATAGGTTGCTTTCTGTTGGACAAAATATCAAACACATGGAGGACCATAATATCTGAAACTTCAAATCTTTATATCTTTAATTTTCACAAGTTCAATTCCGTAAGGAGACTCATATACTTTCATGGTGATATATCAACACCCAATTAAGGAATACTACAAACATGATTTTTAACTGGAAAAAAAAACTTACCGGAAACAAGCTGAAGTCGAAGAGGCGAAGAGATCGACGAGGTAGCTTCGCCGCAGTCTGTCGTTCCCTTTGTGCAGGTGGGACCGAAGTGGAAGAAGGCGGGTTCAGGGAAGAATGTGTAGGGAAAAATGGGGAAGAAGATGGTGGTTGCCGAGGTCTGTTAAAGGGTGGTCTGCCGGTTTTCTTTTGTGCCGTCGTTTCTTTTCGTCGTATTTTTGTGCTCGCTTTTATGTTCGCCAAAACCTATTTTTCTTTTCCAAACCGTTAACTAACGGGGTTAAGAAAAAAAGGCCACATGGCCTAGTTTCATTAGTGGCACATGCTTGAGGGGCACATAAAGGTGGCAGGAGATCTCGACTCCCTCGATTGACTCGACCTCCTTATTCTCCTCTTTTGCCCTCATCGGTGCGTGTTTTGCTTTCCCTTTTCATAATCTTTTGACAATCAGGTTCATCTCCAGCAATCTACAAAAACATTTTTTGGAAATTTGATGCTCAATAAGACTAAAATTAATTACACATTTTCTTGTTGGGTCACTATATCTCACATGTCAGTTTAGCTATATGACAACTTTTTCAACACCTCCACCATGGAACCCAATGTTTGATCATTAACAATGGTGTGCGCCGCGATGATCCACGATGTAGATTTGAAACATGGCAATGCATTTCCCGGGAGTGAAGAAATGCAGATCCACGGCTTTGATGCGGACCTTGATTGCTATGTTGACCACGCTTTGATGGTTATGAAATCTCACCGCACCAACAAAGCTCCTCCCTCAAGCTCTACTTGCGATGATCTTTGTTGTAACAACCACAAATGCGAGAATCGATTCTAAAGAACTTCTTTACTGCATTTGTCACAAATTCCTTGCATGTTTTGGGTTTCGGTACTCTTTGTACTTTGTAGGCGTGGCGGTCTTTAAGGAGCTCTCTTCTTAACCATTGGAAGACATCGGAGCAACCTAGAGAGAGAGAAAGAGAGAGAGAAATTATCCACTCATACATGAAAAAGGATCAAACCATTTCACAAAAAAAAAGAAAAAAAACATTGGTATTTGTTGGAAACTTGGTTTCCAATAAGCTTGAATAAAGCTAAGTCATGTAAATGTGAAATGTGGGAATCCCACATTGGGAACAAAAAAACATGCTCTACCTTATAAGGTAGAGCTTTGAGGCTTCTTTTCAGGAGGCCCTTGGGCCCTACACTTTGTGTGGGAGGGAAGACCTCCTGGGTGTGGAGGTCCAAACGCCTTGGCCGTAGCACTTCGGTGTTGGTCGTCAGCCAGAAGCTTGCTGCTGAACCTATCTTTTGCTACCCGTTAATTTGGCGTGTGACCCTTTTCGGCGTGAACCTTTTGAAAAGGTTCAAGTTCAGCCGCCGAGGTTAATGTCGATTCGAAAGATTACAACCATAGCTTGTTTGATTGAACAAGCAATGCTTGTTTGAAAACTTGTTATGTTCGGTCTGTTCCAACGGTTGTGTCTCTTGACTGACCATGCCTCCAAGCTGCTCCCAACCGTCATCTAGCGACATTTAAATACTCCTTCAAACATATTTTTTGCTATCGAAAAATTGCATGCTTTCTATTCTACTCTCCCTTCGCCTCTGTGAGATTACGACCAAGTTGCATTCGTTGGTGATTGAAGCATGAAGATCCGCCATCATTCAATCACCGGTAAGATCAATATCCTGAGACTCACTAGAATCACGCCGTGTAGATCTAGAACACGGCTTCTAGTTTTTGTCTTAGGGACGTAGATATAATCTCGTTGATCTTAATACAAAAATCTACACTACAACGCCAAAGCCAATATAACAATCTTAAGACAAAATCTCTTTTTGGCTCGGTTTGGTTTCGTAAACTATTTCTCGCATGCTATCTGGTTTTGTTTACGATTCTCAGACGCTTTTAGTTTACAAAAGACCTGTTTTGCTCATCTTCGCCTATGATTCCTGCATGCTATAACTCTCATTCTCGCATGCTTAATAACCAATAGTTAGTTTTCGTTTCAAAGATCGACACATCCCGATACG
>CM028380.1:101257241-101323404 GCA_013146195.2 Codonopsis lanceolata | reverse complement strand
CATTAAGCCACTAGGTATAGAACCTAATGTAATGAATGAACAAATGCAAATCAAGATACAAATAAGAAATCACAAATATTCATTGCATTACCACAAACCCAATTCAATATGTATTGCATTATCGTAAAGTCGGATGCAATATCCATTGCATCATAAGACAGTGCAATATTCATTGCATCACCACAAACCTTGATGAAATATTCATTGCATGGCCAAGAAGCTAACGGAGGCTGGATGAAATATTGTTAGTCAAAGGGCACAATAATAAGCTAGAGGGGGGGTTGAAGAGCTTATTTAACACTTTAAAACTTTTGCATTGATTCCTAAAACAAGCACTTGCAATCTATTGAAAAGATTGAAGTAGCGGAAGTTTTGAGACGAAAGACTAAGTGCATTGGTTAAGCACTATCGGTAGACTTAGGCGGTTGCTCAAGTTTCTTTGCTAAAGGAATAAGTTAAAAGATGTGAAAACAATGTAAAAATTAAAGTGTAGGACACATTTTTGAGATGGTTCGCACTATAAAGAGTGCTACGCTACCACCAAGGCGACCAACCTTGGATTTAAATGTTCACTATGTTTTCCACTAGTTCAATCACAGAAATTTCTAATGGATCGTATACAAAATATTTGACTTGTGTTTGGGGTTGGGAAATTGAAAATCTGCAAAAACAGAATATTCAATGTGCAGAAGAATATTAAAGAGTTACAACTATAAGAAACAAATGATTAATAGTTGATGCATATCTCGTTCTTGTTGTTGAGGACTTCTTTGAGCATTTAATGATCTCTTGAATGCGCTAAGTATAAATCTTGATGTTGTTGCATAAATTCAGAGCATTGATTTCTTATGTCTTTAATGACAGTATTTATAGTTGGGCATTCTTGAGATCGTTGTAGAAAGTGAAATGGATTCTATTAGGTTGAATGCATTAAATGCTTGGAGCTGTTTCGATGACTTCTTCTTCAACTGATACTGAGCAGAGAATGATGAACAGTTGTTGCATCAACTAGCAGGTGAGCAACAATCGAGGGTTCTGAACTTGCAATATTTGGTACGATCATGCGTGTCGGTCCGTGCACCAGCCACTCACTTTCGGGAGGCTAAAGTCTTCATGCTTTTTCGGAAAAGCCGGAGGAACGTGTCTGAGAAGTCAAGCGCTGATCTGGAGATGATTTAATTCAAATTCAATTCAAACTGAATTAGGCTGAATTAAAATAATCCACCAAAGCTTGATGTAATGAAGAGTTGGACACGTTATGTTGTCAAGTCGGAACAAGATGCACTTGGCGGAAACTACTTGAAGTGTCTTTGGTGAAGCCTTCCGGCCGAAGTCTTCGGCCGAACTCGTGAATTCTATAAAACTATTCCAAAGCAAAGTTCTATACACAGTTGCCACGCTAACTGGTACGAAGCCCATTTAGCCACTAAATATAGAACCTAATGTAATGAATGAACAAATGCAAATCAAGATACAAATGAGAAACAACAAAATATTCATTGCATTACGACAAACCCAGATGCAATATGTATGGCATTATCGTAAAGTCAGATGCAATATCCATTGCATCGCAAAGACCAGATGCAATATTCATTGTATCACCACAAACCCAGATGTAATATTCATTGCATGGTCAAGAAGCTAACGTGGAGACTGGATGCAATATTGTTAGTCCTAAAGGGCACAATAATAAGATAGAAGGGGGGCGGGGGTTGAATAGCTTATTTAACACTTAAAATTTTTCATATTGATTCCTAAAACAAGCACTTGCAATCTATTGAAAAGATTGAAGTAGCGGAAGTCTTGCAAGGAAGAAAGACTAAGTCTGCTGGTGAAGCACTACAGGTAGACTTAGCTGGTTACTCAAGTTTGCTGCTTAAGGAATAAGTTAACAGATGTTAAAACAGTGTAAAGAAGTAAGTAAAGAACACATGTATGTTGAGATGATTTCGCATTATAAAGATTGCTACGTCCACCACCAAGGCAGCCAACCTTGGATTTAAATGTGCACTATGTTTTCCACTAGTTCAATCACAGAAATGGCTAATGGATCGTGTACAAAATATTTGACTTGTGTTTTGGGTTAGGGAAATTGAATATCTGCAAAAACTGAATATTCAATGTGAAGAACAACAGTAAAGAGTTACAACAATAAGAAGCAAATGATTAACAGTTGATGCATATCTTCTTGTTGTTGTTGAGGACTTCTTTGAGCAGCTAATGATCTCTTGAATGCACTAAGTATAAATCTTGATGTTGTTGAATAAATTCAGAGCATTAATTCCTTCAGTCTTTAATGGCAGTATTTGTAGTTGGGCATTCTTGAGATCATCGAAGAAGACGAAGTGAGTAACAACTCTATTTGGTTGAATGCATTAAATGCTTGGAGCTGTTTCGATGACTTCTTCTTCAACTAATACTGAGCAGGGAAAGATGAAGAGTTTTTGCATCAACTAGCAGGGGAGCGACAATCGTGGTTGCTGCACTGCAATAGTTGGAACACAACAGCGTCTCGCTTGCTCCCTGTCAATTTTCAGGAGGCGAAAGTCTTCATGCTCTTTCGGAAAAGCTGGAGGAACGTGTCTGGGAAGTCAAGCGCTAATCTAGAGATGATTTAATTCAAATTCAAATTCAAACTGAATTAGGCTGAATTAAAATAATCCACCAAAGCTTGATGTAATGAAGAGTTGGACAAGTCATTCTGTCCGAGTGTAGACAAGGTCTGCCGCTGGAGGCTACTTGAAGTGTGCTGGTGAAGCCTTCAGCCGAAGTCTTCCGCTGAACCTGTGAAGTCTATAAAACTATTCAAAAGCAAAGTTCTATACACAGTTTCCACGCTAACTGGTACGCATCCGATTTAGCCACTAAGTATAGAACCTAATGTAATCAATGAACAAATGCAAATCAAGATACAAATGAGAAACAACAAATATTCATTGCATTACCACAAACCCAGATGCAATATGTATTGCATTATCGTAAAGTCAGATGCAATATCCATTGCATCGCAAAGACCAGATGCAATATTCATTGCATCATCACAAACCCAGATGTAATATTCATTGCATGGCCAAGAAGCTAACGCGGAGACTGGATGCAATATTGCTAGTCCCAAAGGGCAAAATAATAAGCTAGAAGGGGGGGTTGAATAGCTTATTTAACACTTAAAACTTTTCGCATTGATTCCTAAAACAAGCACTTGCAATCAATTGAAAAGAATGAAGTAGCGGAAGTTTTGCAACGAAGAAAGACTAAGTCTGCTGGTAAAGAACTACCGATAGACTTAGGTGGTTACTCAAGTTTGCAGCTAAAGGAATAAGTTAACAGATGTGAAAACAGTGTAAAGCAGCAAGAAAAGAACACATATATTTTGAGATGGTTCGCACTATAAAGAGTGCTACTTCCACCACCAAGGCAGCCAACCTTGGATTAAATGTGCACTATGTTTTCCACTAGTTCAATCACAAAAATGTCTAATGGATCGTGTACAAAATATTTGACTTGTGTTTGGGGTTGGGGAAATTGAAAATCTGCAAAAACAGAATATTCAATGTGTAGAAGAATAGTAAAGAGTTACAACAATAAGAAACAAATGATTAATAGTTGATGCATATCTTCTTCTTGTTGTTGAGGACATTTTTGAGCATTTAATGATCTATTGAATGCACTAAGTATATATCTTGATGTTGTTGCATAAATTCAGAGCAATGATTTCTTCAGTCTTTAATGACAGTATTTATAGTTGGGTATTATTGAGATCGTTGGAGAAGACGAAGTTTGTAACAGCTCTATTAGGTTGAATTCATTAAATGCTTGGAACTGTTTCGATGAGTTCTTCTTCAACTAATACTAAGAAGAGAATGATGAAGAGTTGTTGCATCAACTAGCAGGTGAGCGACAATCGGCATGCACTGCAATATTTGGTACGCCTGCATCGTGTCGGGCGTACTGCCACTTTTCAGGAGGCTAAAGTCTGCATGCTTTTTCGGAAAAGCCGGAGGAACGTGTCTGAGAAGTCAAACGCTGATCTGGAGTTGATTTAATTCAAATTCAAACTGAATTAGGCTGAATTAAAATAATCCACCAAAGCTTGATGTAATGAAGAGTTGGACACGTCATGCTGTCCGAGTGCAGACAAGGTCTGCCGCTGGAGGCTACTTGAAGTGTGCTGGTGAAGCGTTCAGCCGAAGTCTTCCGCTGAACCTGTGAAGTCTATAAAACTATTCCAAACCAAAGTTCTATACACATTTGCCACGCTAACTGGTACGTAACCCATTTAGCCACTTAGTATACAACCTAATGTAATTAGTGAACAAATGCAAATCAAGATACAAATGAGAAACAACAAATATTCTTTGCATTACCACAAACCCAGAGGCAATATGTATTGCATTATCGTAAAGTCAGATGCAATATCCATTGCATCAGAAAGACCAGATGCAATATTCATTGCATCACCACAAACCCAGATGTAATATTCATTGCATAGCCAAGAAGCTAACGCGGAGACTGGATGCAATATTGTTAGTCCTAAAGGGCCCAATAATAAGCTAGAAGGGGGTCGGGGGTTGTGACGACCCGACCCGGATCTCAATATGAGATCCCAAGGTCGTGCCATCAGGACAAACTAATAGACAGACAAGCACCTGCTAAGCATAATGGTGCGAGTCAAAAGACGAGCCAACCAGCTCACGACAGGAAGGTAAAGCCATAACGGCAATACAGAAAATAAAAACCAAAACCTGCGGAAGCAAAACCATAATGGGACCCGAGCTATCAAGCTCCTAAATATAAACAACCAAAGAGATAGTAAATCTCTCGACCCAAAAATTCGACGCGCGTGACGCAACATTAGACACGCATAACAAACCATCGGCAACCAAGGCCGGCAACTATCAAAATCCCAACCTGATAAACAACACTCAACGGCTATAACTTGCCGGAGGAACAATTTAACTATAACAATATAACCAATACTGAACCACCAACCAATCTCTCACGACTAAAACTGTCGGAGGAATGAACAACAATAATACCACAACTAGAATAAACGAGCCACACATGCTCGAAATGACAACGGGAATAAATTCTAAGGATACAATGGCTCAGCTATACAACCGGCTCCCAAATACACAACAATAACATAATACTACAATCTACCCAAGTAAAGTCTACATAACTTTACATTCGAGCCTCACAAATAAATAACAACATTTATATAAAATAACTCCAAGCTTATGGCTTGAAAGACCACCTGCTAGAAATCACTATCCGAAGCCGCCGCACTAACGGGATCACTGCACACACTAGGGAAAAACAACCACACTGAGTGAGTCATAATGACCCAAGAAGTTACTAAATGCAACGTATGGCATATTATGTCATGGCATGGCATAATGCACAATCATATAAAAATCATGGTATCATGCTAGTATACCAACAAGAAACATGTACTTAATTTTCA
The DNA here is from genome assembly GCA_013146195.2 of Codonopsis lanceolata. Taxonomy (NCBI): domain Eukaryota; kingdom Viridiplantae; phylum Streptophyta; class Magnoliopsida; order Asterales; family Campanulaceae; genus Codonopsis; species Codonopsis lanceolata. The sequence continues at coordinate 101,317,940 of CM028380.1, read as the reverse complement.
AAGCACATAAACTCTCATAAATCATGTAGCATAATATTTTTCATATAAATGCTCATAAATAAACATGTGTAACAGGAAACATAAATCGAACCGTTACAACCAAATCCGGGTTCAAACCCAACCAACTTACCATGATATCAAATCTCAAACCATGATCCGGGCTCAATTCCCAATCAATCATACCCTGGGGTTTCCTCCCCAAATAATCTCAACTCATCAGTTTCCCTTAATGAGTACTCGTTACATTCATCCAACCTAGGATGAGAAATGAGAGCTCGATGTCAGGCTAGATGGCATAACTTGAGATCACATCCCACTATTGGCCAAATAGTGAGGAGAAAAAGGACCCAATGCAACGATTCATAGCGATTGTTCCCAAAGGCTATGAATCGTCCCATTGCCGACACAACAACCAAAACCCGCCAGCTGGACTTTAAACCAAACGTTCAAGTAGATATTTACTTGTCTAAACCAATGAGACCACATTCATTATTATCGGGCTCATTAAATCATGTAGGACCAAATGCTCTACAACAACCTCATAAACCATGCACATAATTGCATATAAACAAGTAGGGCATAATGCTCCACGAAATTCCATAATCCATGCACATATTTGCATATAATCAAGTAGGTCATAATGCTCTACGAAATCTCATAAACCATGCATATAATTGCATAAAATCAAGTAGGACATAATGCTCTACCAAACATCATGAACAATGCATATATTTGCATATAACCATTGTGTTCAACCAACTTACAAGTTTATTTTAAAAACAACATATTGAGGTATTCATTATTCCTCAAGTCATCAACCCAGTCAAGTATAGCTTACAAGCTTAATAAAATATAATGTGAGGTCTTCCATAATCCTCAACTCAAACCAAACCAAGACTACTACGCTAGTCTCAAAATATCCACAATTAAAGACTTATTATTTAGTCTTTATTTTAAATACACCGGACTCAATCATAGTCCTAATCGTCATACATGATCGATCACACCAACACCTTACTCAAAACATCATGACTACTCCGTAGTCTCTTCCTCACAAATAATTCCATATACACGCAACCAAAATCCATAAGAAGATAATTCTATCTTAATCTTCTCTTAAATATTCTCGTGACCTTATGTAGGTCTCTATTGTCCCATGCTCTAGCAAGCATGCTCAAGATATATTTTTAATAAGTCTCCATTGGACAAAAACCCGAAAACCCGGTGTGCATGAACATAATCCAAACAAACCCAAACATTGTAGGGTTTCAACCCAAGGCTCATTATCATTTTATTAGCCTTATAACGACTCCGTTGAGTCTTAATACTACATTTCATTCTTTATGTGTTTCATAAATCCACACTTTAATATTTCATTAAAGTGTACAACAAAATCTCAATATTCATTCGGGCTTGATTTCCAATCCTAAAATCCATAAAGTTCATCATAATCATAATTCCATTTAAAGTTTGGAGACTATGCATTTCACAACATTAATCAAACGAAATCCGATCATTGTAAGATTTCAACCCAAGTTCGTTAAGCACGTTATCAAACTTAAAATGACTCCGTTGAGTCTAATGTACACCTTCCAAAAATTAGGGCATAGAAGCTTGGGCTACAATATCCCCCCTATGTACATAACTTTTACCAATAACTATATTCCCAAATTCAATGAACTCACATAAACCCAACAAAATACTATCAATGCATCATAGAACAATTTTGCCAATTTGTGCAAAATTTCGTTTAAGTAACCTTACCAATCATATTCTCCAAAACATGATTTAATCACTCAACATGGTTTAGTATACTCTACTAGACATATATAACATAATAATCATGCTTACCAACATGTTAATGAACCAAAACATAATTAGGGCAAAAATCCCCTTCCAAGTATCTCTACCAATCAAGCTCATAAACATGAAATAAATCACATATCAAGGATGAATAGGCTACTAAACATATGAATATCATATAAATCAAGGTCCCAAATAGGTTCACCCAAGCCAATTCATCCTCTACAATCTAGGGTTCATAGTATCTCTAGAAAGCCCTAAATGCACCCATTGACCTCACATAGCACAAAGGTTGTTTTCCCTAGGGTCAATGGGGCAAAAACAAAGAGAGATAGGTGTAGTAACTTACCTTGGTTCAACCCCTTCAAGCCACAAATTCGAAATTCTAAGTGGTGGGTGTTGTTCTCCTCACTCTCCTCTTCAATTCTATGGAGTGGATTGTGAAATGGAGGCCCCAAGCAATGGAATCCATGGATGGACCTTCAAGAACCCTAGAAGACTCCTCTCTCCAGCTCTCCCACGTTTTTGTGGAGTGATAGGCTGAATATGGGAGTTAAATGAAGTGTTAGGGCTTCAAATGGGTTTAAAAGTGAAGTGGGTTATGTTTAGGTTGATTGAGTTGTTTCCCTTTGATTAACCCCTCTAATCCACCTCCAAATCTAAATTAGATGTTAAGGACATGTCTTAAGGTAGTTAGGAAGGTTTAGGATTAGTTTAGGATGGGTTTGGGTGGGGGTAGGTTGGGCAACTCACCAAATTTCCTTCAAAATCCCGTAACAGGGAATCTGCTGGTGATGCGGTCGCATCATAGAGGGCCATGCGCGCATGGTCCCCGGCTTCCTCTTCTTTTGTTGCTTCCTTTCTCGAGTCCGGTCTTTCCCGCATGCAACCGCAAGTCTTAAAGCTTCGAAACGGCCTATAATTCAACCCTAAAGGACCTCAAACACTTGTCTAAACAAACCAAGTCTCAAACCACCCTCAAAGTAGGTCCAGAACCCTCACAACAACTCCCGAAACAACCCGGTGCGAAACCGACGCAAGACGCGACATCTCGCTAACGGAACGTCGAATGAAACCACAAATCGACGAGCAACAACCCATGATTGTAAACACCTAAAAGGGATACAAAATAGGCCTGAATGCCTCTCAGATGATGAACAACAGATAGGAGAAAAGGACTCCCGAAGGGTGAGACAATCACCCGGCTTAATCTCGAACTACGCGATAAGGAGAATTGCTATCCGCGAAGCGTCAAAACTTCATGAGACTTAAAAAATACATCCAATAAGAAGTTTAATACATATAAACATGTTATTTAATCATCATGTAAAGATCTAGGACCAAAACGAGGTCAGGAACACGAAACACAAGCGAATTCTCAATCGCGTCGCATTTCGACTATCGTCGAGTTATGACTTTTGACTTTAGCAAGTCAACAACTATAAGACATCTCTTAAAAGTGTTTTGGTCTTAATGTGATCTCTCATACACATTTAGACTCTCTCACAAACCAAACGAGCAATCAACCAAAGAAGAAATGCGAGCATTGCACGCAAATCAAGCTAACCGGGAATCGGGATCTTACAGGGGTTGAATAGCTTATTTAACACTTAAAACTTTTCATATTGATTCCTAAAACAAGCACTTGCAATCTATTGAAAAGATTAAAGTAGCGGAAGTCTTGCAAGGAAGAAAGACTAAGTCTGCTGGTGAAGCACTATCGGTAGACTTAGCTGGTTACTCAAGTTTGCTGATAAAGGAATAAGTTAACAGATGTGAAAACAGTGGAAAGAAGTAAGTAAAGAATACATGTATTTTGAGATGGTTCGCACTATAAAGAGTGCTACGTCTACGACCAAGGCAGCCAACCTTGGATTTAAATGCACACTATGTTTTCCACTAGTTCAATCACAGAAATGTCCAACGGATCGTGTACAAAATATTTGACTTGTGTTTGGGGTTGGGGACATTGAATATTTTCAAAAACAGAATATTCAATTTGCAGAAGAATAGTAAAAAGTTACAACAATAAGAAGCAAATGATTAACAGTTGATGCATATCTTGTTCTTGTTGTTGAGGAGTTCTTTGAGCATTTAATGATCTCTTGAATGAACTAAGTATAAATCTTGATGTTGCATAAATTCAGAGCATTGATTTCTTCAGTCTTTAATGACAGTATTTATAGTTGGGCATTCTTGAGATCGTTGGAGAAGACGAAGTGAGTAACAACTCTATTAGGTTGAATGCATTAAATGCTTGGAGCTGTTTCGATGACTTCTTCTTCAACTGATACTGAGCAGGGAATGATGAAGAGTTTTTGCATCAACTAGCAGGTGAACGACAATCAGGGTTACATACCTGCAATATTGGTACAGTCTGTACGTGTCAGTCTGTGCTCCTGCCCCTGTCATTTTTCAGGAGGCGAAAGTCTTCATGTTTTTTCAGAAAAGCTGGAGGAACGTGTCTGGATGCAATATTCATTGCATTACCACAAACCCAGATGCAATATTCATTGCATGGCCAAGAAGCTAACGCGGAGACTGGAGGCAATATTTATTGCATTACCACAAACCCAGATGCAATATGAATTGCATTATCGAAAAATCAGACGCAATATCCATTGCATTGCAAAGACCATATGCAATATTCATTGCATTGCCACAAACCCAAATGCAATATTCATTGCATGGCCAAGAAGTTAACACGGTGACTGGATGCAATATTCATTGCATTACCACAAACCCAATTGTAATATGCATTGCATTATCGTAAAATCAGATGCAATATCTGACACGGGACTAAAATGAATGTAGAAGACAAACGCTCTTCATACAAGAAATAATTCAGTATTAATACTCAAATATCAGTTAAAACTGTTTGATTACAAAGAAAGAAAGGCATATTTATAGGCCTTAGAAAATACATAAAAGAGAATAATCCCAAAAGTTATGTCTGTTGGTATATATCTGTAGGAAAAGTTAAATGCTTGGCGGTTAGTTACTTGATAAGCGCCTAATAAGCTGCTATGTTGACGTTAGTTGCTTGATAAGCGCTCAATAAGCGTTACATGCGATCGATTTGAACTTCTACTAGAAAACACTTATATTTGTTCCTTATCGGTCATTTCGCTTTGAAGAGAACTCGACCCGAGTGATCCGGATAGAAAGAAGGCTCAGAGGGAAAATAATGATAAAGGTCAGATACGTTGAATGTTCGTGAGATTCCCATTGATTCAGGCAGGTCCACCACATATGCATTATCATTGATTTTATGCACAATTTTATAAGGGCCGTACTTCTTTGGTTGTAGCTTGTGATATTGACCAACTGGAAAACGCTCGCGTCGCAGAAAAACCATCACCTCATCGCCAACCTTGAACAAATTAACTCTACGATGTTTATCAGCGGCTTGCTTGAATTTTTGATTAGTTTCCAATAACTTTTGGCGGACTTGACTGAAGCTAAATTTCTGCAGCTAAATTTTGTAGCGGCTTGTGGCAATTTCACCAAGTCCAAAGCATGTCGTGGAGGCTTCTGATAGACTATTGAGAAAGGTGACTTTCCGGTAGAACTGTGAACAACATTGTTGAAGGCAAACTCTGCTTGTGGCAATGCATGATCCCACTGTTTTGGTCGATCCCCACAAATACAACGAATGAGGTTCCCAAGGGTTCGGTTAACGACTTCGGTTTGTCCATCGGTTTGAGGGTGCGTTGTGTTACTAAAATTCAAAGATGTATCAAACATACGCCACAAGGTCATCCAAAAGTGACTGAGAAATTTAGTATCACGATCGAAGTAATGGACTTAGGCACACCATGTAAACGAACCACTTCCCGAAAGAATAGGCGTGCAATATTTGAAGCATCGACGCGTCTTCTTACAAGGAATGAAATGCACCATTTTAGAAAACCATCGACAATCACAGCAGAATCAACCCCCGAGTCCGAGGTAGGCCTAGAACAAAATCCATTGACAAATCTTCCCAAATAGCTTCTGGAACTGGAAGAGGCATGTATAGTCCAGTATTTTGTGCTTGTCCCTTAGCCGTTTGACAAACATAACACCTTCTTACATATCTCCCTACTTCTCTTTTTAATTGAGGCCAATAATATCTTTCCTCAACACTAGCAATAGTCTTCTCTCGCCGGATGCCCGCTCAAACCACCACCATGCAGATCACGGACTAGTTTGTCTCTCAATGATGTTCTTGGAATACACAAACGATTTCCTTTAAAGAGATACCCTTCATGCTTATAAAAATCCTCAAATGGGACTTTGGCCCATATAGAACTAAAGTCCTCATCATCATAATATAAGTCTCGAAGAACCTCAAAACCTGTGACCTCGTGGCTCATTGTTATCAATAAATTAGCGCGCCTACTCAATGCATCAGCGGGTTTATTCTGGCTACCAGACTTGTGCTTCAATGTGAATGGAAATTGCTGCAAATATGCGACCCATCGTGCATGCATCTTGCTGATATTCTTTTGATTGTTGATGTGTTTTAAGGCTTGATGATCAGTATACAAAACGAACTGGTCCTGTATAAGATAATGTTCCCAATGCTTTAAAGCCCGAATAACTGCATAAAACTCTTGATCATAGGTTGACCACCTTTGTCGTGGTTCACTTAGTTTCTCGCTGAAATAAGCAACTGGTTTCCCTTCTTGAGAAAGAACCGCACCAACCAACCTACTCCACAAGCGTCACACTCCACGACAAATAATTTTTCAAAGCGGGAGCGCAAGTTGTACATAACTTGTTTTTTATCGTCTCGAAGCTTCTTGTTTGCTCAATTCCCCACTGAAATTTTCCTTTCTTTAAGCAATCTGTTAAGGGTGCAACGATGGTGCTGAAATTCCGAATGAATCGCCTATAAAAAGTAGCAAGTCCGTGAAAACTACGCAATTCTGAAACAGTTTTTGGTATCGGCCATTCTCGAATTACTTTAACCTTTTCTTCATCCACATGAATTCCTCGCTCCTGACAACAAAACCCAAGAATATAAGGCTGCTCTGAAAAAATTCACACTTTTTTTTGTTTATGTAAAGCTTATTATCTTGCAATACCGTCAAAACTTGCCGCAAATGCTCCATGTGCTCCTCTTCATTATTACTATATATCAGAATATCGTCAAAATAAACTACGACAAATTTACCCGTAAATGGCTTCAATACTTCATTCATTAAACGCATGAAGGTGCTTGGAGCATTCGACAATCCAAATGGCATAACAAGCCATTCGTACAAACCTTCCTTCGTCTTGAATGCAGTCTTCCACTCGTCTCCCGGTCTGATGCGGATTTGATGATAACCACTTTGCAAATCAATCTTACTGAAAATTCGTGCTCCAGACAAATAGTCCAACATATCTTCTAACCGCGGAATTGGAAATGCAGAACGCATCTTGTAATCTTGTTTATTGCTCGACTATCTATGCACATACGCCATGACCCATTCTTCTTTGGAGTTAGTAAGGCCGAACTGCACAAGGACTCATACTCTCTTGTATCATTCCTTTTAATAACAACTCTTCCACCATCTCGCAAGATTTGATTCTCTTTTGGGCTCATCCGATAATGAGGTAAATTTGGTAAAGTGGCTCCATGAATCAAGTCAATAGCATGCTGAATATTCCTCATTGGTGGTAACTCTGCAGGAAGCTCTTCATGTACTATTTCTTGGAATTCCTTCAACAAGCTACACACTGAATCAGGGACTTGCTTTCCTGATTGAGATCCACCTGTTAACAACACTGCCTTTACTACTAAGGCATGAATCTCCTTAGCATGTCGGACATCACTTATCAAATCTGATTTCGAACGAGTGATGGTCAAGAAATTCTCTATTTTATGTGCCTCAACATTCTGCTTGAACCCCAACGGTAGTAACGTTATCTTCTTTCCGTCTTTCATAAACTGATATATGTTCTCTCGTCCATTATGAATAGTACCGAGATCAAACTGCCATGGCCTGCCAAATAATAATTGGCATGCATCCATATCTACTATATCACACATAACCTCATCTTTATAGTATTTACCAATAGTTAAGGGTACACGACACCGTTCCTTTACCTTAATCCCATCACCATTCTTAATCCAAACAACACTATAAGGCTCAGGATGCTTCTCTACAGATAATCTTAATGTGTTGACCGGATTCGAGAAATGATATTTTCGCAACTACCACTTGTCAATAATCAATTCAAAAATACGTCCGAAATTGTGCACTGGTTCGAATAATGCATTCCATGCGAGTCGTCTCTTCGTGGTGTGAACAAAATTTTCCGAACCACTAGGGCTGTTGCATTTCTCCTTCCACCTCCATCTGGTTCACAAATCCCTTCGTTCTCATCTTCATACTCCTGCGTACCATCATTAAAATCAGTCATATTAACTGGACGTCGTCGTGGACAATTATTTGACAAATGCCCAACTTCCTGACATCTGTAGCACTTAGTTCCTGTTGTCTTTGCGTATGGGTTATTATTCTGTCTTTTCCCAATCTCTTTAGGTGCTACATCAGAAATACTTCCCATGCTTGGCTTAGGATTTGTTCGAGATGACTCGGCAATGACCTTTCGAGTCTCTTCCCTCCCATAGAAGTTTCGTGACCCCATAGATTACGCTCATTGCGCCATGTTTTGAGCCTCACCGAGGGTTAGGATAACTTGACACCCAATTTTGTCACGAATTGCTGGCCTCAACCCATGAACATATCTAGCAACCGTTGTCCTTCGGTTTCCATCGATTGTTACGAGATGCAAGACGCAAAAATCTGCAGTATAATCAACCAGCGACTTTTGTCCTTGTGTCAACGTTTGATATTGATGGAACAAGAACCGATCATAATCCGGAGGGAGGAATCGTTCATCAACATTCTTTTCATCTTTGGCCACGATCGACGGGTTGTTTACCTAAACGTCGTCGTTGGGCTTGAACTTGTTCCCACCATGATGATGCTCCTCCTTTTAAACGATACGCAACCAACTTCACTTGTTTATTCTCGGCTATTTCTGCAAAAATCAAAAAATCTTTCGACTTCCGCCACCCAATCTAAAAAGTCTTCAATATTTAAATTCCCACTGAAAGGAGGAAGATCCACCTTCAATCGAAACTCATCTTGTCTATAACGTCGATTTTCCCTATGATTTGGGTTTCCACCAAGGATTTCTGCCACCTCTTCCTCTGATGAATCATTTTCGTTGTTCTGAACTTGGGGTGGGGGAACCACACGATTGCCTTGTGGTGCATGAGCAACTCTTCTTACTCCTTCACCATCTAGGTTATCGTGGCGGCATGCCCGGCTCGTAATCGCTTACGTTCGATCAACACGAGCAGTTAGAGTTTGGAGCGTTCGCCCGCTTGAATTTCTCTTAACAAGTTTGAAAGGGAAGGTTCTGTGTTGTTAGCCATGGCCAAGGGAAAACCTAGGCTCTGATACCACTTGACACGGGACTAAAATGAATGTAGAAGACAAACGCTCTTCGTACAAGAAATAATTCAGTATTAATACTCAAATATCAGTTAAAACTGTTTGATTACAAAGAAAGAAAGGCATATTTATAGGCCTTAGAAAATACATAAAAAAGAATAATCCCAAAAGTTATGTCTGTTGGTATATATCTGTAGGAAATGTTCTGTCTGTTGGCAGTTAGTTACTTGATAACTGCCCAATAATTGCTAGACTGTTGACAGTTAGTTGCTTGATAACTGCTCAATAACTGTTACATGCAGTCTGATTTGAACTTCTACTAGAAAACACTTATATTTGTTCCTTATCAATATCCATTGCATCGCAAAGACCAAATGCAATATTCATTGCATCGCCACTAAGCCAGATGCAATATTCACTACATTATCGCAAAATCAGATGCAATATCCATTGCATCGCAAAGACCAGATGCATTATTCATTGCATCGCCACAAACCCAGATGCAATATTCATTGCATGGCCAAGAATCTAACGTGGAGACTGGATGCAATATTCATTGCATTACCACAAACCCAGATGCAATATTCATTGCATTATCGAGCGAGACTAACGCCAATCTAGATGCAATATCCATTGCATCACAAAGACCAAATGCAGATCTAGATGCAATATTGATTACATTAACCACAGTGAGACCAAATGTAGATCCAGATGCAATATTCATTACATCAACCATAGTGAGTCCAAATTCAGATACATATGTAATATTCATTACATGCATCAGGAACCTAAGGCCAAATCTGATGCAATATTTATTCCATCACCACAAAGCTAAAGATGCAATATTCATTGCATTACCACGAGATCATATGCAATATCCATTGCATTATCACAAAATCAGATGCAATATCCATTGCATCACAACAAGAATAGATGCAATATCCATTGCATTACCACAAGACTATCACAAAAATCTGATGCAATATCAATTGCATTATCACAAAACTAGGTGTAATATCCATTGCACTAACATAAAATTATTACCAAATCCGATGCGATATCCATAGCATCTCCAAAACATTTAATGCAAAATCGGATGCAATATCCATTGCATCACAACAAGACTGACTGCAATATTCATTGCATCGCCATAAGACTATCACCAAAGCTGCTGCAATATCCATTGCATTATCACAAAACTTATTACCAAAACTAATGCAATATCCATTGCATTACCATAAAATTATCACCAAATCCGATGCAATATCCATTGCATTTCTAACAGAGAAACTTATATGCAAATAACCGATGCAATATTCATTGCATTAATTAAGATCAAGGAATCTACACGCAAATATCTGATGCAATATCCATTGTGTTGTCACAAAACTCAATGCGAGACCCGATGCAATATGCATTGCATCATCATACGAGATGCCTAAGAAAATTTTGATGCAATATCCGTTGCATCACTAACAGAGAAAGTGTATGCAAATATCTAGTGCAATATCCATTGTATCATTATCGGGCTAACAAAAGATCACATGCAATATTCATTGCATCCCCATGAGACTTAACAAAAAAAGACTAGATGCAATGTTTCATGCAATAACAAGAGTAAATGCAGGCATAAAGGTCGTGATACAACATCCATTGTAACACAAAAAGGTTTAAGCTCGTAAAAAGGAGGTGATGCAATATCCATTGCAACATGAAAGGTAAACACGGGGCTGGATGCAATATTCGTTGCAAACAGAAAGTAAACGTGGATTAACAGGATGTGATGCAATATCCATTGTAGCACTGAAAGGTTATGTGGGTAAGAAGGTCGTGATGCACTATTCATCGCAGCATGAAGGGTAAATGCAGGGATCTAATGCAATATTCATTGTATTACTAACAGAGCAATTACGACAAATATTCGATGCAATATTAATTGCATCACTTTTAGACTACCGCAACACCAGATGCAATATACATTACATCACCTAGAGAAGAACATTAATTTAGAATGCAATATTCATCTCAAATTAAGCGAAAACTAAATGTAAACCTAAAATGCAATTTTCATTGCAAAATAAGTCAAAACAATGCAATCTTTAAAATACAATATTCATTTGCAAAACAAGATTTTTTTAAAACCAACATAATTTTAAAATGCAATATTAATTGTAAGATAAGTCAAAACGATGTCATTTTTAAATGCCGTTCCCCCAGAATAGGGAAAGTGATGTAACTTATACACGCGTTTCCCCCAAAATAGGGAAAACAATGCAATTTTTTTTGAAACGTATTTATCGCAACATAGGAAAAGCGATGCAATTTTTTTAATGTGCTTATCCAAGCATAGGAGAAGCGATGATTATGAAACCTTGTGGTGGAATGTTGTCAATGATCGGCTTGTGTAACTTTTGATGATGCTACTGATAATCTTTGGGAAGAGGTCCTTGGCGAGATGTTGGACGAACATTTGTATTTTTCTAAAGGCCAATGCGTCAGAAGACCTGATAAGATGCACTAAAAGAATGCAAAGAAAAGATGCACGCATGCGAATGAAACTTTCTTTTTCTTAAAAAATGGACTCTTGAATGTGCAAGTGTGTTATTTGTTTCTTAAACATGTTAAGACAAGATAAGGCAATGTGATAGAAATGTAATATAAGAGTTTGAGATGTGGCTTCTGGTTGGCTTTGAAGGGTTATAAGTATAGGAGTTGATGGTGATATTTGAAATGAAGGTGGGTGAAGTTTTGGGTTGCTTTTCAGTCTTTTGACTAGTGCATCTTTCAAGAAAGGAATTCAATCAGGATAAGTAAGTCCTACTAATCGATGCCTTGGAGGGACCACTTTTTTTTTCATCTTTTTTTTTTGTTTTTTTCTTGTGCTCTAACTTCTGCCTAGGCCACCCTTTCGGGTTTTCAACCTAGCAAGCCTTTACCTCATAGGGAGCTGGCCTTTCAATGCATGCGAAGATAAGCCGCTTCTTCTTGAGGGATCACGCCTTTGTAGCTTCTTCGTTTCTTGAGGCGGAGATGGAAATGACAACTGTTTCTGGAGATGATGATCCTTTATGTATCCAATGAGTTTGGCGGGAGAAGCCTGGGATGATTCGATGCACCAAATTTTGTAAAATGAGATGGGAAAGTTTCTGAAGAGATTAAATAGGGACAACCCCCGAAAGACTTGATTGGGAGAGACTTTTGAGGGAGACAGAAAAGAGTATGCTCAAAGAAAAAGAGATGACACTAATGGACAAAAAGAGAGTCACAATCAAGAGTTTATCGCCGAGTATCACAAGTTTCATGGACCCTATTTAATGTTTATATTTTGATAATTTTATATGTTTTTGCAAGAAGTTCTGTCTTGGACCCAGATCACGTTATAACCGATTGAAAGAAAGCTATTGGTGGCAACTGAGTTAGTGGCGTAATGTTTAAGTTTTTAGAGATAGGTTGGTTTTAGGGTGTAGGATTTGATTGGCCTCTGGCTCAAAGGTATTTTGGGTTGTGGATTTGGTTATTTTTGGAAAGGTGATTGCAAAGCGACCATTGGCTGGCCTTTTAGGCTGTGGGTTTGGATAGGAAGTTGGTTTCTGGACCTGGTTGTTAGTAAGGTTGGGAGATTGGCTTTTTGGCTTTGGTTGTGGGTTATGGGGTTGTCCAAGAGTGATTGGTTATTTTTTGTTCCAAGAGAGATTTTGAGGAAATCATTCAGGAGAGGCTTCTTTTTTTCATTTTTTTCTTCTTCTCTTTTTTATGCATAGGTCTTTTTTTTTAATTTTCAACCTTTCTATTTCGTTTTCTTTTTTTTTTTGACCTTTTTTTTTTTGTTGACCTTTCGGAGTAATTTGAGAGAGTGCTTGAAGAGATATTTGTCTTCTCTCTCTTGGGATAAAAAGGTTATCACTCTTGGTGGATATATATATAAGGGTTGAGCAGCCCCAGTTTTGGGAAGATGGATCTTAGAGATGGTTAGGCTTTGGTATATGGTTTATTTGTTTAGATATTTGGAAAGGGTGTGGTGTATGGTCAGGGTTGGTTTTTCACGTGGTGGATTCGTTTTAAGTATTTGGAAAAGGTTTGGTGTATGGTTTGAAGCCCTTAGTGTACTACTAACAGCTCGATTGAAATGGATCGAATATGACCTTTCACCAAGACAGAAAGTTGCTTTTATTGAATTCACATTTTTAATGGTTTGTGGGTCCATATTCTTGAAATGACTAATCATCAACTCGTGTAGTTTTATCATGTTTTTTACATGAGTCGACTCGTAATCTTTTATTTTATTTTATTTTTACATATAACAGATACTTTGGTGATAGGTGGTGCTCAGAGATCAAGAAGAAGACTCGACAAGTGATAGACGTATTTTATATGTCTTTATCGGGTACTTTTATGACTTAGAAATAGAAATTCCACGAGTCTTTTGGCTATTAATATGTGTTTTTGAACTATATGGTGAGTTTCAGGGTTTTAGGTGAAAATACGGGATTTGCAAAGCCTTTATTGAAGATTTCATGGAAGGGTGCAAAGTGCAATTATTGAAAAGAAGTAAAAAGAAACAACTGGACACCTTGCGGCCGCATGCCTCCAAGGCCTTGCCCTCGCAAGGTAGCCAGTGAGCAGCCTAGCCCAATCAAGACCCTTGCGGACACAAGGTCCTCAGAAACCGACTTACGAGTGTTTCACTTGGATTGAACCTCCTATGCTCCCTAAAACACCTTGATATATATAAAAGACGGTAGCCAAAGTAAAAGGACGTGCAGAAATACTCAGGAAACAGTTCTAACACCAATTTTAGTTTGTAATACATAATCTAGTGATTGTAGTTATAGTTTTGAAGATCGATTCATGTATTCCTTCATCCTGCTGTTTGGTCCATCGTCAATGATGAACTAACCGTCCATTAATCTAGGAATTGAGAGGTAACTTGTATAGAATCTATTGCTTAATATATTGTTATTCATTCAATTCTTGTTGATCATGATGTTTATCAACCCCTTTATTGTCTAGCTTTGACCAAATGAATGGAATCGCAAGTAGTAAAGGCCTAGAGGTGCGGATAGCTGCACGGCCAAATGCATATGTTGTACATTGGCTCACCATTGTGATAAATTGACCTTATCGATTCACGAGAGTGATAAGTTAGGGTCAAGTTCATATATATGACCTAAGTGACAGATAAGATCCATATGTTCTTGCTCTAAGGATATAGATTGGATGAATTATTTAGGATGGAGACTGAATTATAATTTGACAATCTATATCTATCTTTTATGAATGAACCCAAGATATTTATTGATACTATACTTAAAAAGCAATAGAGTAGATGCAAGTGAAACCCCAATCCTAGATTTCCCTCCTCCATAAGATCCTTATAAATTGTGATTGTTGTTTAATTGATTAATTAAATTTCCCGATTTAGTAGAGTAAAATTAGTTTAAATAAAACAAAATAAAAACCCCCCTTAGTTTAAAAAGCTGCCGATATTCCTAATATTAGTACTCTTCTTGTCTCTGTGGTTCAACCCTTGCTTCCCAAGCTATTCTGCAATAGTCTTGTGCACTTGCAACGAATTAAATAAAATAAGACACGATCAACAAGCTAATATAGGAGAAGCAAGAATTTTACCATACTCGAATATAGATAAATATCTTTGGAAAGCTCGATTTGAGGACTTGATTGGACATTTGAAATAACAGAGACCAAATGGATTAGTGAGCATACTCTGCAAAGATGGGCTATAGGCATCAATATGGGAAAGAGAGACACCCCTGGGTTTGAAAGCCCCTAGTCCTGAATTGTTGCTTATGAACCTTGAGCTGCCTAACTTTTCTTGATTTCCCGGCTTTCCAGACTTTTCTTCTTTCTTGGTTTCTTGGCTTTTCCAGCTTTCCTTTCTTCGCTAACTCCCTATCGATTTTTTTTCTTCATATTTTCTCATTTTGTTTTCATTTTTTTAAAATTTGTTTTTTGAAGTGGTAGACCTTGACATCTCGAAGTAGGACTTAGCGAATTATGTTTTTGAAATCATGAGGGAACGATGCACTTATCAACTAGTGATGCATTTATGAAAGGTTAAAAGGGAAGATAAATTTGGAGATAGAGATTAAGATTAATGGTGAGGGGTTTCCTATTTTTACATGTTTTGGAAGAAAAAAAAAACACATAGAAAACACCATCTTCTTTTTTTTTTTTGAAGAGTAAATCAAAGTATTTGACCGAACCCGAAGGTTGCCTACGTTTCTCATTTCGAGGCTCAGGTCATTGTAGTTCAACTATGTCAGAGAAATTTTCATTTTGCTAATCTTCTTTTTTGATTTTTCAATTTGAAAACAAAAATATTTTTTTTCTTTTTGCTCGAAGAGAACGAATTCCTTTTTATTTTATTTATATATATTTTATAAAATGATCATATATATTTTTTTGCGAAAAGAAACGATGTTTTTAAAAGAAAAGAGAACTAAGTATTACACATGATTTTTTATTATTAGAAAATTCTTTTTTTTTAATGATCGTTGAAATGGGATGTGACGATTACGTACCTCTTGACAATCCTCTCAGGAGAGCAAATGATAAATAATCAATTCTTTTATTTTTCAGCCCCTGTAAAATTGTTAGTAGTACCAAAGGAAAACAACAAAAATCCCAACATGTATAAAAACAAAACTAGATTAAAGGAAAGAAAACCTTTCTTTTTTTTATTATTTTTTTGAAAGGTGGAGTAACATGGAAAATAGGTGCACCAAATGACAAAAATGGGCTACCCGACGGAAAAAATATGCAAAACATCAGACAATATTGTTCAAAATAAGGAACGGGCCCACGTAGAAAAGGTGGGTGCAGCCCAACACCAATTTGGGTGTTGCACCCATATGAAATGTTCATGTTCTATTTTTAAGTTTATGCACTTTGATCTTTAACCTTTTTCCCTTTTGTCATTTAGGCCCCTCTGAATTTCCTTTTAACGTTTTGGTCCGCTTAACGCACTAATTTTTTTTTTTGAAAAAACGAATAGTTTTTTTTGTTCTTTTTGATCTATTTTTTTTTTTTTGAAAAAGGAAATTATTAGTATTATTTTTAATAAAAAATGAATTTTTTTTCTTTTGCTTTGAGAAGATGAGTTTCTTTTTACTTTTTTTGAAAAGAGATGAATTCTTTTTTTTTTAATTTTGGAAGAGACTTTTTTTTTTTGAACAAATGAATTTTGTTTTGTTTTGAAATTTTTTTTAAATTTGAAAAACAACTTTTTTTAGAATTGAAAATTATATACATACAAGAAGCCAAATAAATATAAAAGAAAAAAGAAAAAAAACAAGCATATTGACATTAAAGGAAAGAAGACTTTTTTTAATAATAAAAAAAATGCAAACATGTATGGATGTACAAATAATATGACATGAAGCATATATATTCATGGATAAATGATAAAGATGAATGAACATGTCATATGGTATTTTTTTTCTTTACAAAATTGAAAAATTATATAAATACAAGAAGCCAAGGAAATATAACAGAGAAAACACAAGCATATTGATAAACCAAAAAAATATATATATATGAGTCTAACCACACTTTTGTTTTAAAGAAAACAATAAAGTCTCCAGTAGAGTCGCCACTGTGAGTGCCTCGTTTTTCAACCTCTCCCACGCAGCATGAGAAACAGGGGTGGTTTTTGGAAAAGAAAAACCTTTCAAGCGCGTGAAATACGCCCGGCCTCAAATGTGGACTCAAAACGTGAATAACAGAGTCGCCGTCTCTATTTTATGGAGTAAATAGAGAAAAACCAAACATACCAGATTGTATGGGTTCGGGGGCTAAGTTACGAGTTAGGAAGGGATTAGGCACCCAACTCGCCCTTTTGGTCTCATAATGGGTTTGTCAATATGCTCGTTTTATTTTATACACTTTGGCTCAGAACAAAACATTAATATATATATATATATATATATATATATATATATATATATATATATATATATATATAAGAAAACAAAACAAAATTACAATTGAAATAAGACAACTTAAAGAATAATTATAACATTTTTACAAGTTTTTTTAGGAATAAAGTATTTATGCTACTATGCTAGTACAAACTTTATTTATATTTACTCGTATAAGCATGAAAAAACTTATTAAATAATAAGAAACATAATTATTTCTATATTTAATGTATTTGCAAAAAAGAAACTACTTAAACTGCAAGAGATTATAACTACTTTACATTTAAGTAAAGACAGAAAATAAACTAATTAAACAGAAAGGAAATATAACTATTATTACATCAAAGTAAGAACGGGAAGGAAACTAATTTAATGAAAATGAAATAAAACTATTATTACATTAAAGTATAAACTGAAGTAAAACATAATTAGATATTTATATTTAAGTTACATATTATAATAAATAACCACGGGGACAGAACTTACCTCCCGGAACGTGAGTGTCTGAACCTGGTATGCCTCGCTTAAGCCCACTATGCGGTCTACATGTGCTTCCCCTGTCCTTTTGAGAAAGGAAGTCTTTTTTTTTTGCTGGATTTCGGGCAGCGTGACTGCTCCTTTTAGTTGCTTTTCGCATCGGGATCCGAGCGGCACAAATTTTTGTTTTTGCTTGCTTGCTTGCTTTGCGTGCTTTGAGTGCTTGCTGAGTCTGAAATCAGGCAGAGCAACTGCTTGCTTTGGCTTGATTTGATGTCTAGATTCGGGCAGAGCAACTGCACTTTTTGGGATTTTTGAACCGGTGAAATAGGGCGTAAACCTAGTTAGGCAGCTAGGGTTCACTTTGGTTGGAGAGTTTTAGCGTTTAGGGGAGGTTTCAGCAGTTTGGCAGAGCTTCGGGGCTGGAGACAAAATAACCTCAGCGTTCTCTCGGGAAAACATTCACAAACTGCTCTGTGAAGGGTGTGAAATTCTGATGATGGGAGGCTTTATTTATAGCCGATGATTGGGGATTCCTTAGAAGTTAAGTTTTATCAGCCCTGCTTTATCAGTTTGTACTGCGTGCTGAAAAGGTTGCACCAAAAGCCAAAAGCTACAGTGCCAGGGGTTCTTGTGGGCTCGGCCTAAAAGCTTGGTGGGCGCGGCGCCCAGAATTAGGGGAGCAGTGCCCACAACCTTTTTATTATCTGATTTTTGCACTTTAGCCCCTGCAATTCACTGTTTATGCATTCTTTTTTAGTTGTTGCATTTTATGCATTTTTAACTCTGTAACTTCACATTCGTTGGTTGTTTTAATAGGTCTTGATATTTTATGACATGTCATATACCAGGGGTACAAAATTGGGATGTCTACAGGTGGACGAGTTAGCAAAAATCGTCGTCCCCAGAAATAAGAACATGAACACCCTAGCTACACGAGAAACAGTCTCGTAGTTATCGTCATCAACCCGTCTGGCATTCTGTTCCAGCCACCTCTTCACACTAAGGATACGGATCTCATCAGCACTTTTATAGTCAGGTTCGAAGCGTAATAGATCCTCGACCACATCAAGCTAATGCTGGAGGGTAAAGTCCGGCTCTAGATTACTACCTATGCCGGTAGGGATGCCCGTTATCGCAGCAAAATCACAGAGAGTCATGGTGGCCTCTCCCTAGCTAAAGTGAAAAGCATGGGTGGTGTCCCACCAATACTCTCCCAGAACCTCAAAGATAGGCAAATAGTTGCGAAAGTGGCTGAATGCTCGCAAAACTGATCCAAACCCTGTCTGCTCGATCAGTATCATTGCCTGCGGAAGCATACACTTATAAATAGAAGCCAACTTCTCCGAACTGGCCCGTACACGATTAAGGGTATTACGCGCCTGCAAAAAGAAAAAAAAAACATCATTTCATCAAAAGAAAAAAAAAAGAAAAAAGAAAAGGGAGGTAAACTCTTCTTTTTCTTGTCATCTCATCATGCATGCTATATCTAATGCCATTGCATTAATTATGTCATGTCCATACTCACTTTACATTTTAGAAAAAAAATATATGCATATATTATTTTCTTTTGTCATCTAATGTGTGCATTTATCTCGGAACATGTGCATATTGCATTTTCAGGATTTAAAATTATTTTCCTGTCAAAAGAAAAAAGGTCATCGTTTCTTTTATCTCATGGCATCAGTCCAAATGACATGTTTTATTTTGTCTAAATATAGCATGGGCATTATAAAATATATATATATCTGTTGCACTTGCATTATTCGAAAAAAAAATTTGTTGCACTTGCATTATCTGAAAAAATATATATCTACAGCACTTGCATATCTCCGAAAATATATCATTTGCATCAGCATGCATCGCAGAGTCAAAATATATCAGTTGCATAAAATATGCATCGCAAAATTAAAAGGCATTAATTTCATATTTTTTCCTATACTTTCATTGCCAAATTGCATCATCCTAGCATAAATCATGTATGCATAGGCATAAAAAAAATTGCAACAGGTATACTCCAAGAGTACCGAAATACCAATAAATTCAAGAAATTCAACGAAATGGGTTTGAGAAAATGAAGACTTACAGCAGGATCTGGAAAATGAGCAACGTGGGTATGCCGAACTCGGTGTATGTTGCTCCAATCATCCCTGGAATGCCAATACCGAACCAAATTCCGGTTCAATGGAGGTAGCTCACGGCGTCCTTCGCCAGATTCGGGTTCATTGGAGCTTTTCCCTTCCTAGATCGCGAAGAGGAAGCCATCTGGTGAGTGAAACAATTAATTTGGTGGAAGAAATTTGAGAAAAGATGAAGAAATGAGGAAGAAAGCTTCCTTCGTCAACAATGGAGGAAAATGAGATGGACGAAATGGGTTTGATGTTGCTGCCTTCTGCTTCCTCCCCGTAAGAGTTAATAAGGGAAGGGAATTTTCCCTTTCCTCGCCTCCAAAATCCATTTCAGCACTTAACACCTCAGGTTTGCTCAAACTGCAAAATGGTCCTGAAGTCCTAACGGAAACATAACAAAGGTAACTGCCGTCAACGAAAGTTAACAGCCATCCATCAAAAATCAAAAGAAAAATCATATCCCCAGCAGGATGCCCGAAAAAAAAGGAAGAGAAAAAGGTAAAGTGTTTGCATTTTACTTTGCATGCCGCATGCATTTTATGTAATGCTATGTCATGCCATGCCTTCTATTATCTGTGTTGGATTATTTCCTCAAGGGGTACATACCCCGGGACGTGGAAATGATTGGTCTCATGCATTCTATCTAGTTGTTGGATTATTTCCTCGAGGGGTACATACCTCGAGACGTGGAAATAATTGGTTTCTTGCATATTATCTTTGTTGCTGGATTATTTCCTCGAGGGGCCATACCCCGGGACGTGGAAATAATTGGTCTCATGCATTCCATCTGTTGTGTTGGATTATTTCCTCCAGGGGTACATACCCCGGGACGTGGAAATTATTGGTCTCATGCATCCCATTGGTTGTTGTTGGATTATTTCCTCGAGGAGTACATACCCTGGGACGTGGAAATAATCAGGTTTCATCTATCCCATCTGAGTTTGTGTTGGATTCTTTCCTCAAGGGGTGCATACCCCGGGACATGGAAAGAATCAAATCCCATCTATCCCACCCAGTGGCTTGAGCCGAACTACGGTTGGTCTGATTCCTAAAAAGGATACGTAGGTAGCCTACTCAGTAGGCACGACCATCAGAGCATTTCATTTGCATCATATCTACTCTATCCCATCTCCATTTAAAGTGTTTAGGGTATGAGATAAATTGGTGCATCCTAAACTGTTGCATCATAAATGCTGCATTCTACATTCCTCCCCATTTTAATTTTCACGAAATTTGTGATTCTATTTCTTATCAATGATGTTTGTTTACTTGGTAAGATTCGATTTACCCGTAAATTCCATCATTGAGGGGGTCTGTAGACACCACAATTTCGTACCCCTGGCATATGACATGTCATAAAATATCAAAACCTGTTAAAGGACTAACGAATGTCAAGTTACAGGGTTGAAAATGCAAAAGAAAAAGAAGAATGCATAAACAGTGAATTGCAGGGGGCCAAAGTGCCAAAATCATAATAGAAAAACCTGTGGGTGCCGCACCCCAAGCCTTCATAGGCAGTGCCCACAGGCCTCCCAAACACTGGTGCATTTAGCCTAAGGTGCAACCTTTTCAGCACACGGTACAAGCCGTTGAAGCTCAGTTGATAAAACTTAACCGCGAAGGAAAGGCTGATCCTCAGCTATAAATAGACCCTTCCGGCTTCAGAAAAAAACATAGTTCATACAGTGAGAAAGTTTTCACTGCGCAGTCTGTGAAGCTCTCTCGAGAGAACGCCACAGTCATTTTCCTCTCTAGCCCCGAAGCTCTGCCAAATCTTCCCTAAACACTTAAACTCTCCGGCCAAAGTGAACCCTAGCTACCCAACTAGGTTTCCGCCCTATTTCACTGGTTCAAAAGAACCAAAAAGAGTAGTTGCCCTACCCGATTATAGACGTCAAATCCAGCCAAAACAAGTAGTTGCTCTGCTTGATTTCAGAAGCAAGCAAGCACGCAAAGAAAGCAAAAGCAAGCAGTTGTGCCGCCCGGATCCCGAGGCGAAAAAAACAAAAAGGAGCAGTTACACTGCCCAAAACCTCGCAATAGCAAAAAAAAAAGACTCTCTCTCCCTGAAGGACAGAGCGAGTGCACCCTAAAGCCTACCAGAAGGATGTTTGGTACGGGTTAAAACCCCCACGTTTCAAGAGGTAGGTACTTTAAAGTTTTATTTACTTTTTATCTTAAAAAATGATATTTGAAATAGTCATATATCACAAAATAAGCAGTTTCGCTGCCCAAAATTCTATAACAAATAGCATTAAAATAAACTGTTTTATGACAAAAATTTTATAAATATATTTGCAACTCTAAAATGAGGCTACTATAAATTTTGTTTATTTCTTTCAAAATATATACATATATGTAGTTTAAATGTTTTATTTAAACTGTTAATTTTATAAAAGAGCATATTTAGCCAAAAACCTATTTTACGACCGAAATGGCGAGTTGGGTGCCTAACCCGTTCCCAACTCGTAACTTAGCCTCCAAACCCTTTTATAAATCTGGTTATTTTTTGTTTTTCTTCGTTTATCCTTAAAATAAAGATGGCGACTCTGTTATTCACATTTTCAGTCCACAATTAAGGCCGAGCGTATTCCACGCGCTTGAAAGATTTTTCTTTTCTAAAAACCACCCGCTTTCTCATGCCACTGGGAGAGGTCGAAAAACGGGGCACTCACAAGCAACCACATAGGTTCAGTCATACTGGACAGGAACATTTAGTCTAAAAACTGAAGAAGTCACTTAATAGACTAAAGCAATCTCCGAGATAGTGGTACACCAGGTTCGCACTTATATGGTTTGTATTGGCTACAAGAGGTGTGAGTATGGTTGTTGTTTGTATGTGAAAAGCCTTGATGATGGCTCTATTATTTTTCTGTTACTCTATGTGGATGATATGCTTATTGCTAGTAGAAGTGTTAATGAGGTCAGGAAATTAAAAACCTTGTTAAGCAACAAATTTGACACGAAGGATTTGGGGACTGCCAAGAAGATTCTTGGTATGGAGATTCGTTGAGATAGAAAATCTAGAAGATTGTGGTTGTCTCAAGTCGGCTATGCTGAGAAGGTGTTAGAGAGGTTTGACATGGAAGATGCAAAACAAGTAAAAACATCATTGGCGAATCACTCCAGTTTATCTACCTTAGATTCCCCAACTACGGTTGAAGAAATTCAATACATGTCAAAGGTTCCCTATGCAAGCGTAGTGGGATATCTCATGTATGTCATGGTATGTACTAGACCAGTTTTGGGGTAGGCCATCAGTGTGGTAAGCAAGTATGTAGTCAAGTGGATATTCAAATATTTGAAGGGCATTGTGGACTATGACATTTTGTTTGAGACATAGAGTATGGGGCTTTTAGTCGTAGGATATGTTGATTCAGATTATGCAGGCGATAATGATCGTAGGAGATCAACCACAGGTTATGTGTTTGCCCTAGTAGGTGAACCTATATGTTGGAGAGCTATGCTTCAGGCCATTATTGCATTGTCTACGACCGAGGTGGAATACATGGCAGCTGTTACAGAAGCAAAGGAAGCCCTATGGCTTAAGGGCTTAGTCAAGGATTTTGGTGTTCATTGGACCATCCAAATTTTCTGTCTTTTGTCAAAAATCAGTGGCATTAGTCGTGTTATGGGAATGCAATGGATGTCCTCTTTCGAAAGTTGCAGTGTCTTTGAGCAGCCTTGAAGGGTTGGAATTGGGAGGTTTTTGGCAATGTTCATCGGCGGATTGAAGTAGTTCAAGACGATATTTTGCGCCTTGAGTTTGAGATTCAGTTGGGTGGTGGCTCGTTGGTGGAGGATAGTCTTACTACGGCTAGGTCTTTGTTGGGGCCGTTGTTAAAATGGGAGGCGGAATTGCTTACTTCAAAGTTGTGCCAACTTTGGCTTAAGGATGGGGAGAGGAACACAACTTTTTTCCATGCTAGCATTCAGGAAAGGGCTCGTCTTTCTCGGGTTCGTTTAAGGCTAGATGATGGCACTCTTAGTAAGGATTCGGTAAAGATTGGTCCTATGGCTGTGGACTTTTTCTTAACTCTTTTCTGCTCTAAAGCTCCGGTGTTGGATGAAACTTTGTTTGATAATATCTCTACTTCAGTTACTACGGTAGAGAACGATCTTTTAATTGCTTTGCCATCGGAGGTGGAGATTTTGGGAGGCTATAACAGCCCTTAACCCTAACAGTGTGCCTGGTCCAAATGGGTTTACAGGTTGGTTTTTCCAAGGTTGTTGGGAGATTATAAAACGGTAGGTTATTGATGCCATTCTGGAATTTTATGTAGGGGCGCCTCTTCATAGGGGGAAGACTTCTTCTACCTTGATCATTATTCCAAAAGTTGACCATCCGAAGGAGTTGGGTGATTTACGGCCTATTAGCATGTGTAATTTATTTTCGAAGATTATCTCTAGAATTTTGGCTACCCATTTATCTTCAATTTTGTTGAGGATAATTTCCCCAGAGCAATCAGGTTTTGACAAAGGGCGGAACATCGAAGATAGTGTCCTTCTAGCTCATGAACTTGTGCAACGTATTGATCAGAAGGTCCAAGGGGGCAACATGGTTTTCAAGTTTGATATGTCGAAGGCATACGACAGAATTGAATGGCGTTTCCTTTCTAGGGCTTTTGTAGCGTACGGTTTTAACTCGAAAGTTTGTGAGCTGATCAATAATCTCATTAGTAACAATTGGTATTCGCTAAGGATTAATGGGGAATCCTTTGGTTTCTTCAAGTCGTCGTGGGGTGTTCGCCAAGGGGATCCTCTCTCGCTGCTCCTTTTTATTCTTGCACAGGACGTTCTTTCGAACAACATCAATAAGGCTTTACATAATAATGAGTTTTTGTTGTATGTCCATGGTAGGGGTGGGCTGCCTATCTCTCATCTCCTGTATGCTGATGATTTATTGCTCTTCTGTAATGCTGGGAAGAAATCTATTAATGGCATACGGAAGGTGTTGGCTTCTTATGAGGCAAGTTCGGGGCAACTAATCAACAATTCGAAGAGTGGTTTCTATGTCTCAACTCATTGCTCTTTCAGACGTGCAGCTCAAATTTCTCAATGGGCAGGCTGTGGGCAACGCTTCTGGTCTATGAAGTATCTTGGTATTCCGTTGTTTAAGGGCCGAATGAGGAGGGCTTTCTTTGAAGACCTGGAAAATTGGGTGGTCAATAGAATTGGTGGGTGGCGGGCTAGACTGTTGTCTCTTGGGGCGAAGCTCACCTTAATTAAATCCATTTTATGAAGTATTCCCATTTATTCCATGGCTGCTATGAATGTTTCTAAGTCAGTCCTGTCTCGCATTGAAAGGAAGTTGGTAGATTTTTTGTGGAATGCCAATGGGGAGCGCAGAATTCATTGGGTTGTCTGGAATACGGTCTGTAAGCCGCTAGAGGAGGGTGGCCTTGGTATTCGTTCGCTCTCGTAGGTGATGGATTCGTTGCATGCGAAGCTTGCTTGGAGAGTCATTAATGGGAATAATTTGTGGGCGCAATTCTGTATGGCGAAGTATGGGATAGATTTGGAAGGGGAAGCTAGCCGTTTTGCTTCCAAGTCTTGGCAGGCTGTTAGGCGTCAGTTATGGAAGGTTCATCAATGTTTCCAATGGATTTTGGGTCAAGGTAACAACTTTTTTTGGGACTCAAATTGGTGTGGTAGACGTCTTGGTGGTCCTCTTCCAATCGATAAACAGTTGAGGGTTAATACGGCCTTGGACAGAAGAGAGGAGTTTCTTCCTTTGATTGACTCAGACATGCATTATTCGGTTTGTCAAGTGCAGTGTGAGGATGTTCCTGATCGATTCATTTGCACTCTTTCAGCTTCGGGGGGGTTCAAGGCTAGAGATTTTTGGAATCATTACAGAGTTCGTAGTCCTATATTGCCATGGGCGAAGAAAATTTGGCAAACTTGGCTTCCTCAAGTAAGTTGTTTTCTATGGAAGCTGTTTCATAACGCGCTCCCAGTTGATGGCAATATTCAAGCTCGGAAAATTATGCTAGCTTCCAAGTGTAGATGTTGTGATTTGGCTCTGGCTCAGGAGTCCCTTGATCATCTCTTTCTGTACTCGGAGACTGCCCGAGTTTTATGGGGTCGTTTCGCTCGCACTTTTAATCTGGTTAATTCCTACACTTCCGTTGGGCATCTTTTTACAATTTGGGGTAGCGGTTCTCTTCGTAGGCAGATTGGTGTTTGTATTTCTGGGATTTTTGCTTTCACTTGTTGGGAGTTGTGGAAGGCTAGGTGTGCTGCTACGTTTGAGAATGTCTCTATGCGGGCTGATCAAATAGGAGTTAGAGTTCTTGGGGCTGTTCGTGATATTTTCACAATGTACTCTCTGAAGTCAAGTACTGGTGTGGGTGCTAGCATGGCCATGCTTTCTTTGCATATCCAGGTCCCTAAGCCTATTTGTCCTAAAGGTGTTTGGCTGCGATGGAAACCTCCCTGGAAAGGCTTTGTTAAACTTAACACAGATGGGTCCTCAAGGCTGGGTGCTTGTTTGGGAGGAGGAATGGTTCGGAATGATGAGGGGGTGTTTTTAGGTGCTTTTTCTAGCCATTATGGTGGGGGCTCTAATATGAGAGGGGAGATTTTGCCCCTTAAGGAGGGTTTGTTATTATGTAGGCAGTTGGGCCTGGTAAATGTGGAGGTGGAGTCTGACTCTCTTGTGGCAGTGGAGGTGTTGATGGGCAGAAGTGCGACTCCTTGGCAGTATGTTTACGATCTTAGGGAGTGTGATCATTTGAACACAAGATTTCATATCAATCATATTTTTCGCGAGCAGAATTGAGTAGCAGATCAGTTGGCAGCTCAGGCTCACGTTCATAGGAGTAGCTTGCAATACACGTCTTGGGCAGTTCTTCCGGGTATCGTGAAGAAAGTTATATCTATGGATGCTTATGGTTTTTACACTTTTCGACATAGATAGGGTTTTCTTAGTTGCTGTTTTTCCCATCCTTTTGGCTCTTTTGCTTTATATTTTCTTTTCGAGGTCAGGCTCCTTAATCCTCCCATTAATAAGGGCAAGGCTGGTTGTCCCCCTCAAGTTCGTATCTCCTTTCTTTTGTTATATACTTTCGCAGGGTGCTGTCCCTGCTTAAAAAAAAAAACCTTGGTATTCTAATATCTTAAAACTGCTTCAGAAAGGAGTCTATCCTCCCAATCTGGACAAAAGAGGAAAAGTCTCCCTGCGGAGATGGGCATTGCAATTCGTGTTCAGCGGTGGCAGCCTGTACAAAAGACATTATCAAGGCCTAAATTTATTATGCATTGATCAGGCAAAAGCTGAACAAATCATAGACCAGCTTCATGGTGGTACCTGTGGGCCACACGCGAACGGGCATATGCTGTCCAAAAAAGTTATCCGGCAAGGGTATTATTGGAGCACGCTAGAAACCGACTGTATCCGGTGGGTGCGCCATTGCGACAAATGCCAGCGTTTCGCAAATCTGCAGCACGTGCCCCCGCATATCTTATATAACTCCACAGCCCCCTGGCCCTTTGCAACTTGGGGAATAGACGTCATAGGCCAGATCCATCCAAAAGGATCTAATGGTCACGAATATGTTCTGGTAGCCTTCGATTATTTCACAAAGTGGGTGGAAACCTCTTCCTATAAAATTCTAAATGCTCGAAAGGTGTTCGAATTCATCCAAACCAATATCATATATCGATACGGAGTGCCCTTCGAGATCATCTCCGACAACGGCATGCATTTTGAAAGGGACGTAAATCGTCTACCCGACGAATTCAAGATCCAAAGGCATAAATCCTCCCCCTACCGACCACAAGCAAATCGTGCCGTTGAATCAGCCAACAAAACATTAGAAAATATTATCAAAAAAATGGATGATATGGGAAGAGACTGGCCAGAAAAATTGCCACTAGCCCTTTGGGGCTATCGCACCTCAGTTCTCACACCCACTGAGGCTACTCCCTATTCTTTAGCCTATGGCATGGAGGCAGTGCTGCATATTGAACTTGAAATTATGTCATTAAGGATAATGATGGAATCAAACATATCGAAAATTGATTGGGTCAAAGGGCGATACGAAGAATTAGCCCTGATCGACGAACGACGGCTGCTAGCCGTAGAACACACTTGGGCCAATCAAAGGCGAATAGCCCGAGCGTTCAACAAAAAAGTCAAAGGCTACGACATCCAAGTCGGAGACTTGGTGATTCGAGAAAAATCCCCTAGTTATGTTGATACTAGGGGAAAATGGAAATCTCCTTGGATGGGACTTTATGTTGTCAAAGTAATCCGATCAGGAGGGGCAGTACTCCTTGCGAATCAGGAAGGGGAGGATCTTGTTCTGCCCTTCAACCTCGACAAGCTCTAAAGGTACTACGCATGAACCGAAATGTATTTGGCAATTGCTTCCCTCTCCAGCTTGCTAGGTTGAAAACCCGAAAGGGTGGCCTAAGCAAAAATTAGAGCATATAAAAAAAACAAACAAACAAAAAGAAGAAATAAGGGCTCGCTAGGTTGAAAACCCAAAAGGGCAGCCTAGGCAAAAGTTAGAGCAAATAAAAAAAAGAAAAATCAGGAGAAAAGGGGAGGGAATGCAATTTCTGAATCCCCAGCATCCGACCTATTGCTTGCCAAAGTCTTCAGCAAATGCAGAGTCTTGACTGACTAAGAGGAAAAACCACGTCAAGAGCTCGCATTAAAATACCAGAATATAATATAAAACAGGTCACACGGTACAACTTAGGAATAATCACTTAAGACATTCTAGATTATGCATTTATTGCATGTACATATATCTATACTATTTGCTACCTTTTTTTTTTTTTTAGAGAAACAGGGGCGGCACCCTGCTAGATTTTATTAATATGAAAAATAAATACAAACTTAAGGAAGACAACCAGCCTGGCCCTTATAATTGGGAGGACAAGGAAGCCTAGCCTCGAAGTGGAAATACAGGAGGAAGTGAAAAAGAAGAGCCTATACAAACTAAGCCCTACGTCTAATATAAGGGGTGCCAGATTTGTCCAGAGCAATAGAACCACGAATGCGAGGGGGCAAGCTGAGAAAGTCATTAAATTGGTAAGAGGTAGAAGAATCACAACTCAAGTTGGCAAGGAGATTGGCAACACTATTTGCTTCCTTGTAACAGTGACTAAAGTGGTAATCCATGTCCTTCTGAATATCTTGAACGTGGTGAAGAATGGCCCAACATCTCCAAGGGATTTTGTGATTTGAAGACAGACATCCAATAAGGATTTTGGAATCCAATTCAATAAAAGCTCCCCTGATTCCTGCTTCTTTAAGCCATACAACACCCTCAAGTAAGGCTTTGGCTTCAGCAATAGTATTTGTAGAATGACCATAAAAGGATGCAAAAGCATAAATAAAATCACCGGAGGAATTACGAACAATACCTCCACCCCCGCTAATTCCTGGATTACCTCTAGAAGCTCCATCAGTGTTGAGTTTTACAAATAAAGAGGGAGGACGAACCCATTGAACAATCCGAGAAGCTGAAAATCGAGGATTATGGAAGCCTAGATTTTTAGAGCTGTTGTAGCCTTCAGAAAGAGCAGAGAGATCGCGGCGAATGGAGAGTAAGAGGGAAGAAGCAGTCTGACCATGCCCATCAAAAAAGAATGAGTTTCTGTTCTTCCAAAGCTGCCATAAAACCAAAGAGGGGAGAACGATATGGATCCAAGAATGCGGATTAAAAAGCCACCATGAAAAGCAACAT
This sequence comes from Codonopsis lanceolata, assembly GCA_013146195.2. Taxonomy (NCBI): domain Eukaryota; kingdom Viridiplantae; phylum Streptophyta; class Magnoliopsida; order Asterales; family Campanulaceae; genus Codonopsis; species Codonopsis lanceolata. Next base: position 101,288,448 of record CM028380.1, on the reverse strand, counting down.
TGATGAATGGAATGAGAACAATAATTTACTTGAAATTCAACTCCAAGGACAGACCAAATATGAGCAGTAACTGGGCAGTGAAGGAAAACATTGTTAAAGGTTTCGGCACTACCAGATGAGCAGCAATAACATCTAGAGACCATGTGAAATCCTCGATTTAAAAGAGCTTCGTCTATTGGTAACCGGCAACTAAAAAGCCTCCACATAAAAACAATGATATGTTTAGGGGTCTTTGAATGCCAATAGAATTTAGCTGATAGAAGTTTAGGACCTTGAAGCCGAAGTGAGTGCCATGCCGAGGAGATAGAGAACCCGACAGGATGCGAGAGAGAGTCCAGCAAGCCATATCGTCAGAATCATGAAAATAGCAACCTTGCTCCTGAATACGGTGGAGATCTTGACGGCTAATTTGGGCAGCAATCGATGGAACAAGAGTATTTGAGTCTGCGAACAAATCACGCACTGAAGAAGCCGAGACATTAGGAGGTTGCAAGAGGGGACCTCCATCTAACCAGCGATCATACCATGGAGAGCAAGCACCTCGGCCAATCAGCCATTTCATGTGCTGTTCGACAAAGGGCCGAATAGAAATCATTCGCCGCCAAATATGAGAGCCTTTCAAAGTGGTTTGGGCTGGGTGAAGAAGGCGACAATACTTGGCTTTGAAAAAAGTTGACCACAAAGTTTTTTGAGTTCTAAATCTCCACCATATGTTTGCTGAATAAGCCATAGAAATATCAGAAAGACGACGAATTCCAACTCCTCCTTCAGAAACAGGCCTACAGCAGCTCGACCAAGCAATCCAGTGAGCACGGTTTTTCTGATCAACTTGACCCCAAAAAAAGTTGGCAAACATCCTGTCAACAATCCAAAGAACAGATCTTGGAGGATCAATGGCAGCTAGGTGATAGGCAGTAATGGATTGGAGCACAGAATTTATGAGAGTTATCTTCCCAGCAGAAGATAAAAAGAATCCAATCCAGGATTCTATACGAGACCGCAGCTTTAGGATGAGGGGATCAAAATATTTTTTGAGCCTTCGACCACAAAAAAGAGGACAGCCAAGATAGATTAAAGGAAACTCCTTCCGGACAAATCCAAGATATTTTTTACTATTTGCTACCTATTCCCCTTTGTTTCCCCCAAAACCATCCTTTTTTCAGCTCAGCCCCGAAGCGATCAATGTCTGCGGCGTCCGCCCAACCGGGACCATATACTTCTTCTACGAGGCACAGAAGATGCTCCAGACTCACCAGCGTGAGAACCCCCAGAAGTGTCCTCATCTTCATCATCCGCGTCCCCGTTATCCTGAACAGCAGGACGACTCGGGCCAACGCCATCATCCTTGTGGGTCGTGCTTCGTCTGTCAGCTTGAGGGGGAGGGACAGCTTCATCTGCTTGCCAGGGATTACTCTGCCGGCTTACATTACTTAGACAAGGAGGTGCATTGCTAGGACCTGCCTCATTTGGATCAGGAGCCATTCGGGCACCAAGGCCATGAACTTGCCTAAATTCTTCCTGCAAAGCCTGAGGAATCACTAGCCCCGAGCACTCTATATCCTCGCTTATCTCCATCAGGCGAGCATCTATGCCGCTGGTTATTCGACGGCCCAGCATCTGCCTTAGCGCTCGCCTAATCATTCGGGAATGCCCCTCGGCAGCCACAATAATCCATGATAAATATTCATGGGAGAGGAGCATGTAATCAGAATAAAGATAAGCCACCTCCAGCGAGTCATAATCCAACTGCCATATATTGTGTATAAGGGTGCCCAAATCCCTATCCATCTCCATCTCCTCAGCCACAGGACGGTTCGCATCAGGAATGAGTTGCTCCCTGCCAAATTGGCACAAGACCCTGTCCGCCCGATAAAAGGAGGAAATTCTCAACCCAGTTGGACTCCGAAAAATTTGTCTAGGTGTAATGACCACGAGAGCTGTAGAGCCCCATATCATACTTTATTCCCGCCGTCATTGGGCCCATCACCCAGTTGAAATGTTCCTCTAAGCACATATGGATCAGAAGAACGCTGCCAGAGGGGAACAGCTCGTCGCCAGTCGTAAAGGCATCCATGCCTGACAGGGTCTCTGCCAGAATCACCGGGATAATATTCACCCAATGATCCCGAGCCTGCAATACCAGGTCCATGACCAGCACATCAATATACCCGGGTCTGCCCACTAGCATGTACCGCCCCATAAGGCAAAGAAAGAGAGACGATAGCCGGCGTCTCAAATAATCAAGGTCATTCTCCCTGTACTCCGTAAAAGCACCAGGAAGAACGGTCAGATCAAAGTTTACTCCATTATAAAAGTCTGGAGTAGCTTCGCGGGTGGTGCCAAAAAGTTCCCTGATTGCCATGTAAGGACGCCTCAGGTGAGTAGTGATCGATGTATTTTATGCCGATTTGCATATACTTTATGACTTAAATTGAGCGATTCCACGAGGCTTTTGGCTCTTGATGTGCGTTTTCGGTGATTTTATGAGTTTCAGGGTTTTAGGTGAAAGTATACAAATTATAAGGCTTTTTGGTGAAAACTCCAAGAAGAGGCCAAAGTGTAAATTGAAGAAGAAACAAAGAAGACCAGGACTGGACACCTTGCGCCCGCAAGGTGTATTCTACCTTGCCTCCGCAAGGTAGGCAGTAACTCAAGATTTCAAGCCCCGAAATATCAAGGACCTTGCGGACGCAAGGTGCCTTATACCTTGCCACCGCAAGGTGGTCAGAACTCAAATTTCTGGGTTTTCACTTCAGGCGAAGAGATCTAATCCCCCTACAACTCCATGGTATAAATAGAGGCCGGTAGCCAAGGCATTAAGACGGCTAGAAAGTAGTTTTCTATAGCTTTAGAATAGGATTTAGTGTGTATAAAATAATTAGTTGCTGTAATTACAAGGATTGAAGATCGATTCATGTATTCTATCATCTCCATGTGCTGTTCATCTTCAAGGATGAACTAATCACCTATTAATCTAGGAGTTGGGAGGTAACTTGTATCGAATCTATGCTTTAACTATATTTTTATTCATTCAATTCTTGTTGATTGTGGTGTTTATCAATCCCTCTATTATTTCACTTTGAACAAATGAATGTAATCGTGAATAATAAAGGCCTAGAGGTGCAGATAACTGCATGATCAATGTGCATATGTCGTACACTGGCTCACCATCACAATAAATTGAACCTATCGATGCACGAGAGTGATAAGTTAGGTCGGGGTTCCATATATGACCTAAGTGACATTTAGATCATATGTTCTTGTACTTAGGATATAGAATGGATGAATTATTTGAAGATGGAGGCGAGCGGTAATTCAACAAAGCTATATCTATATTTTGTGAACGAACCCAAGAGATTGAATGATACTTTATTCGTAAATAAGCATAGAGGAGATACAAGTGAAACCCTAATCTTAGATTTCCCTCCACCACACGATCTTCATAAATTGTAATTGCTGCTAATTAGTTAAACACTAGAATAATAATTAGTTTAGAATAAAATCAATATAAAAACCCCCTTAGTTAATAATTTGCTATCAATAATCGTACTATCTGTGATCTTCTTGTCTCTGTGGTTCGACCCTTGCTTCCCAAAACTATTCTACAATAGTTTTGTCCACTTGTTAAGAAATAATTAAAATAAGACATCGATCAAGTTTTTGGCGCCGTTGCCGGGGACAAGCTAGTTTGCATAGTTAGTTTGTTGGTAGTGTAATTCTTAATTTAATTTCAGTTTTCAATTTTTATAAAAATAAAAATACAAAAAGATTCTATTTATTTTAATAGTTAGTTGTTTTTAATTGCTTTATTTATTTTATGCACGGTCGTAGATCTTTGAATCCTAAACTGGTAGAACTAAATCAAGATATAAATAATATTAGAAAGAATCAAGAAGATCTTGAAAATTTAGCAACCCAACCTAATAATCAAGAACAATTGAATCAAGAGGATCCTCTGGTTGATCTTCCAATGGACAATATTAATCAAAATCATGAAAATCCGGTTCGCCCGGTTAATGTGAATCAAAGAGAAGAAAAACATGCTAGAAGAAATATGGAAGTAATCGTAAATCAAAGAACTATTAATGATTTCAGTAGACCCACACTAAATGTAGTAACATCATGTCTAGTCTTACCGGAAGTAGTAAGAAATTTCGAATTAAAAGGTCATTATTTTAATGCTATATCTTCTTTTCATGGAATGCCAACCGAAGATCCTGTAAGTTTCCTTAGAGATTATAAGTATATGATGAGTACTTTTCCGTTAGGAGGGTTGACTGAAGACCAAGTAAACATGAAATACTTTCCAAGTGCATTAAAAGATTTGGCAAAGAGATGGTTTATGAATCTCACACCTAGTAGTGTTTATACTTGGGCTCAACTTTATGATTTGTTTATGAGTAAATATTATAAGCATGCATCTCTTACTGAATATAGAAAACAAATCATGTCATTCCAAAATGAACCAGGTGAAACATTCCATGAGGCGTGGGATAGATTTAAAAATATGCTTATTATGTGCCCTCATCATAATCTGTCCCAAGATGTGTTAGTACTTCAATTTTATCATGCTCTTTCGCCGGGTTTACAAACTATGGTAGATAGTGCAACTGGTGGTTGTGTCAATAGAATGACACCAGATGCAGTAGAGGAATTATTTGAGATGTTAAGTATAAATTCTCAATAGAAAAGTGCAAGAGGTAAAAGTAGAAATTTATATCAAGTTCAAGAAAAACCAGATACACAAGCTCAATTTGAAAACTAGCCAATTCAAGAAGCATGTGCCTTATGTGGATTATATTCTCATGCTACTAATTTTTGTCCATCAAGTGCTATGTATTCTGAACAGTCTAATGTCATGAACGTATACCCTCAAAGACCAAGGAATGATCCCTACTCAAACACATATAATCCTGGTTGGAGGAATCATCCTAATTTTTCTTGGGGAGGAAATAAACCTTTACAACCTCAACAATTCCAGCCTCAACCACCACAACCTCAACAATTCCCAAATCAAGGTCAATTGCGAATTGAAGAAGTTCCAAAATCAGATGGAGCAAGCAAAGGTCAAGATGTACTTATAAAATATTTGCTTGAAGAAGTAGAAAATTTAAAGAATAAATTTGCAACAGCTGAGATCGAGAAAAGAGAAGAAGGGAAGTTCCCTAGTCAAACCGAGCAAGCAAAATCTATCACTACTCTACGAAGCGGTAGAGTAATTGGAGAAGAGGTAAGTGATCCTGTTCAATCTTCTAATGTACCTGATAAAGTAGATAATTCTGAAAGAGAAGTAGAAAAGGATAATAATAAGAATAATCAAACAACTAATCAAGATGTAGAAAAAGAAGTTCAAAATAAAGAAAGTCAAGTAGAAGTAGAAAAAGAGAAAGAACAAGAAGAAGAGGAACCTTATGTGGCACCACCACCATATGTTCCTCCAATTCCGTTCCCTAGAAGACTTATGAAAAACAGAATGGACAAACAATTTTCAGAAATTTATAATATGTTATCCAAAGTGAATGTTAACCTTCCTTTGCTTAATGTTATTAAAAATATTCCTGCCTATGCTAAGTTTTTCAAAGATCTTCACTCTAAGAAGCACAAATTCGAAAACAATGAAAAAATTATTGTTTCTGAAAACGTAAGTGCAGTTTTACAACCCAAACTTCCCCCTAAGTTAAAAGATCCTGGTAGCTTTAATATCCAAGTTTCATTGGGTAGCTCTAAAAAGATGAAAGTCATGCTAGATCTAGGAGCAAGTATTAACTTGATGCCTTTTGCGGTCTACAAACAATTGGGGTTAGGAGAACTAAAGCCCACTAATATGTCTTTACAACTAGCCGATCATTCGCTTAAACATCCCTTGGGTATAATAGAAGACATCCTAGTTCAGGTTGATAAACTAATCATTTCGGTCGATTTTGTGGTTCTAGAGATGGAAAGGAAAATTTGCACAAATAATGAAGTTCCTATCTTGTTAGGCAGACCTTTTATGGCCACTGCCAATACAATGATAAATGTAAAGAATGGTAAACTTACAATGTCAGTCCTAGGTGAAACTGTTGAAATCTCTGATTTTGATGCTATGAATATACCTAGTGACATGATTGCATGTTTCTCCATAGACGAAATCGAAAAATTAACAGCTCAAACTTTTGAAGGAAGCTGTGAAGATGACGACTATGAGAAAGATGTATTTGTAGTTTATGATGATAGACCTATCCCTCCCATAAAAATTGACATTGATGAGATAGAAAGAGAGATTCAAGAAGAATTGAAGAAAGAAAAGGGAGAGAAAATTAGAAGCTCTTTAAACATAAAGATAATATGGAAACGAAGAATTCGAAATTAATTCTGATAAAATAGAAAAAGTAGAGGAAGAAAGTAATGAAGAAGAAGTGGAAATTTTAAAATCACTTTTTGAAGAAATAGAAATAGAGGATGAAAAAGTAGAAAACATTGAGGAGGTTAAAGAGGAAGAAATAATTGAACCTGAAAATTCTGAATTTATTCCATCTGTTAAATCTCCGCCCGTTGAAGAATTGAAGCCATTACCACCCCACTTAAAATATGCATTTTTAGGGGAAGGTAAAACTTTACCTGTTATAATAACTACAGACTTAATTGAAGAATAAGAAGCAAGCTTGTTAAAAGTTTTATGGACACATAGAGAAGCTATAGGATGGTCTTTAGCATATTTAAAAGGTATTAGTCCATCTATGTGTATGCATAAAATACATTTAGACGAAGGTAGTAAGCCTTCAAGAGAAAGACAAAGAACACTTAACCCTCACATGGAAGAAGCGGTGAGAAATGAAGTCCTTAAGCTTCTCGATACGGGTATAATTTACCCGATATCCGATAGTAAATGGGTTAGTCCAGTTCAGGTAGTTCCTAAGAAGTCAGGAATTACAGTAGTTAAAAATGATAAAGACGAGTTAGTCCCTACTCGAACAATTACTGGTTATAGAATGTGCATTGATTTGAGGAAACTAAATGCAGCAACTAGGAATGACCACTTTCCCTTGCCATTTATTGATCAAATTCTTGAAAGACTAGCCGGTCAGGAATATTATTGTTTTCTTGATGGTTTTTCTGGTTACAACCAAATTCCTGTAGCACCAGAAGACCAAGAGAAAGCTACCTTTTCATGTCCTTTTGGTACCTTTGCATTTAGGAGAATGCCCTTTGGACTATGTAATGCACCAGCTACCTTTCAAAGATGCATGATATCTATATTCTCAGATTTAGTAAAAAGATGTGTTGAAGTATTCATGGATGATTTTTCAGTTTTTGGAAATTCTTTTGATCATTGCCTAGAAAATCTAACATCAGTCCTAAAAAGATGTTGTGAAACAAATTTAACCCTAAGTTGGGAGAAAAGTCACTTCATGGTTAAACATGGAATTGTCTTAGGTCATGTTGTGTCTAATAAAGGAATTGAGGTAGATAAGGCGAAAATAGAAGTTATATCACAACTACCTCCCCCAACTTCTGTAAAAGTTGTTAGAAGTTTTCTAGGGCGTGCAGGCTTCTATAGAAGATTTATAAAAGATTTTTAAAAAATCTGTAAACCTCTATGTAATCTGTTAGCAAAGGATAACGAGTTTGTTTTTGATCAAGAATGCTTAAATGCATTCAATATTAAAAGAAAGATTAACCACTGCCCCTATTTTATCCGGCTCCGATTGGTCTCTCCCTTTCGAGATCATGTGCGATGCTTCAGATTTTGCAATCAGAGTCGTGTTAGGACAAAGGGTAGATAGAAAACCGCATGTGATACATTATGCTAGTAGAACATTAAATGATGCACTACTTAATTATACAACAACATTAAAAAAAAATTAGCAGTTGTGTATGCATTGGAAAAATTTAGACCATATTTATTAGGATCAAAAGTAATAATATTTTATGATCATGCTGCTTTAAAATATTTATTGAGCAAGAAAGATGCTAAGCCTAGACTCATTAGGTGGATGTTATTATTACAAGAATTTGACATTACGATTAAGGATAAAAAGGGAACTGAAAATGTCGTAGCTGACCATTTGTCTAGATTAGAATTTTCACCCTTACTTGAACGTCAATTTCTTGATAATACAATTCATGTAAATGAAGATTTTCCCGATGAACAACTCTTAGCAATCAAAGATTCAGACCCTTGGTATGCTAATTTTGTCAATTATTATGTGTCTGATATAATAAATCCTGATTTTGATTTTTATCAAAGAAAGAAATTTTTTACTGAAGTAAAGAATTATTTTTGGGATGAGCCTCATTTATATAAAATGTTCGAGACTCTTTAATCGAGCGATGTGTTCCAGAACAAGACGAACAAAGTATAATGACATTCTATCATGAATACTCTTGTGGGGGTCATTTTAGTGGAAATAAAACTGCTACAAAAATTTTGCAATCTGGTTTATATTGGCCTACGATTTTTATAGACTGTGACATATTTTATAACACTTGTGATAAGTGTCAGAGAACTGGTGGAATAGGAAAAAGAAATGAAATGCCCTTGTATACTAATATGGTTGTAGAAATTTTCGATGTTTGGGACATTGACTTTATGAGTCCTTTCCCAGTCTCTAATAATTGTGAATATATTTTAGTAGCCGTTGACTATGTATCTAAATGGATAGAAGCCATAGGTACTAAAACTAATGATGGTAAAAATGTGGTTAAATTTGTTGAAGATCTTTTTGCCCGGTATGGAGTACCAAAGGCTATAATCAGTGATCAAGGAACTCACTTCACCAATAAATTATTAAATAATGTCCTTAGAAAACATGGGGTGACTCACAAGTTAGCTACACCCTATCATCCTCAGACATCTGGCCAAGTAGAGGTAAGTAATAGACAAATAAAAGCAGTGTTAGAAAAGACCGTTAGGCGCAATTGTAAAGATTGGCAGTCTAAACGTAATGATGTTTTATGGGTGTATCGAACTGCTTATAAGACCCCGATAGGATCGAGTCCATACCGAATGGTGTATGGCAAAGCATGTCATTTACCAGTTGAAATTGAACATAGAGCCTATTGGGCTGTCAAAGAATTAAACTTAGATTTAACCTTGGCCGGTGAAGAGATATTGTTTCAATTAAATGAATTAGAGGAAAATAGGCTAAATTCGTACGAAAATGCTAAAATTTATAAAGAAAAGACCAAGAAATATCATGACATGGGATTAGCCAATAAAATGTTTCGTCTAGAATTAAAAGTTTTACTATTTAATTCTAGACTTAGGTTATTTCCCGGAATATTAAAATCAAAGTGGTCTGGTCTTTTCACAATTGTCCAAATCTACCCTCATGGAGCAATTGACATAAGAAATCCAAGGACCAATGAAGTATTTAAAGTTAATGGTCACCGACTCAAACCGTACCTTGAACCGATGTCAGTCGATCGAACAATTGAACTAATTCGTCCCGCTGACAATGCACCACCGGATGATTAGGTTTGCAGTTGGGTCGAGCCAAAGACGTTAAACAAGTGCGCTAAGTGGGAGGCATCCCACTGTGATGAATTTTATTTGTTTTTATAGTTAATTTAAATATGTTATTCTCCGTCTTATTTAATTTTGGACATTTAATGTAAAATTAAATATGTCAAAATTCAAGTTTGGGGGAGAAAAGCATCGTAGTGTTGTAGTTATATGTTGCTAATATGTAAGTTTAGAGTTTTTATAAAATTTTTAGAATGCAGGAAGGTAACGGAACTTAATGGACGGACCAAATTGTAAAACTGCCAAAAAGGATGAAAGAAAAATAAAGGAAGCATATGCTGCCCACCTTGCGGATGCAAGGTGCTTAATACCTTGCGACCGCAAGGTCCCTTTAAATACGAGAAACATGACCGTCATGCAGAGTACGAGGGAATCAGCGTCGCTTTGACTGACTACCTTGCAGATGCAAGGTATAAGAGACCTTGCGGTCGCAAGCTCCTCTATATAAGAAATCTTCGGGCAGCAGAAGCAGTTCACCGAAAAAATCATCCTTCCTTCAAAGCAACAGCAAGAGCTCTCCTCCCTCTCCAAAAACCCGGCAGAAGCTTTCCAAATCCGACCTAGATCTAAGTGAAGAAGCTCCCTCCTTCAACTTTCCTCTATTGCTTCCACCCTCATTGCCCTCCATTGAAGTTTAAAGAAGAGAAGCTCCATTTTTTTTCCGGCGAAGAAGCTTCAACTCCGGCGAACCCTCCATCTTCAAAGTGTGTGAAATTCATGTAACTCTCATCTTTCTTTTAATTTTTCGACGTAAAAAAATTATTTGCATGCTAGGGTGCTAAAGTAGTTTACGTAGAATTAATATTTTTGCATGCTTTAAGTTGATAGGTTAAATTTTTAATTTTTAGAAGAGTAAATTTTTATTTGTTAATTTTTTTGCCCAAACATAAATGGCCCCGAAACGTAGGAACACCGGCCCCTCCTCTTCTCGCCCCGTCGAAGAAAACGAGGAGCAAGTTTTTGACCTCACCCGCTTCATCAGTTTTGAGGCATCGGAGAGCTACACCGCAAAGCTCTCTAAGTCCTTGATCCCTGAAAGGGGATTTAAGGCTGCTGAATTTGGCCTCCACAATAATTTTAGAGCCCGTAGGTGGGGTACCTTGATTGAGTCTCCGGACAAGGCCGTCGTGCCCATTGTCCGTGAGTTCTAGGCTAATGGTCGCATTAGCATAGACGGTGGGGTTATAGAGGTTGTTAATGTTAGGGGCATAGGCATTAGTTTTACGTCCCAAAGTATTAACCTTTACTATGACACCTCCAACTTTGCGGAGGATGCCGATGACTATAGCTGCCACCTTTCGGCCCCTGTCCCTGTCGAGGTGGTCAATGCGACCATCTCACATCGTGGTGTGGTGTGGACCTAAAACCGTAACCCACCATTCGGTCCACGCACCATGGAGGAGTCCTTCATGTTGGACATGGCCAGGGTCGTGTTCAAATTCATTAGCTCCCGCCTTATGCCTTCCGACCACCAACACACGACTTGGGCTAAGTCAATCCTGATCTACACCATCTTGACCAATGGGTCTGTCGAGGTTGATATGATAGAGCAGCAGTTGGCACTCATGCGTGCCGACCAAGAAGATTTGTTTGGTTGGGTCAACCTAGTGGGGCAAAATGTCTCCAACCATTTTGGGATGCCGCCTGACATGATCCCCGAGTTTCGTCCTCGTTCGTTATTTCCTCCCGACTCACCGTGAGTCGAGGCCCAAGTTTCTTCCTCTTTCGTTAGGTGGGCCTGCTATGTCTTTTTTATATTTGTCCTTCCCCATCAAGTCTCTCAAATGTTTCTCAATTTTGGGGACAAAATAGAAATTAAGTTTGGGGGGGGGGGATTCTAAGCCCAGAGTCTTAGCAGGTCCTAGCCTAAGGAGGAGTGGAGTGGCTACGTTTTTAGGGTGGAAAAAATTTTCTTTTCCCTCTATCGTGTCTTCTCCTCACCCGCCTTTCTTGCTTTTCTATTTTTCTTGTTTTCGGAGATGTTGCCTTGACCAGAATACTAAAATTTTGGATGCTCATGGACTCCCCTCATGGGGATCCATCATCAATTGTGTCATCATCATCTCAAATTTTCTTTTTAAAAAAATCAAAAAAATATTTTAATTAAAAAAAAATTATCCTCAAGTCTTGGTGTGGTAGTACTAGTCGATGAGGAGTTAATGCAATGAACCACATAACTTGTCCGTAGATCTTTCTGGAATTTACTTGATTTTGCGAAATTCTTACTTTTCTCCAAATTCTTCATTCACCCACACCAGTCATAATTATGGATTGATTAGAATAGTTTTATAAAGTTTATAGCACCTACTTCATTTCAACAAGATATGCACAAGAATATGAAGAATAGCTGCCCGAACATGATTGTTGCATTAAATTGTAAATAGGGTCAATTACATGATAAGTTAGATCCCTTGGATTTTTCTCACTAATATATCTCAAGCACACTTTCAAACCGTGTCTGCATGTTAGTCTCAATTGTCCCTACCATCTGTCTTAGCGAATGCTTATGTGAAATCCAGTGATGCTAAACATCCAACCCCACAATTCCCATAGTTGATATGATATTTTGTGTGTCTTACTTGCTTTAAAAACTGCATGAGCATTTGGCATTAAGAAATGATTTAGGTCATCTTTGGATCGTTTGAGCGTAAATATTCCCTGACCTTTACTAAAAATATCCCTAGTGTCCCCTTTTGAGCCTAATTAAAAAGAATGGAGTGTGCAAAGTGTGACGACCCGACCCGGATCTCAATACGAGATCCCAAGGTCGTGCCATCAGGACAAACTAAGAGACAGACAAGCACCTGCTAAGCATAATGGTGCGGATCAAAAGGTGAGCCAACAAGCTCAAGACAAGAAGACAAGGCCATAACGGCGATACAGGATAACAAAAACTAAAACCTGCGGAAGCAAAACCACAATGGGACCCGAGCTAACAAGCTCCTAAATATGAACAACCAAAGAGATAGTAAATCTCTCGGCCCAAAAATTCGACGCACGTGACGCAACATTAGACACGCGCCACAAACCATCGGCAACCAAGGCCGGTAACTATCAAAATCCCAACCTGATAAACAACACTCAACGGCTATAACTTGCCGGAGGAACAATTTAACTATAACAATATAACCAATACTGAACCACCAACCAAGCTCTCACGACTAAAAGCGTGAGGAATGAACAACAATAATACCACAACTAGAATAAACGAGCCACACATGCTCGAAATGACAACGGGAATAAATTCTAAGGATACAATGGCTCGGCTATACAACCGGCTCCCAAATACACAACCATAATATAATACTACAATCTACCCAAGTAAAGTCTACATAACTTTACATTCGAGCCTCACAAATAAATACAACACAATAATAAATAACTCCAAGCTTTTGACTTGGAAAACCACCTGCTAAAAGTCGTTATCCGGAAGCATTTACTAACGGGATCACTGCACACACTAGGGAAAACAATCACACGGAGTGAGTCATAATGACCCAGTAAGTTTCTAAATGCAACTATATGGCATATTATGTCATGGCATGGCATAATGTGCAGTCATATAAAAATCATGGTATCATGCTAGTATACCAACAATAATCATGTACTTAATTTTTAAAGCACATAAACTCACATAACTCAAGTAGCATATTATCTTTCATATAAATGCTCATAAATAAACATGTGTAACAGTAATCGTAAATCGAACCGTTACAATAAAATCCGGGTTCAAAACCCAACCAACTTACCATGAGATCCAATCTCAAACCATGATCCGGGCTCAATTCCCAATCAATCATACCCTGGGGTTCCGTCCCCAATAATCACAACTCATCAGATTTCCTTTAATGAGTACTCGTTACATTCATCCAGTCTCCGGATGAGAAATGAGAGCTCGATGTCTAGCTAGATGGCATAACTCGAGATCACATCCCACTATTGGCCAAATAGTGAGGAGAAAGGGAACCAATGCAACGATTCATAGCGATTGTTTCCAAAGACTATGAATCGTCCCATTGCCGACACAACAACCAAACCCGCCAGCTGGACTTTAAACCAAACCATCAAGTAAATATTTACTTGCATAAACCAATGAGACCAAATTCATAATTATCGGACTCATTAAACCATGTAGGACATAATGCTCTACAACAACCTCATAAACCATGCACATAATTGCATATAACCACGTAGGACATAATGCTCTACGAAAACTCATAAACCATGCATATATTTGCATATAAACAAGTAGGGCATACTGCTCCATGAAATTCCATAACTCATGCACATATTTGCATATAATCAAGTAGGACATAATGCTCTACCAAGTATCAAGAACAATGCATATATTTGCATATAACCAATGTGTTTAACCAACTTACAAGTTTAGTTCAAAACTACGTATTGAGGTACTTATTAGTCCTCAAGTCATCAACCCCCAAGTATAGCTTATCGCTTAATAAAATATAATATGAGGTCTTCCCAAATCCTCAACTCAAATCAAACCAAAGACTACCACGCTAGTCTCAAAATATCCACAATTCAAGCCTTATTATTTTCAGTATCTATTTTAAGTACACCGGACTCAATCATAGTCCTAATCGTCATACATGATCAATAACACCAACCTCATACTCAAAACATCATGACTACTCCGTAGTCACTTCTCACAAGTGCTTTTATAAGCACGCAACCAAAATCCTTAAGAAGAGAATTCTTTCTTAATCTTCTCTTAAATATTCTTGTGACCTTATATGGGTCTCCATTATCCCATGCTCTAACAAGCATGCTTAAAATATATTTCTAGTTCATCTCCATAACATAAGTGTCGCCATAGGACACAACCAAAAACCCGGTGTGCACAAACATAACCCAAACAAACCCAAACATTGTAGGGTTTCAACCCAAGGCTCTTTATCATTTTATTGGCCTTATAACGACTCCGTTGAGTCTTACTAACACATTTCATTATTTATGTGTTTACAAATTCACCCCGTAATAATTCCTTAAAGTTTGTAACCAAATCCCAATAGTCATTCGGGCTTAATTCCCAAGACTAAAAATCCACAAAACACATCACAATCGCCAACCATTTAAAATTTGGAAGTTATATGCTTCACTTCACTAATCAAACGAAATCCAAGCATCGTAGGATTTCAACTCAAGTTCATTTAGCACTTAATTGAACTTATAATGACTCCGTTGAGTCCAATCTACCCTTTCTAAAATTTTAGGGCATAGAAGCCATGAGTCTCAATATCCTCTATGTTCATACCCATCATCAATAGGCATCTTCTCATGTTCCTTAAACTCACATAAACCCCACAAATCACATAACAATGCAACTTAGAACAAATTGGCCATTTTGTGCATAAATTCATTCAAGTCACCTTACCAATCATAATTCCCAATTCATGATTAAATCATACAACAAGGTTTAATATACTCTATTAAGCATATAAAACATAGTAATCAAGCTCCCAACAATAATTTGCAAGCTAAACCATAATTAGGGCAAAACACCCTCCAAGTATCTCTCCCAAATCAACTTCAATACTCATGGATAATCAACATAACCAAGTTCAATAGGCCATTTAAGACATGAATTTCATATAAATCATGGTCTCACATAGGTTCATCCAACCTAATCAACATTTGAAATCCTAGGGTTCATGGCATCTCTAGCAACCCTAGAAATTGCTTCCATTGACCTCACATAGCAAGAATGATTGTTTCCCTAGGGTCAATGGAGCCAAAAGAAGGAGAAAGAGGGGTAGAAACTTACCTTAGTTCAGCCCCTAAAAGATGAAATCCCGAAATTCCTTGGTGTGGTGTTGTTCTCCTTGACCTCCTCTTCAAAACCATGGTGTAGATTGGGGGAAGAAGGTCCCAAGCTTTGGCCTCCAAGATTGGGCACTCAAGAACCCTAGAAACTCTCCCTTCAAGCCCTCCAAGAAGTCTCCCACGTTTTTGTGGAGTGGTGGCTGAATATGGGAGGCTTTAGTGGTGTGTTTGTTGCTTATATGTGTTAGAAACTAAATGGGTTTAGTTTAGGTGGGTGGGGTTAGTTCTCTTTAATTAGCCAACTTAATCCACCTCTAAAACTCCAATAGATGATTAGGACAAGTCTTAAGGTAGTTAGGAGGGTTTAGGATTAGTTTAGGTTGGGTTTGGGTGGGTATAGTTTGGTCAAATGGGTGAAATCACTTAAAAATCCCGTAACAGGGTCTGGTGTATGATGCGGTCGCTTGGCTCTCTTTGATGCAAGCGCATCCTCCCTGAAAACACACTGCTCCAATTTTGCTTCCTTGCTCAGTTTAGGCCGCTCCCCCTATGCAACCACGAGTCCTCTAAGGCAAAAAAGGGTCTAGAATTCAACCTTTAATGTCCTAATACTCTTAGCTAAATAAAACAAGTCTTAAACAACCCTCAAAGTAGGTCTAAAACCCTCACAACAACTCCCGAAACAACCCGGGGCAAAACCGACGCAAGACGTAACAACTTACTATCGAAACGTCAAATGAATCCGCAAACCGACGGGTAATAACCCATGATTGTAAACACCTACTAGGGCTACAAAATAGGCCTGAATGCCTCTCAGATGATGCTCAACAGATAGGGGAAATAGGCTCCCGAAAGACAAGACGTTCGCCCGGCTAAATCTCAAACTACGCGATAAGGAGAATTGCTATTCTCGAGGCGTCAAAACTTCACGAGACTTATGGAATACATCCAATTAGAAGTCTAACACATCTAAACATGTTATTTAATCATCATGTAAAGATCTGGGACCAAATCGAGGTCAGAAACACAAAACCCGCATAAACTCTCAATCGCATCGCATTTCGACTATCGTCGGGTTACGACCTTTGACTTTAGCAAGTCAACAACTAAATGACATCTCTTAAAAGTATTTTGATCTTAATATGGTCTCTCATACATATCTAGACTCTCTCACGAGTCAAACGAGCAATCAACCAAGGAAGAAATGCGAGCATTGCACGCAATTCACGCTAACCGGGAATCGGGGTCTTACACTAAGCACACATTAAACCCCCATTCGAAATTGTTTCTATTACCCACATTAACTAACCCTAAAAGCCTATACACTTTTAGCCTACCATTTGAGAGAGTAGGATGTGGGTGGGAAATTAATGGGACCATTTTTCAGTCAAGCAAGTTTTCTGAAGACTTCTTCTTCCCGTTAATATATATATATATATATATATATATATATATATATATAGAGAGAGAGAGAGATAGAGAGAGATCGACGAAAAATGAAACGGGAGAAGAAGAGTGCAAGTAGATTCAAATGAAAGCATAGCTTTCGAAATAAAGTATGTTAGAAAAATGTTGCTGAGAAAGATGATGAGATATGTTTAGCCTGACATATTTCCCAAAACAAGTTTGGGGGGGGGGGAAGAAGAAAACTGAAAAGTAAAAGGGAAAACTCCCTCCCCCCCCCCCACTTGTAGTCTTTATAGGTCCTAGAATAAATAGGAAAACTTCCTTTTGCTTGGAAGTATGAGAGATAAAGGGTAGTCTTACTTCTCACTTTGAATTCCAATCCCTTTCCTTCAAAACCCCCAACACCATGGCCTTACATTACAAGCTAATAAAGACCTAATGATCTTCTTGCCAATGCTTGTGTGTGTGTTTTATTTGCTAAGTAAGTCATATAGAATTGATCAAACACTTCATATTCCTATTATTCGCCAAAGCTCACTGTGTTTGCATAATCTTAGCTATTACAAGTAATTGGGATAGGAGAGCATTGTATGTCATACATAGAAGTACATGGGATGGATGTATAAGTTTTTGAAATACTCGGTGATCTCTCTTTCTGTAATAGACCGTGTTTGGATGGTAGATCTCATACTTTATGATGCATGGGTTTTAATTAAATTTTGATTTTCATATGAATGTGGTGCTTAGTTTAATAAAACTGTTTTAGTTGAGATATTTTTTAAGACTGGTGATCACATACACACGGAGAAATTAAGACTAGTGGCTGTTTTAAGTAAAAGTCAGTTGGTTTTATGTGATTAAGTCTACACATATGTGGTGAGCATTGGACTGAGATTGCTTTGTTGTGCCATGCTATTATAACTTGAGGTTGAGCCAAAAATATTTTTGTTTTATTTTTAGTTTAGTTTAGTTTTTATTTGTTTTTGTATTTATTAGTTCTTGTATTGATCTGCATAGTCGAGTCACTCGTTAGAGTCTCCTTCAGTTTGTGGGTTTCTAGAGGAGTGTAAATAGTGTCACCCTCCAAAATGATTTTTGTTATTTTATTTAAATGCTTTTGTATTTATAAGTATTGTTTACTTGTGGACGAGCAAAGTTTAAGTTTGGGGGTATTTGATCGATGTATTTTATACGTCGATTTCATATACTTTTATGACTTAAATTGAGCGATTCCACGAGGCTTTTGGCTATTGATGTGTGTTTTTTAGTGATTTTATGAGTTTTGGGGTTTTAGGTGAAAGTATACAAATTATAAGGCTTTTTGGTGAAAACTCCAAGAAGGGGCCAAAGTGTAAATTGAAGAAAAAACAAAGAAGACCAGGACTGGACACCTTGCGACCGCAAGGTGTATTCTACCTTGCCTCCTCAAGGTAGGCAGTAACTCAAGATTTCAAGCCCCGGAATATCAAGGACCTTGCGAATGCAAGGTGCCTTATACCTTGCCACCGCAAGGTGGTCAGAACTCAAATTTCTAGGTTTTCACTTCAGGCCAAGAGATCTAATCCCCCTACAACTCCATGGTATAAATAGAGGCCGGCAGCCAAGGCATTAAGACGTCTAGAAAGTAGTTTTCTATAGCTTTATAATAGGATTTAGTGTGTATAACATAATTAGTTGTTGTAATTACAAGGATTGAAGATCAATTCATGTATTATATCATCTCCATGTGCTGTTCATCTTCAAGGATGCACTAATCACCTATTAATCTAGGAGTTGGGAGGTAACTTGTATCGAATCTATGCTTTAACTATATTTTTATTCATTCAATTCTTGTTGATTGTGTTGTTTATCAATCCATCTATTTTTTCACTTTGAACAAATGAATGTAATCGTGAATAATAAAGGCCTAGAGGTGCAGATAACTGCATAATCAATGTGCATATGTCGTGCACTGGCTCACCATCACAATAAATTGAACCTATCGATGCACGAGAGTGATAAGTTAGGGTCAGGTTCCATATATGACCTAAGTGACAGTTAGATCATATGTTCTTGTGCCTAGGATATAGAATGGATGAATTATTTGAAGATGGAGACTGAATTGTAATTCAACAGGCTATATCTATATTTTGTGAACGAACTCAAGAGATTGAATGATACTTTATTAAAATAAGCATAGAAGAGATACAAGTGAAACTCTAATTCTAGATTTCCCTCCACCACACGATCTTCATAAATTGTAATTGCTCATAATTAGTTAAACAGTAGAATAACAATTAGTTTAGAATAAAATCAATATAAAAACACCCTTAGTTAATAATTTGCTATCAATAATCGTACTATCTGTGATCTTCTTGTCTCTGTGGTTCGACCCTTGCTTCCCAAAACATTTCTACAATAGTCTTGTCCACTTGTAAGGAAATAATTAAAATAAGACATCAATCAAGAAAGCACGACAATAGGACCAGTGGCGATCATCCCCACCATAGCGCAAAATTCTTCACAAGTGGGACACATCTCATTCATGCCGATATTAAAAAGATGGTCTTGAGGCGACCAGAACCTGGAGGCTCCCCGCATCATATCCCAGTTGATGAGAAGGGTCCACCATGATAGCAGGCATCGATACCCGTAAATATGCTCAAACCAGTCCCGCTCGTCTGATCGCAAGGAGAGGACCCAAAAGTCCAGAGCATTCTCGTAAATCTCCATTTCTAAAGTTGTATGAGTTGGTACGGCCATCTCTGGACAAAAGCAAAAATCTTATTTGTCAAAAACAAGGGAAAACTGAGCTAAAAAGAGGACAAAAGACTGAGAAAAAGGAGAAAAGGCAAGCTGATGATGAAAATAAACGCTGCCCCCGGCTCTCCATTTATATTAGAAAAAAACTAAAGAAGGAGATGAATTCTTAGCACAGTGCATGAACAGGAAAGTTTCATGGCGCCGCCATTACCCCTTCCTGGTGTCGCACCCATATCTCATATGGGTGGCGCTAGGATCTCAGCCACTGTTCTCCAAAATAGCCTGGTATCCTGGTTTTTGGATCCAACCGTCCCACGTTTGCGCACGGGAAATGGAGGAAATTGCAGAAGCTATGGAAATAGCCTCGCCTGTAATTCAAAAAGATCAAGCACGGGAAGAGGTGGCTGCCTCTTCCTCCCCGCAGAATACTAGAAAAGCCCACTTTTAAATCTGAAGGTGTATTTTTTTCTAAAGCCTCCGTTCATAAATCACACTGTGCCGTTACCCCTAGATAATGGTCTAGCTTTATTTTGTGCATGAAATATTGAGTCTTCATTTTAAATTCTTGCATCATATAAAATTATATTGCATTGCATAATATATATATGTACAGAATATGGTACAAGAAAAAAAAGGCTAATAAATGCAGGAAGCTAAAAGCTAATGACCACGGGAAGATTGTCTCCTGTCAAGATTGCCACCCATGACTCGAGGGCCGTGTCCGCCAATCCTATATCCTCGTCTTCTTGCCCGAGCATGAATCGATCCGAGAGCCACATCATCATCATTCCGGTGCCTGGTCTGCCGCACTACATCATTCCCTCGGCAGAAGAATTCATCCACGAGCTTTTGATAAAGCTTGTTGATGTTGAAAAAGCCCCGTAGAAGTTTCTTATACGTCGACACGTTAACCTAAAAAAAAGGAAAGGGGTGAGAGAGCAAAAAGAAAATATATCAGTCTCTAAAATATATATATATATATATATATATATATATATATATATATATATATATATATATATATATATATATATATGATGAAAAAAATTGAAATGGTGAAAAAAAGAAAAGGCAAAAACAGGTACCGTGCGAGCCTGCTCCGGGACTTGATACTCCTCAGGGACGCTTGCATCAGGAAGAACTTCTTCCACCATCCTTCCGTCTCGATGATATCGAAAGGTGGAAAAAGCAATATCAGGTGCAGAAAACTCTAGCTACGAGTCAAGAGGAAGATAAGAGGGCCTCGGCCTGGCAGAGGCATCAGAATCACGCCTGGCTACCGCAGGAACAGGAGGGGGAAGATCGAGCAGAGTCCTCAAGAAATCCTCATATGCCATGACCAGAAAGTGACTCTCAAGCATAAGGAATCTCGATAGGTACTGATACATGTTCGGCAAAAAATCTGGAGCAACCACCCAATGGGGAGGCATAGAAGGTACCACCGGAAAATGCCTGAAGTGATGAATGCTGACGGTTGACCTGCTCCCCCATATACAATGAGTCAACCATGATGGATACCATCAGTATCCGGCACTGGCTCATCTCCAGAGTCATCGAATAATGCCTCACCAGGCCCCTTCACGGAAGAAAATGCACCGTGCCTGCACTCGAGCTAGCAATCCGCTCCCGCACCCTCTCTATATTCGAGCAACCGCCATCCCTATCTAGCCTGACTCTGTTCGCATTCACGAACTCAACCAAATAAGGTGGCTCGTGAAAGTGTTAATGCAGTGCTCCCGGCGTGAAATGAAAAAATGAAAAAGTCCAGACCTGCGAAAGAAAAAAAAATCATTATCAGCAAAAAAAAATGCTGTGAAAAAATAAAAATTTGCTGAAAAAAAAACAAAAGCAGGGGAAAAGTTTGATACCTCCCAAGCCGGAGCAAATCCATTAAGAGTCGGCGAGTCGTTGCGGCTGGCTCTATCCATAGAGGCATACAGTTCGGCCGCCTGCCCCCAATCATAATCAGCAACGTGATCCAAATCCCTTAGGCATCCCAAGATGGAAACTCTCAAAGAAGTGGAAGAGTTGGCAAAAAGAGACGGTCCAAGGAAAAAGAATAAAAAAGCCCTGGTAACGCGAGCCACGGCCTCGCTATCGTTCTCTGCAACCTTCCCGGCATTCTCCAAAAGTTCTTCCTCACGCCAATAAGGATCTCGTCACCGATTTATACTGTGCTCAAAGCCCAGAGATCTTCCACCACGCCGTGTGATGATGAGGGTGTAACTGGTGCCAAAGTCCTACCGTCGGTAGGAATGCCCGTGATGGCAAAGAAAATCGCAAGGGTCATGGTCGCCTCCCAGTGAAATGAAATGTGTGGGTGGTGTCCCACCAGTAGTCCCTCAGCACATCAAAGATAGGCAGGAAGCTACGGAAGGGACAGAAGGCTCTCAAAAAAGCACTAAAGCCAGAACCCTCCACCAAAACTCGTGTCGCCTCGGGCATCAAGTTATAAATGTCCAAAGCATTTGTACAACTCGCTGAATCCGAGGCGAGGCGCATCGAAAAAGAAAAAAATAAGAACAACAGCATATCAGCATAAAAATGACACAAAAGGGAGGTAAAAATCTTATCCTTTATTCCCATGCGCATCATCAAAATAAGCATATTGCATATATCGTAGTTCATAGATAATGATCATAAAATTTTGTGCATTTTGCATAAAAGATAATATATATTGCATTTTGCATCTTAAAAAAATGTGTATATTTTGCACTCAAAATTTCTTATTACTTTTTTTCATAAAATAAAAATTATTATTGCATTCATGCATTCAATATATATATATATATATATATATATATATATATATATATATATATGTTTCATTCATGCATAAAAAAAAGTGTTTTTTTTCGAAAAATGGAAAAAATATAATTTGCATTCAAGAAATAAACACATGTTGCACATATAAAAAAAAGTGTTTCCCATGCAACATGTTAGCAAGCATTTAATAAATTTATTATGACGCATTTGCATCCAATAAAATGATATATGCATGCATTAGTCATTCATCTGTTGCATTTATTATCCAAATAGTTGCATTTTGGTGATTAAAAAAAAAGAAAAAGAATAAAATGCTGCAAATCTTGAAAAATAGTATTTCCATGGCATTTATCATGTCTCCGCAGCATGTGCATTCACAAAAGTGAATATTATTACATAAAATATCACTGTTACATATCGCATGCATCCGGAAAATGTGCCCGAAAATGTATCGGAAAAAAAATGCATCATGTTTCCAAAAAAAAAAAAAGTCTATTTCATAGGCATGCATTACATAAAAATATTTTTCAGACTAAACATGCATTATATAGTCAAATTGCATCAATAATATAAAATATACATCGCAGAGTCAAATAGTGCCAACTAGTCAAGTTATGCATAGCAAAAATAAATTACATAAATTTCATAGATAAATTAATAAATTGCATCATTATAGCATATAAATTACATGCATAAGCATTATAAGCAGGATCAGGTATGCTCCAAAAGCCCAAAACAGCAGAGAAATCTAGCAGATCTGAAAGATAATCCAAATGGGTCTTAAAGAAAGAAACTTACAGTGGGATTCAGAAGATTTGAAACATGGGTGTTCCGATCGCGAACAAGATTGTTCCAATCATCCTTTGAATAAAAATATTTGACGTGGTTTCGAATCAAAGGAGGAAGTTCTTTCCTCTCTTCACCCGATTCGGATGCATTGGAGCCTTTCTCTGCCGAGATCGCGAAGAAGATGCCATCTGTCAAGAAAAACAAGCAATTTGGCTGAAGAAAATCGAGGAAATGAGAAGAAATGAAAAAGAAATGAACTTGCAATGGCAGAAGCAAATGTCATAGAAGAAAGAAAATGAAGAAGGAAATAAGAAGAAAGCAATAAAACTGCTTCTGCTGCTACCCCGTCACATATAAGGGGAGAAAAAGAAAATTTTTCTTTTTCCCCCCTCCAAAGTTTAAAGGTTCAGCACCTAAGTCCTCAGGTTTCCAAAACTGCAAAATGGCCCCTAAAGCTTAATGGAAAGTTAACAAAGGTAGCTTTGTTAACTAAAATTGACGGTCATTCATCCAAAATCAAAGGAAACTCATATCCCCAGCAGATTAGCCGCAAAATGAGCAAAAAAGCAAAAAAGAATCAGCAGCAAAAGTGAGATTCTGCGGAAAAAAAAATGTAAGCAGGTAAAAGAAAAAAAATGCAAGCATGCAAAAGTAAGAAAAAAATGCAAGCATGCAATGCAGCAAAAAACAAATTTCCATCAAAGTTGGAAAAGCAGCGAAAGAAAAAAAATTCCAGCAAAGTTAGAAATGCAGCAAAAGGAAACTTTTCCAGCAAAAGTTGGAAAAGCAGCAAAGAAGAAATTTCCAGCAAAAGCTGAAAATGCAAATCCCAAAGATAAGTCCAAGATAAGCAAGCGAAGCGGCCAAAGTCGCCAAAGCAAAGAAAAGCGGCAAAGACAGCCAAATAAGCAAAAACAAAGGCAATGGTAAGAAAAGGTAAAGTATTTTACTTTTTGCATGCATAATGTGTTCCACCATCACATTCGACGAAGGATAGCCACGCCTGAGGATACGATGTTTTCCTGCTTTCTAGGAGTAGCATAGGATCATCTCCTCGCGGGGCGTAACCCCGAGACGAATGATCAACCCATTGATATATTCCACCTTGTTGTTGGATCTTTCCCTAAAGTGGTGTACGCCCCGGGTCAGAGGGAAAGGATCGGTTCCATCATTGTATTCAACGAAGGGTTTTTACCCTGAGGATGCAATGCCTTTATTTGATTGTGTTCAGTCTTTTTCACGAAGGGGCTAAGACCTGGGGCCAGAGAAAAAGGCTATCACGCTCTGACGAAGGACCATGTCCTGAGGAGGAGATCTATCCCACCATCGTGTTCGACAAAGGGTTTCGACCCTTTGAGGATACGATGTTTATATTGATTTGTTTATGTTCAGCCTTTTTCACGAAGGGGCTGAGAACCTAGGCTAGAGAAAAAGGCTATCGCGCTTGATCGATGTTTTATTTAATATTTTTCCTTGCAAGTGAACAAGACTATTATAGACTAGTATTGGAAGCAAGTCAAGAGACAAGTGATCACGAACAATACACTTTATCGATAGCAAATTATTAATCTAAATGGGGTTTTATGTTTAATTCTACTCTAAACTACTATTTATATTTAGATGTTTAACTAATTAGATAGTAATAACAGATATGAAGATCTTATGGTGGGTGGCAATCTAGGATTCTGGGTTTCACTTGTATCTCCTTTATGTTCAATTCATAATAATTATCATTCAATGTCTTGGGTTCGTTCACTAAAAATAGATATAGTCCGTTGAACAATTGGTTCAGCCTCCATCCCCGCAAAATTCATCCATTCTATATCATAAGCACAGGAACTATCAATCTAGCTGTCACCTAGATTTATGATCTATCTTGTGCATCGATAGGTCATGTAAGAACACGGTCCAATAACTTATTGTGTTGGTGACTCTTGTGCATCGATAGGCAATTTATTGTGTTGTGCGACATATACACTTGGTCATGCAGTTATCCGCACCTCTATGCCTTTATTATTTGCGATTACATTCATTTGTTCAAAGCAAAATAATATAGGGATTGATAAACAACACAATCAACAAGCATTGAATAAACATATATAAGAATCAAAACATAAATTTGATACAAGTTACCTCCCACCTCCTAGATTATGGATGAATTAGTTCATCATAGACAATGAACAGCACTTGGAGATAATTGGATACATGATTTGATCTTCAATACTTGAGATTACAAAATCTAACTATGTTATACAATCTGAAAACTACCTAAAATCTATTTAAGAGAGCTTCTAGCCGTCCTCTCCTTGTGGCTCAGTGATCGATGTATTTTATACGTCGATTTTATATACTTCTAGGACTTAAATTATGTTATTTCACGAGTCTTTTGAGTACTAATATATGTTTTCGGTGAGTTTTGTAAGTTTCAGGATTATTGTGAAAATACGCGAAACTCCAGGGTTTTAAGTGCAAATTACAAGGAAGAGAAGAATTGAAGAAAAATAAAGACTGCACACTCTGGACACCTTGCGGACGCAAGGTGCCTCAGACCTTGCGACCGCAAGGTAGGCAGTATAGGCCCCCGAAGTCAGCTATCAAAGAGTCCAAAACCACACACACTGGAGACCTTGCGGACGCAAGGTATCTAACAAATTGCGACCGCAAGGTAGGCAGAATGCTCAATTTTCGGATTTTCACACAGTCATTCAATTCAATTGCAACTCCCGAGTATATATAGAAGTCAGATGCCGAGCCTAAGCAGAGGGAGGACGACTGGAAGCTCTCTTTACATAGATTTTAGGTAGTTTTAGATTGTATAACATAGTTAGGTTTTGTAATTTCAAGTATTGAAGATCAAATCACGTCTCCCATCATCTTCATGTGTTGTTCATCGTCTATGATGAACTAAATCATCACTAATCTAGGAGGTGGGAGGTAACTTGTATCGAATTTATGTTTTGATTCATATATATATGTCTATTCAATGCTTGTTGATTGTGTTGTTTATCAATCCCTATATTATTTTGCTTTGAACAAATGAATGTAATCGCAAATAATAAAGGCTTAGAGGTGCGGATAATAACCGCATGACCAAGTGCATATGTCGTATTAATCGGCTCACCAACACAATAAATTGGACCTATCGAAGCACGAGAGTGATAAGTTAGGACCAGGTTCTTACATGATCTAGGTGACAGATAGATCATAAATCTAGGTGACAGCTAGATTACAGTTCATGTGCTTAGGATATGGAATGGGTGAATTTTGCGGGGATGGAGGCTGAACCAATTGTTCAAAAGCCCATATCTATTTTTAGTGAACGAACTCAAGACATTGAATGACATTATTATGAATTGAACATAAAGGAGATATAAGTGAAACCAAGAATCCTAGATTTCCACCTACCATAAGATCTTCATATCTGTTATTACTGTCTAATTAGTTAAACATCTATAACTAGTAGATTAGAGTAGAATTAAACATAAAAAACCCCCCTTAGGTTAATAAATTGCTATCTATAATCGCACTGTTCGTGATCACTTGTCTCTGTGGGTTCGACCCTTGCTTCCGAGTCTATTCTATAATAGTCTTGTACACTTGCAAGGAAATAGATAAATAAAACAATCGATCATGTTTTTGGCGCCGTTGCCGGGGACAAGCTAGTTCACGTAGTTAGTTTGTAGGTAGCGTAGTTTTTAATTTAATTTACTTTTTAGTTTAATTTTCAGTTTTCATAATAAAAATAAAAATACAAAAAGATTTTATTTTATTAGTTATTTGTTTTTAAATTGCTTTAAATTATTTGCATGCAGGGTCGTAGATCTTTAAATCCTGAATTGGTAGACTTAGATCAAGATATAAATATTGTTAAAAGATACCAAAGATATTTTGAAAATCTAGCTTTCGAGCCTGATAATCAAGACCAACTGAATCAAGAGGATCCTCTGGTTGATCCTACAATGGAAGAAAATAACAATATTCGTAATCCTCGAAACCTAGTTGACCCACCAATAGGAATCAAAGACAAGAAGAGCCTCGCAAGAAGAAATATGGAAGTAGTAGTAAATCAAAGAACTATTAATGACTTTAGTAGACCTTCATTAAATGTGGTGACATCATGTCTAGTCTTGCCGGATGTCTTTGTTAGGAATTTTGAGCTAAAAGGACATTATTTTAATGCCATACCATCTTTTCATGGGATGCCCCATGAAGATCCTGTCAGTTTCTTAAGAGAATATGAATACATGATGAGTACTTTTCCTTTAGGAGGGTTGACTGAAGATCAGACCAAAATGAAATATTTTCTCAGTGCATTAAAAGAATTGGCAAAGAGATGGTTTATGAACCTAACACCAAGCAGTGTTTTTACTTGGGCACAATTATATGATTTGTTTATGAGCAAATTTTACAAACATGCATCTCTTACAGAGTATAGGAAACAAATCATGTCATTCCAAAATGAACCAGGTGAAACATTCCATGAGTCATGGGATAGATTTAAAAATCTGCTTATTATGTGTCCTCATCATAATTTGGCTCAACATGTGTTAGTGCTTCAATTTTATCATGGTCTTTCGCCAGGTTTACAAACTATGGTTGATAGTGCAGCTGGTGGTTCTATTAATAGAATGACACCAGAAACACAAGAAGAATTATTTGAGATGTTAAGTATTAATTCCCAACAGAAAAGTGCTAGAGGTAAAAATAGGAGCTTATATCAACTGCAAGATAATTCAAATACACAAGCTCAATTTGAAAATTGGCAAATTCAAGAAGCATGTGCTTTATGTGGATTATACTCTCATGCTACTTGATCGATGTATTTTATACGTCGATTTTATATGCTTTTGTGACTTGAATTAGGCTATTTCACGAGTCATTTGAGTACTAATATATGTTTTTGGTGAGTTTTGTAAGTTTCAGGATTGTTCGTGAAAATATGCGAAACTCCAGGGTTTTAAGTGCAAATTACAAAGAAAGAAAAATTGAAGAAAAATAAAGTCTGTCAATCTGGACACCTTGCGGACGCAAGGTGCCTCAGACCTTGCGACCGCAAGGTAGGCGATCGGTCCCCGCCGCAATCGAAGAGCCAAGAAGCACACACACTGGAGACCTTGACGCAGATTCAAAGACCGCAAGGTAGGCAGAATGCTCAATTTTCGGATTTTCACACAGTCATTCAATTCAATCACAACTCCCAAGTATATATAGAAGTCAGATGCCGAGCCTAAGCAAAGGGAGGACGGCTGGAAGCTCTCTTTACATAGATTTTAGGTAGTTTTGGATTGTATAACATAATTAGGTTTTGTAATTTCAAGTATTGAAGATCAAATCATGTCTTCCATCATCTCCATGTGTTGTTCATCGTCTATGATGAACTAAATCATCCCTAATCTAGGAGGTGGGAGGTAACTTGTATCGAATTTATGTTTTGATTCTTATATATATGTCTATTCAATGCTTGTTGATTGTGTTGTTTATCAATCCCTCTATTATTTCGCTTTGAACAAATGAATGTAATCGCAAATAATAAAGGCTTAGAGGTGCGGATAACTGCATGACCAAGTGCATATGTCGCATAATCGGCTCACCAACACAATAAATTGGACCTATCGAAGCACAAGAGTGATAAGTTAGGACCGTGTTCTTACATGATCTAGGTGACAGATAGATCATAAATCTAGGTGACGCCTAGATTATAGTTCATGTGCTTAGGATATGGAATGGGTGAATTTTATGGGATGGAGGCTGAACCAATTGTTCAACAGACCATATCTATTTTTAGTGAACGAACCCAAGACATTGAATGACATTATTATGAATTGAACATAAAGGAGATATAAGTGAAACCCAGAATCCTAGATTTCCACTCACCATAAGATCTTCATATCTGTTATTACTGTCTAATTAGTTAACATCTATAACTAGTAAATTAGAGTAGAATTAAACATAAAACCCCTTAGGTTAATAATTTGCTATCTATACCGCACCGCATGCTCGTGATCACTTGTCTCTGTGGTTCGACCCTTGCTTCCGAGTCTATTCTATAATAGTCTTGTACACTTGCAAGGAAATAGATAAATAAAACAATCGATCAAGTTTTTGGCGCCGTTGCCGGGGACAAGCTAGTTCACATAGTTAGTTTGTAGGTAGCGTAGTTTTTAATTTAATTTAGTTTTTAGTTTAATTTTATGTTTTTATAAAAATAAAAATACAAAAAGATTTTATTTTATTTTGCCTTAATAGTTAGTTGTTTTTAAATTGCTTTAATTTATTTTTATGCAAGGTCGTAGATCTTTAAATCCTGAATTGGTAGACTTAGATCAAGAGATAAATATTGTTAAAAGATACCAAAGATATTTTGAAAATCTAGTTTTCGAGCCTGATAATCAATAATCAATCGAGAGGATCCTCTCGGTTGATCCTACAATGGAAGATAATAACAATAATCGTAATCCTCGAAACCTAGTTGACCGGTACCAATAGGAATCAAAGACAAGAAGAGCCTGCAAGAAGAAATATGGAAGTAGTCGTAAATCAAAGAACTATTAATGATTTTAGTAGACCTTCATTAAATGTGGTAACATCATGTTTAGTATTGCCAGATGCTGTTAGGAATTTCGAACTAAAAGGACATTATTTTAATGCCATACCATCTTTTCATGGGATGCCTAATGAAGATCCTGTCAGTTTCTTAAGAGAATATGAATACATGATGAGTACTTTTCCTTTAGGAGGGTTAACTGAAGATCAAATTAAAATGAAATACTTTCCCAGTGCATTAAAAGAATTGGCAAAGAGATGGTTCATGAACCTAACACCAAATAGTGTTTTTACTTGGGCACAATTATATGATTTGTTTATGAGCAAATTTTACAAACATGCATCTCTTACAGTATAGAAAACAAATCATGTCATTCCAAAATGAACTGTGAAACATTCCATGAGTCATGGGATAGATTTAAAAATCGCTTATTATGTGTCCTCATCATAATTTGGCTCAACATGTGTTAGTGCTTCAATTCTATCATGGTCTTTCGCCAGTTTACAAACTATGGTTGATAGTGCTGGTGGTTCTATTAATAGAATGACACCGTAAGCATTAGAAGAATTATTTGAGATGCTAAGTATTAATTCCCAACAAAAGTGCTAGAGGTAAAAATAGGAGCCTATATCAATTGCAAGATAATTCAAATACACAAGCTCAATTTGAAAATTGGCAAATTCAAGAAGCATGTGCTCTATGTGGATTATATTCTCATGCTACTAATTTTTGTCCGTCAAGTGCTATGTATTCGAACAAAGCTAATGCTATGAATATGTACCCTCAAAGGCCAAGGAATGATCCATATTCCAATACATATAATCTCGGTTGGAGGAATCATCCTAACTTTTCTTGGGGAGGAAATAAGCCTTTGCAACCTCAACAATTCCAACCTCAACCACCACAACCTCCACAAATGCCAAATCAAAATCAAAATCGATTGAGAATTGAAGAAGTTCCCAAGCAAGAAGTAGCTAGTAAAGGTCAAGCGGCTTTGATGAAGTACATGCTTGAAGAAATTGAAAATCGAAGAAACATATTGAAAATTCGAAGCAAATAAAAGAGAAGAAGGGAAGTTCCCTAGTCAAACCGAGCAAGCTAAGTCAATCACCGTCCCGAAGTGGTAAGGTGATAGGTGAAGAGGTAAGTGATTCTCGATCCTCTTCTAATATGCATGCTTCTATAGAAAATTTCGAAAAGTAATAGAAAAGAAATTGAGAAAGATAGTGTTAGTGATAAAGTGATTGATGATTTAAGTAATCAAGAGGTAGAAAAAGAAAAGAAGTAGAAGTAGAGTTAGAAGTTCCAAATAAGGAACAAGAAAAAGAAAAAGAAATTCAAAATAAAGACAACACAAGAAGTAGAAAAGAATTAGATCAAGAAGAAGAGGAACCTTATGTGGCTCCACCACCTTATGTTCCTCCAATTCCGTTTCAAGAAGACTTATGAAAACCGAATGGACAAACAATTCACGGAAATTTATAATATGTTATCCAAAGTAAATGTTAATTTACCTTTGCTTAATGTTATTAAAAATATTCCAAGATATGCAAAGTTTTTCAAAGATCTTCACTCTAAGAAACACAAGTTTGAAAACAACGAAAAGATTGTTGTGCCTGAAAACGCCGCTTCGCTTTTACAACCCGAATTACCACCTAAGTTGAAAG
>CM028380.1:101175296-101257141 GCA_013146195.2 Codonopsis lanceolata | reverse complement strand
TTTATCGTATGCATAATAGAATAAAAGAGTGCCCCCATGTTAGTAAGCATCCTATAATTTTTTCCGCATTGCATTTTATCAAATAAAGTAATACATGCATCCATCATTTGCATTTATTGCCCAATAAGCCGCAGACAGGTGCACTAAAAAGAGAACAAAATGTCACCAATCATGAAAATAAATATTCTTATAACATTTACTATGTCCCTCAGCATAAGCATACATGAAAAATAAATTTTAGGGCATAAATATATCCGTTTTGTCCTCGTATTCATCCCAAAAAATGTGCTCGAAATGTGTCCGTAAAATTTGAATTGTATTCGAAAAGTCCGCTTTCGTGAACATATAGCATGCAAAAACATGTTTTAGTCTAAAACATGTATCATATAGCTCCAATTGCATTTATAGTACAAATCATGCATAGTAGGGTCAAATAGTGACCACTAGTTCAATCATGCAACGCAAGGATAAATTGCGTAAATTTCATGCATCATTACCTAATTGCATCATTTAGGCATAAATAGGACATGCATAAGCATTATTAACGTAGTCGAATGCTCAAAAGTGCCAAGGCTAAAATCTATGTGATTCAAGTATATCCGCATTGCATCTAAAAAGAATAAACTTACAGAAGTGGGTGGAAGATTGGACACATGGGTGTCTCGATCACGAAGGATTTTACCCCAGCCGTTCCGTGGAATATCGGTACTTGATCTTATTCCGGATCAAAGGAGGAAATTCTTTCCTCCTTCCGCCAGATTCTGGGTTCATAGGAGTCTTCCCTTTCTTGGATCGTGACGAGGAAGCCATCTGCTAGAGAAAACACTTAAGTTGGCAAAAGAGAAATGAGAAAAGGAGCAAAAATGGAGAATAAATGAAACGGGCAACAATGGTCGCGTTGGAGGAAGCTGAGAAAGAAAGAAGGAAATAAAGAAGAAAGGAATAGTAGCTCCTTCTCCTGACTCTCCCGTCTTAATAATGGGAGGAAAAAGGAAATTTCATTTTTCCTCCTCCAAAGTTTGAAGCTGCGACACTCAAGTCCACAGGTTCCAAAAGTTGCAAAATGGCCCCAAAGCTTAACGAAGAGTTAACGAAAGTAATTTTGTTAACCAAATTTGACGGCCATCCATCCGAGGGCAAAGGAAAAGTGATATCCCCAGCAGATTAGCTGCAAAATAAGCAGCAAAGCCAAGAAATTCAGGCGGCGAAGATAAGAATTGTAAAAGAAAAAGAAAAAAAGAAGAGAAATTGTGACAAAAAAGAAAATAAAGAAGAAAAAGAAAAGAAGAAAAAGATAAAAAAAAAAAGAAGTCCCTAGCTTGAAGAAGCAAAAGTGGCAGAAATATCAAAATCACCAATTAAGCAGCGTGCCTAATCGGCTAATGAGAAGGTAAGAAAGGTAAGAAAGGTAAGGTATTCTTATCCTAACTTCAAAAAAACAAAAACAAAAACAAAAATAAATAAAAATCTTTTTCAAGTTTTGCTTTTGAAAAACAAAAATACAAAAAAAAGAGGAATATTGAAAAAAAGAGGAATATTGAAAAAGAGGAATATTGAAAACAAAAAAAAGAGGGATATGGAAAAAAAAAGAGGGATATTGAAAAAAAAGAGAAAAAAAAAGAAAGGGGAAAAGAAAAATCTTTTTTGCCGTTTTTGGCGACGGATTTTGATCGGTTGGATACAGTTTTCGAAAAATTTGAAGAAAGCTTTGTTTGCCGTGCTTGGCGACAGATTTTGATCGGTTGAGTGCAGTTTTTGGAAAATTTGAAAATTTTCTTAATTGTGTTTGGCGACAAAGTATTGACTCGCTGAGTTAATAATTTTGAAAATTTCTCTTAACATATTTCGATAATGTGTATCGACGCTGAAATATGGTTTCGAAAACTTAAAATCTTCATACCTGTGATTTGACAAAATTTCATGGACCTGGCTGAATACGGCCGAAAACATGAAAATCTTTTTTCCCGCTGTGTTTCCCTGGACGGTTTGACCGGGCGACACGTGTCCCTTCGTTGGTTGTTCAATTTGTTTTTTAGCCCCGAACTACGCTTTTAGTCCGGGAAGTTCCTTTTTTATTAAGGGATACGTAGGCAAAATTTACACTAGTAAAGGTCCTAATTCATTAGAGCATTTCATTGCATATCTGCTAAAAAAAAAACTACGTATAACTGTCATGACCGATGATCGATGTTTTATTTTATCTATTTCCTTGCAAGTGGACAAGACTATTATAGAATAGACTCGGAAGCAAGGGTCGAACCCACAGAGACAAGTGATCACGAACAGTGCGATTATAGATAGCAAATTATTAACCTAAGGGGGGTTTTTATGTTTAATTCTACTCTAATCTACTAGTTATAGATGTTTAACTAATTAGACAGTAATAACAGATATGAAGATCTTATGGTGAGTGGAAATCTAGGATTCTGGGTTTCACTTATATCTCCTTTATGTTCAATTCATAATAATGTCATTCAATGTCTTGGGTTCGTTCACTAAAAATAGATATAGTACGTTGAACAATTGGTTCAGCCTCCATCCCATAAAATTCACCCATTCTATATCCTAAGCACAGGAACTATCAATCTAGCTGTCACCTAGATTTATGATCTATCTGTCACCTAGATCATGTAAGAACCTGGTCCTAACTTATCACTCTCGTGCTTCGATAGGTCCAATTTATTGTGTTGGTGAGCCAGTATACGACATATGCACTTGGTCATGCAGTTATCCGCACCTCTAAGCCTTTATTATTTGCGATTACATTCATTTGTTCAAAGCAAAATAATATAGGGATTGATAAACAACACAATCAACAAGCATTGAATAGACATATATATATGAATCAAAACATAAATTCGATACAAGTTACCTCCCACCTCCTAGATTAGGGATGATTTAGTTCATCATAGACGATGAACAACACATGGAGATGATGGGAGACATGATTTGATCTTCAATACTTGAAATTACAAAACCTAACTATGTTATACAATCTAAAACTACCTAAAATCTATGTAAAGAGAGCTTCCAGCCGTCCTCCCTATGCTTAGGCTCGGCATCTGACTTCTATATATACTCGGGAGTTGTGATTGGATCGAATGACTGTGTGAAAATCCGAAAGGTCGCATTCGCCTACCTTGCGGTGCAGTGTCTTTGATACCTGCGTCGCAAGGTCTCCAGATGGGTGGCTTTGATTCTTTGATTTCTGACTTGGGCCTATCGCCTACCTTGCGGTCGCAGCAAGGCACCGGTGCGTCCGCAAAGTGTGTCATGTGCATCTTTATCTTCTTTCTTTCTTCAATTTTTCTCTTCCTTGTAATTTGCACTTAAAACCTTGGAGTTTCGCGTATTTTCACAATAATCCTGAAACTTACAAAACTCACCGAAAACATATATTAATACTCAAAAGACTCGTGAAATAGCATAATTTAAGTCATAGAAGTATATAAAATCGACGTATAAAATACATCGATCAAATACACCCAAACTTGAACTTTGCTCGTCCACGAGTAAACAAATAAACTTATAAATACAAAAGCATATAAATAACAAAAATTAAAATCTTTTTGTGAGGGTGACACTATTTACACTCCTCTATAAACCCACAAACTCAAGGAGACTCTTTCGAGTGACTCGACTATGCAGATAAATACAAAAACAAATAAATATAAAAGCGAATAAAATTACACATAAAACATAATTAAAACATAAAATCTTTTTGGTTTCATCCTCAAGTTATAAGTGTATGGCATGCATGTAATCTCAGTTTGGTGCTCACCACATATATGCAGGCTTAGTCATATAAAACCAACTAGTCTTTTCTTAATACTGCTACTACTTTTAATTTCTCCGTGTGTGTGTGATCACCAGTCTTAAAGAATATCTTAACTAAAACAGTTTTATTGAGCTAAACACCACATTCATATGAAAATCACAGTTTAATAGAAAATCATGCATTAAGAAGTATGAGATCTACCATCCAAACCCGGTCGATTCAGTAAAGGTCCCAAGGATTCAAAAGATTTATACATCCATCCCATGCACTTCTATGTATGACATACAATGCTCTCCTATCCCAATGACTTGTAATAGCTAAGATTATGCTAACACAGTGAGCTTTAAGGTGAATAATAATGATTATGAAGTGTGTGATCAATTTCATGTTACTCACTTGACAATAAAAACAACATAAGCATTGGCAAGAAGATCATTAGGACTTTATAAGCTTGTAATGTAAGGCCAAGGTGTTGGGGGATATGAAGGAAAGGAATTGGAATTCAAAGTGAGAGAGTAAGACTACCCTTTATCTTCCAAGCAAAAGGAAGTTTTCCCTATTTAGGCTAGGACCTGCAAAGACCACAAGTGGAGGGATGCTTTGTGTTACTTTTCACTTTTCTTCTTCCCCCCAAACTTGTTTTGGGCAATATATTCTTCTAAAAATATCATCATTCTAATCAGCAGAATTTTTCTAACATATTTTCTCTTGAAAGCTATGCTTTCATTTGAATCTTTGTTTATCCTCTTCTTCTTCCGTTTCATTTTAAATCGTCGACACATGATTATTTTATTTTTTTTTTCGACGAAAGAAGAAGCCTTCGAAAAATAGCCTAAGCGAAAAGAAGTGGTCCTCCTAGAATCAATTTCCCACCCAATCCTACTCTCTCAAAGGGTAGGCTAAAAGTGTATAGGCTTTTAGGGTTAAGTTAATGTGGGTAATAGAAACGATGGCGAATGGGGGTTTAAATAGTGTGCTTAGCACACTCCATTCTTTTTCATTAGGCTCAAAGGGGACACTAGGGATATATTTAGTATAGGTCAGGGAATATTTAGGCTCTAACGATCCAAAGATGGCCTAAGTCATTTCTTAATGCCAAATGCTCACATAGTATTTAAAGCAAGTAAGACAACACAAAACATCATATCAACTATGGGAATTGGGGTTGAGTGTTTAGCATCACTGGATTTCACATAAGCATTCGCTAAGACAGATGGTAGGGACAATTGAGACTAACATGCAGACACGGTTCGAAAGTGTGCTTGAGATATATAAATGAGAAAAATCCAAGGGATCTAACTAACATGCAATTGACCCTAAGTTACAATTTAATGCAACAATCATGTTCGAATGGCTATGCATCATATTCTTGTGCATATCTTGTTGAAGTGAAATAGGTGTTATAAACTTTATAAAACTATTCTAATCAATCCATAGTTATGGCGGTGTGAGTGCATGAAGAATTTGGAGAAAAGTAAAAGTTTCGCAAAATTAAGTAAATTCGAGGGGATCTATGGACTAACTATGCGGTTCATTGCACTAATCTCCTCATGGACTACGACTAGCATTACCACACCTAAACTTCGAGGATGAATATTTTTATATATATATATATATATATTATTATATATATATATATATATTTTTAAGAAATTGGGAAATTTGGAGGTGATGATGATGACACAATTGATGATGGGTCCCCATAAGAGGAACCCACGAGTATCCAATGTGAGTGTATTCTATTCAAGGCAACACCTCCGAAAATCAGAAAAAATAAAAAACAGGAAAAATAGGGTGAAGAGTTAAATGGTCATCAAATAAAGAAATTTTCTTTCACCCTAACGACATAGCCAACTCCATTCCTCGTTAGGCTAGGACACTGCTAAGACTTAAAGTTTTAAATCCCCCCAAACTTAAGTTCTATTTTGTCCTCAAAATAGAGGAACATATGAGAGGATTGATGGGGTAGGACAAATATAAAAAGGGCGTAGCGGGTCCACCTAACGAGCGAGGCGGAACTTGGGCCTCGACTCAAGGTGAGTCGGGCGGAGATAACGAATGAGGGCGAAACTTCGGGGATCGTGCACGGTGGCAGCCCATAATAATTTGAGACATTATGTCCCACGGTGTTAACCCGAGAAAAATTTTCGACGCATTTGTGCCAAGCTGGCGACTCACCATATCGGTTGGAGGACGACTTCCTCCAACTTTGTTGGAGATCCCAACGGCGGGTCCTCTTCCTCTTGGTTCCTCCTCTTGAGGAACTCTCACTCTCATTGGTGATGCTCAAACAAAATGACCTAGTAATGATCGGACCCTTGACCTCCGGCGTGTTTGGGCATTCTCACTTTTTCTAAACATTTTGTTTGATAACAAATTTTAAAAACTAAAAAGTTTTTCAATTAAAATTGGTTTTAAAATTTTAAAAATAAAAATTTATTCTAAAGTATGCAAAAATTATATCTACGTTAAAGCTATCTAGCACCCTAGCATGCAAATATTTTACGTATGAAATTAAAGAGGGTGTTAGGGTTACTTGATTGCAGCCTTAATTGAGTGAATGTAGCCGGAGTGGAGCTTGATCTTTTGAAGGAAACAATGGAGGATCTTCCTTCTCTTTCTTCAAAATCTTCTATTTGTGGGGTGCAATGGTGGATGAGTGGATGAGGGAGATGAAGAGTTTGAGGGAGGAGGGAGATGATCTTTGAGATTAATGCCGGTATTTGGAAGGTCTTGCCGGATTCTTGGAGAACTGGGGTGCTGCTGCTGCTTCTTAGAGAGAGGGAGTGAAGATTTCTGTGATTTCTGCAAATGGCCCGGCGTGTTCTTAAATAAGGGGACCTTATGTTCGCCACACTGCGTCCGCAAGGTCGGCGATCAAGCGTTTACGCTTCCTGGCGATTCCCCATGGTGACGATGCGTGGCACGAGATTTGCATTTACTGGGGACCTTGCGGTCGCAAGGTCCTCCACACCTTGCATCTGCAAGGTGGACATAAACTTCCACTCTTGTTTTTCTTTTCAGCTTTTCAACAGTTTGCAGTTTAGCCCTTCCGTTAACTTCCATTATGTCTTTGATATTTCCTGTATGCAAAATCTAAACAAAAATTCTAAACTAAAAATTATTAGCAACATATAAATACAACACTAAGATGTTTTTCTCCCCCAAACTTGAATTTTGGCATATTTAATTAGAAATTAAATGTCCAAAAATAAAATTTAACGGAGAAAAACATATTTAAACTAACTAAATAACAAATAATTTTCAAAATAGTGGGTTGCCTCCCACTTAGCGCCTTTGTTTAACGTCTTTGGCTCGACCAAACTACAAGCCTAATCTCTAGGTGGTTCATTGTCAGCCAAACGGATTAATTCAATTGTTCGTTCAACTGACATCGGCTCAAAATATGGCTTGAGTCGGTGTCCATTCACTTTAAACACTTCATTATTTTTGGGGTTTTGTATATCAACAGCCCCATGAGGATAAATTCGTACAATTCTAAAGGGACCAGACCATTTAGATTTCAACTTTCCTGGGAATAACCTTAACCTAGAGTTAAACAATAATACTTTCATACCTGAATGAAGCATTTTGTTGGCTAATCCCATGTCATGATACTTTTTGGTCTTTTCTTTATACGTCTTCGCATTCTCATACGAATTAAGTCTATGCTCTTCTAACTCATTTAACTGAAACAGTTTTTCTTCTCCGGCCAATGTCAGATCCAAATTTAATTCTTTAACTGCCCAATAGGCTTTATGCTCAATCTCTACTGGTAAATGGCAGGCTTTGCCATATACCATTCTATATGGACTCATTCCTATGGGTGTCTTAAAAGCAGTTTGGTATGCCCATAAAGCATCCTTGAGCTTAGATTCCCAATCTTTACGATTAGGTCTAACAGTCTTTTCTAACACTGCTTTTATTTGCCTATTACTTACTTCTACTTGTCCGGATGTTTGTGGATGATAAGGTGTAGCTAACTTGTGAGTTACACCATGCTTTCTAATTACATTATTTAACAATTTATTGGTAAAATGAGTTCCCTGGTCACTTATTGTGGCCTTAGGGACTCCATATCTAGCAAATAAATCTTCTACAAATTTAACTACTGTTTTTCCATCATTAGTCTTGGTTGCTACCGCTTCTATCCATTTAGAAACATAATCAACTACTACTAGAATATATTCGCAATTATTGGACACAGGAAAGGGACCCATAAAATCAATACCCCAATGTAGACACCCCAAATTCGTACCCCTATTTTATATTTTCCAATAAATATTACAAAATGAATTACTAATTATTTCTTGTATGTTTCAGGAATAAAAATACAAAAAAAGAAACCAAAAAAAAAGAAAGAAAATCGAAAAGATAAATAAAACGAAAATCAAAAAAGAGAAAACAAAACAAAAAAAGAACGAAAAGAAAAAAAGAAAAAGAATAAAACAAAAATCAAAAAAGAAAACAAATCAAAAAACAAAAGAAAATCAAAAAGAAAAGAAACAAAAAAAAGAAAGAAACGAATGAAGAAAAACAAATCAAAAAGAAAAGAATAAAAAAAAAAAAAGAAACAAAAGAAACAAGAAAAGAAAGCAAATA
This sequence comes from Codonopsis lanceolata, assembly GCA_013146195.2. Lineage (NCBI taxonomy): Eukaryota > Viridiplantae > Streptophyta > Magnoliopsida > Asterales > Campanulaceae > Codonopsis > Codonopsis lanceolata. Next base: position 101,248,761 of record CM028380.1, on the reverse strand, counting down.
AAGAAAACAAAAAAAAAGGAAAAACAAAAGTAAAACAGCCGCCCCCTCCAGCCGGTTTCCCCCCACCCAACTTCCTTAACTCTTAATCTATCCTATATATATAATATATATCTCCCTCACTCAAAAAGGCCCCCCACTCCAGCGCTCTCTCTCTCCTCTCCAAATCCCAGCGCACCACTCTCCCTCTCACAATACTCCCCACTAACTCTCTCTCTCATTTCCCTCATTCTCTCAATTTCTCCCAGCAGCCCACTCCCAGCGCCTCTCTTAACATTCTCCTAGCCGACCCACTTTCTTTCCAATCACACACATACTCATATATATACTTCCTCACTCACGCACACACTCACATATACTCCCTCAAAGCCGGCAACTCCCCCCCTCTCACACACACAACTCGCACACACACACATAAATACATAAATACGCACACACAAAAATACACAAAAATATACATCCTGCCGTTACGCTGCCCGATTTCAAACAACAAAACTAACCCAAATAAAGCTGTCACTCTGCCCGAGTTGACAAGCCCAAGCCTCAAAACATCAATCAAATCAAGCAACAATCCAGTTCAAATCCAGTTCAATTCCAGTCCAGTTCAATTCAAAACAAAAAAAGACTCCTCTCCCGAGAGCGGGCGAAGCACACCACCGCTCTAAAAGGTAATACCTTTAAGGGCGTATTTTTATTTCATTTGTATTTTTTCCTTTTATTTATTTTCAAAAAGTTGTATTTTAAATCCGGTACAATGTAGCCAATATAAGCCATTGTGCTGCCCGGATTAGATTAGAAAATATTTTGTAAAAGAACCATTATTATGGCCAAATATTCTTAAATGTGTTTGTAATTATTGGAAGGAGACGGCTGCGAGTCCGTAAATAATGTAGCCACGAATGTATCTGTTTAATTTTCCCTTGTCAAAATAAGACCTTATTTATTTGCTAGATTAATATAACAATGAGCATACCTCAGCCAAAAACGCTTTGAGACCGAAAGGGCGAGTTGGGTGCCTAGCACCTTCCCAACTCGTAACTTAGCCCCCGAACCCGTTTTCTAAAATCTCTGGTTTTCTTTTCTGGTTTTCCTTTATTTTTGCCTTAAAATAAAAGTGGCGAGTCTAAAACTTTCAGATCCAGTGGGGCCTCGCAACATAGCTCCAATAGCGATCTGATTGGGTCATAAGGCTATTTTAATAAATCCATAAGTGGGGGCGTCGCAATATCTTTTCTTGCACTTCTCTATTTTCCCCTGAAAAATAAAAGGGGAGAATGAGAATGGAAAGGTAATGCATTCCCATATCCTGTTATCCCCGAAATAAGGGATAACCCGACATGAGGAAACCTTTAGTTCCCATTTTGGATACAAAATCCACTCAAGGCAACCGAGGCACATTCCAACGAGTACAAATCTTCTGTACCACCCGTGTGTGCCACTGGTGTACCACTTTCCATCTCAACCATTGATTGAGATGCAATGATTGGGATGCAATGGTGGAGATGAAAAGTGGTACACTAGTGGTACACACAAGTGGTACAGGAGATCTGGACTCCATTCCAACGTGCTAACATAGACAGCACTCCTCTCGCATTTTGGATTTCGTCTTCCCCTAAACAAGGGAGGATGGAACGAGAGTAGTGGTGTCACACATCCGCACGTACGCGCACCCCTATCCAAGGGCGCGCGGGGCGCGGGAGCACACCCCGGGAACCTCACAGTGGCGACTCTGGCTGGGAGTTGTTTTATTTTAAATAAAATGGAGGGCTAGACTCATAAAATAAAACCTTTTTGGCTTTTCTTTGTTTCAACGCAGTATGCTCGTTATATTAATTTACGCATTTCAATAAAGTGTTCCCATTACGGCCGTGGCTATATTTGTGGATATGATCCTCCATCTGGCAGCAGTCTCGTTCCGATATCTGTTACAGGCATGTTCGAGAGTATAAAAAAAAAAAAATATATATATATATATATATATATATATATATATATATATATATATATATATATATATATATATATATATATATATAAGACGGTCTAAGTATATTGGCTGGAAACTCCATTGATACCCTTAAAAGCATTCTGAATAGGATGTGGTATCGCCGGAGCATACAACGCCGCGTACTTGGCCGATCAAATTAAAGCCTTCAAACACTATTATATATATACATAAAAAAAATTTCGAAAAATAAAAAAAAAAGGAAAAAAAAAATATATATATATTATATATTTTACAAATAAATTCCGGGCAGCACAACAAAAGAGCTGGGGCTTTACTTCCGGCTCTATTTTCTTTCATTTATTTCTTTCAGTTCATTTTTCTTTTTCACTTTATTCTAACTCAGATATTTGTACATCTCGCATTCATTCTCATCATTTTATTTTGGGGACATAGGACCAAAATTTGTAATTAATAGGGATAGATAGTTTCTCCACTTTTCTTTCTATTTCTTAATGTGATGTGCTTGCTTGCTCGCGCTCAAACTAAAAAAGCCGAGAAAATCCACACAAACAGCAAGACAGGCCAAACTTGTTTTATTTTCTATATCTGTAAAATAAATAAAGATTTTACTGCTTTCTAGATACCGCACACACGTGCACGCATGTAAATATATTCCGAACTGTTACCCTACACCATGGCCAGCCTACCCCCTGCATAAGCCAACGTTAGAATGCATATAGTTTTTCAGGACACTTCACAGACCGACCGGTTTTTGCATTTTTGAATTGTGGGTCAGCCCCAGTAAAAAAAAAATCATCAAAAAGAAAAAATCAGGAAAAAATATATATGTTAAAAAATGCGCAAGTTCAAAAAAAAAATACATAGTAAGTGCGCACAAAAAAAAATATAGACAATAAATAATAAACAGGGGCTGATTTATAATTCTCAGATGCTCGACCTAGATCATTTCGGATGGTGGATCCTGGAAAGAGTATAGGCCCTTCGCCTGGGACCAGTCCAGTCCTGGGGAGTCGAAAGGCAGGTGGAATACGTTGGTCCTATACTCTGGAAAAAGAATCCACTGTTCCAGGAAAAGTCCTGAGACTGTCAAAATAAAGCAGGTGCTTATCCGGTCAATTGTAGGGAACATGAAAATAATAATAATAAAATATTAATAAAAAGGCACGCTGTACTTCAAGCCCAGATAGCCTCCATCTAGCCTTCTGATACCTACCAAACCCCATTTTCCTCAGAGACCTGGCCCGAATTTGGAAACGCAGAGATAGCACTGGCCGGTTGATTCGGGAAGATAGTGCAGAAATCAGATCAGAAGGTATCGGGCCAGATCGTAAGGCGTAATCGCCTCCAGTAATCGTAAGATCCCGATTCGGTTAGCTTGATTTGCGTGCAATGCTCGCATTTCTTCTTTGGTTGATTGCTCGTTTGGTTTGTGAGAGAGTCTAAATGTGTATGAGAGATCACATTAAGACCAAAACACTTTTAAGAGATGTCTTATAGTTGTTGACTTGCTAAAGTCAAAAGTCATAACTCGACGATAGTCGAAATGCGACGCGATTGAGAATTCGCTTGTGTTTCGTGTTCCTGACCTCGTTTTGGTCCTAGATCTTTACATGATGATTAAATAACATGTTTATATGTATTAAACTTCTTATTGGATGTATTCTTTAAGTCTCATGAAGTTTTGACGCTTCGCGGATAGCAATTCTCCTTATCGCGTAGTTCGAGATTAAGCCGGGTGATCGTCTCGCCCTTCAGGAGTCCTTTTCTCCTATCTGTTGTTCATCATCTGAGAGGCATTCAGGCCTATTTTTTAGGCCTTTTAGGTGTTTACAATCATGGGTTGTTGCTCGTCGATTTGTGGTTTCATTCGACGCGTTAGCGAGATGTCTTGCGCCTTCGGTTTCGCACGGGTTGTTTCGGGAGTTGTTGTGAGGGTTCGACCTACTTTGAGGGTGGTTTGAGACTTGGTTTGTTTAGACAAGTGTTTGAGGTCCTTTAGGGTTGAATTATAGGCCGTTTGAAGCTTTAAGACTTGCGGTTGCATGCGGGAAAGACCGGACTCGAGAAAGGAAGCAACAAAAGCCGGAAGAGGAAGCCGGGGACCATGCGCCGCATGGCCCTCTATGATGCGACCGCATCACCAGCAGATTCCCTGTTACGGGATTTTGAAGGAAATTTGGTGAGTTGCCCAACCTACCCCCACCCAAACCCATCCTAAACTAATCCTAAACCTTCCTAACTACCTTAAGACATGTCCTTAACATCTAATTGAGATTTGGAGGTGGATTAGAGGGGTTAATCAAAGGGAAACAACTCAATCAACCTAAACATAACCCACTTCACTTTTAAACCCATTTGAAGCCCTAACACTTCATTTAACTCCCATATTCAGCCTATCACTCCACAAAAACGTGGGAGAGCTTGAGAGAGGAGTCTTCTAGGGTTCTTGAAGGTCCATCCATGGATTCCATTGCTTGGGGCCTCCATTTCACAATCCACTCCATAGAATTGAAGAGGAGAGTGAGGAGAACAACACCCACCACTTAGAATTTCGAATTTGTGGCTTGAAGGGGTTGAACCAAGGTAAGTTACTACACCTATCTCTCTTTGTTTTTGCCCCATTGACCCTAGGGAAAACAACCTTTGTGCTATGTGAGGTCAATGGGTGCATTTAGGGCTTTCTAGAGATACTATGAACCCTAGATTCTAGAGGATGAATTGGCTTGGGTGAACCTATTTGGGACCTTGATTTATATGATATTCATATGTTTAGTAGCCTATTCATCCTTGATATGTGATTTATTTCATGTTTATGAGCTTGATTGGTAGAGATACTTGGAAGGGGATTTTTGCCCTAATTATGTTTTGGTTCATTAACATGTTGGTAAGCATGATTATTATGTTATATATGTCTAGTAGAGTATACTAAACCATGTTGAGTGATTAAATCATGTTTTGGAGAATATGATTGGTAAGGTTACTTAAACGAAATTTTGCACAAATTGGCAAAATTGTTCTATGATGCATTGATAGTATTTTGTTGGGTTTATGTGAGTTCATTGAATTTGGGAATATGGTTATTGGTAAAAGTTATGTACATAGGGGGGGATATTGTAGCCCAAGCTTCTATGCCCTAATTTTTGGAAGGTGTACATTAGACTCAACGGAGTCATTTTAAGTTTGATAACGTGCTTAACGAACTTGGGTTGAAATCCTACAATGATTGGATTTCGTTTGATTAATGTTGTGAAATGCATAGTCTCCAAACTTTAAATGGAATTATGATTATGATGAACTTTATGGATTTTAGGATTGGAAATCAAGCCCGAATGAATATTGAGATTTTGTTGTACACTTTAATGAAATATTAAAGTGTGGATTTATGAAACACATAAAGAATGAAATGTAGTATTAAGACTCAACGGAGTCGTTATAAGGCTAATAAAATGATAATGAGCCTTGGGTTGAAACCCTACAATGTTTGGGTTTGTTTGGATTATGTTCATGCACACCGGGTTTTCGGGTTTGTGTCCAATGGAGACTTATTAGAAATATATCTTGAGCATGCTTGCTAGAGCATGGGACAATAGAGACCTACATAAGGTCACGAGAATATTTAAGAGAAGATTAAGATAGAATTATCTTCTTATGGATTTTGGTTGCGTGTATATGGAATTATTTAGAGGAAGAGACTACGGAGTAGTCATGATGTTTTGAGTATGGTGTTGGTGTGATCGATCATGTATGACGATTAGGACTATGATTGAGTCCGGTGTATTTAAAATAAAGACTAAATAATAAGTCTTGAATTGTGGATATTTTGAGACTAGCGTAGTAGTCTTGGTTTGGTTTGAGTTGAGGATTATGGAAGACCTCACATTATATTTTATTAAGCTTGTAAGCTATACTTGATGGTTGACGACTTGAGGAATAATGAATACCTCAATATGTTGTTTTTAAAATAAACTTGTAAGTTAGTTGAACACAATGGTTATATGCAAACATATGCGTTCTTCATGATGTTTGGTAGAGCATTATGTCCTACTCGATTTTATGCAATTATATGCATGGTTTATGAGATTTCGTAGAGCATTATGTCCTACGTGGTTATATGCAAATATGTGCATGGATTATGGAATTTTGTGGAGCATTATGCCCTACTTGTTTATATGCAATTATGTGCATGGTTTATGAGTTGTTGTAGAGCATTATGTCCTACATGATTTAATGAGCCCGATAATAATGAATTTGGTCTCATTGGTTTAGACAAGTAAATATCTACTTGAACGTTTGGTTTAAAGTCCAGCTGGCGGGTTTTGGTTGTTGTGTCGGCAATGGGACGATTCATAGCCTTTGGGAACAATCGCTATGAATCGTTGCATTGGGTCCTTTTTCTCCTCACTATTTGGCCAATAGTGGGATGTGATCTCGAGTTATGCCATCTAGCCTGACATCGAGCTCTCATTTCTCATCCTAGGTTGGATGAATGTAACGAGCACTCATTAAGGGAAACTGATGAGTTGAGATTATTTGGGGAGGAAACCCCAGGGTATGATTGATTGGGAATTGAGCCCGGATCATGGTTTGAGATTTGATATCATGGTAAGTTGGTTGGGTTTGAACCCGGATTTGGTTGTAACGGTTCGATTTATGTTTCCTGTTACACATGTTTATTTATGAGCATTTATATGAAAAATATTATGCTACATGATTTATGAGAGTTTATGTGCTTTGAAAATTAAGTACATGTTTCTTGTTGGTATACTAGCATGATACCATGATTTTTATATGATTGTGCATTATGCCATGCCATGACATAATATGCCATACAGTTGCATTTAGTAACTTACTGGGTCATTATGACTCACTCCGTGTGGTTGTTTTTCCCTAGTGTGTGCAGTGATCCCGTTAGTACGCGCGGCGGCTTCGGATAGTGATTTCTAGCAGGTGGTCTTTCAAGCCATAAGCTTGGAGTTATTTTATATAAATGTTGTTATTTATTTGTGAGGCTCGAATGTAAAGTTATGTAGACTTTACTTGGGTAGATTGTAGTATTATGTTATTGTTGTGTATTTGGGAGCCGGTTGTATAGCCGAGCCATTGTATCCTTAGAATTTATTCCCGTTGTCATTTCGAGCATGTGTGGCTCGTTTATTCTAGTTGTGGTATTATTGTTGTTCATTCCTCCGACAGTTTTAGTCGTGAGAGCTTGGTTGGTGGTTCAGTATTGGTTATATTGTTATAGTTAAATTGTTCCTCCGGCAAGTTATAGCCGTTGAGTGTTGTTTATCAGGTTGGGATTTTGATAGTTGCCGGCCTTGGTTGCCGATGGTTTGTTGTGCGTGTCTAATGTTGCGTCACGCGCGTCGAATTTTTGGGCCGAGAGATTTACTATCTCTTTGGTTGTTTATATTTAGGAGCTTGATAGCTCGGGTCCCATTATGGTTTTGCTTCCGCAGGTTTTGGTTTTTATTTTCTGTATTGCCGTTATGGCTTTACCTTCCTGTCGTGAGCTGGTTGGCTCGTCTTTTGACTCGCACCATTATGCTTAGCAGGTGCTTGTCTGTCTATTAGTTTGTCCTGATGGCACGACCTTGGGATCTCATATTGAGATCCGGGTCGGATCGTCACAGTTGGTATCAGAGCTATTGGTTAGCTATTTCGCCAGGATAGGTTCCTTGGCCTAGTTGGGTTGGGTTTATTGTTGAGATTTTTAACGTCGAGTGTTCCTTGTAGTATATTATGTCGAGCTTGGCGTGGAGCTAGTTCTAGTAGACCTTGTTCGAGTACCGCTCGTGGTTATGAGAGAGGGGAAAACGTTAATGATCTGCGTGTGACTCCTCAACAAATGTTTAGAAGGGAAGCCGATTCCACTATACTTGGGAGATTCTTGAAATTGGAACCTGAGGGCTTCGAGGGAGAGCCCGATGCTTCTAAAGCTGAGCATTGGTTAGAAAGCATGGAAAAGATCTTTGAAGTTATGGGTTGTACGTCTAAAGAGATGGTGACCCTAGCAGTGTTTACGTTGAGTGGTGCGGCTGACCATTAGTGGCATGTGTTATGAGATAGATGGAGACACTATGGAGTGCCTCAAGTGTGGGAAAACTTCATAATGGAGTTTAGGGCACAGTTTATTCCGGCAGTAGTTCGGGAAAGAAGAGAAATGGAATTCATTGCACTAGAACAAGGAGATATGACCGTGGCCCAGTATTCAGTGAAGTTCACATAGTTGGTTCGTTATTGTGGTTACTTAGTACCAGATGAGGCTAAGAAGACCCATCGGTTTGTAAAAGGCCTAAGGATGAAGTATCGTAGGCTGCTTATCCCATTACAAATTACCTGAGTACCGAGATGCCGTGAATCGTGCTTATGCGATGGAGTTGGTCATCGAGGAGTATGCTCAAAGGAGAACCTCGAGGGCTATTAAGAGTGATGATAATATTGGAGAGTAAGTAGAACCTCAGAAAGTTAGTCAAGGAATTGCACGTACTGGTAGACGGAGTGATGTTCCTACCTCTAGTCGGAGACGACGAGGCGGCGAGTTGATATGTGATTTTTGTATGAGAACGGGACACGCCGAGAATAGATGTTGGGGTAAAGCAGGAAAGTGCTTTGCTTGTGGCGGCGATCATGTTCGTAAAGATTGCCCAAGGATGAGAGTTAATCAGTCTGGGAGTGCTAGCCAACAATCTTGTGGCTCCAAAAGAGATGGTGATGGTCGACCTATGAGTTTTGAAACCTCGAATAGAAGGTATGAAACCTATCCGTATATATTATACTGTTGCTACTATTATTGTTATTATGAGTAAACGTATCGGTAGCTCATGTGCATTCATACATACATTACATGGTGTATTGCATATTATTGGTTTATTGCTTGATTGGGGATAAAGCCCCAATGTGGTGTTGGTATGTGATATTGTTTGATTTGTGAATTGCCGGTAGGTAATCACACATGGTTTGTGGATTCTTGTGTAGTCTATGTATATATAGGACTATACTATATATATAAAGAGCATTGGGGATTAATTTATGTTATGACGATAGTAATCCATGGTATTATGGGGTTGCAGTTTTGTAGGCCTATATTAAGAGCCGGGGTATGAATATTCGTATATATATGTATATATATATGAAGCGTGAATTGTATGATGATACTTATTGATTTGATATGATACTTGTATATCCTATGGGGATATGTTTAAAGTGATGAATAATATACATCTATAATATTGTTTATGATTATTATGCGAGTAGGATACACTCGATAAATGCGAAGGTTAAGTGTTGCGATCAATGGGTTGATTATAGTGCGTGAACAAATATGATGTTTCACCGCAATGTTGTTAAAGTTTTGGTGTTTGGGGGACGTTAGAATATAAGTCGGTTGTAGCCTTGGTCTAGAGCTTAAGAAAGGTTGGATTTGTGAAGTATAGACGTTACGACTACTAATAGCCGAGTCGGTACGTAGTGACTTCTAGTGAGTTTTTATGGTTGCGTGCTAGGTGCACGAGTTTTGTGGTAAAATATGGTTGTTGTTTGTCAAGGTAATAGACCTTGTTACTTGACTTGATTTTATTCAGTTATGTGCATTAGTTGTAGGGAACACCTACTTGATGCATCTTCATTGTAGTATCTTAAACTCTCATATCATAATTGTTATCTCCTCGCTCATTCATTTCCTTAGCGTAGGAGACTATTAAAAGGATGCTTAAAACCTTTTATCATGAACCTCAGATCCTTGCAACGAAAGTTTTTGAATATCCAATTTAGCCTGCATTCTAAATTGGTGATCAAAAGTGATCGTTGTTGGACTAGGATTGGTATGAATTGTGGTAGAATTGACTATACCCATTACCAAAAGGAATGGACCTAAATGAAAAGAGTTTTCAAAACATTTCATTGTTGCACTCTTATGTGTTCTTACCCGCGATAGGGAGATCGCGAGTATTACTTGCGTGGCTTGGAATGTCAGCTTGATTGTCTCTGATTTGGTTGAAAATTGCTCTATAGGCAATTATTACTCCTTGTGACTTAAGGTCTGTTATGCGCGAATTTTATGATGTACCCCGGGACAAATAGTTTCGGTAGTTGAATGTTTATAATATGCTTGAACTTGTTTCCATGTTAAACTTTGGGGTTTGTGTACGAAATTGGTTAGTATTGTTCGTATGTGTTTTCGCGACTCGAATATGAGTCATATTATTTCCAATCTGAAGAGTTTAATGTTGTTGCGCCTATGAGAAGTTCTGAAACCTGAGTTTGGATCACGGTAGTTTGATCCTCATATACTTGGTTTGGTTATTGTGATGGTAGACTCGGAGACTGAGTCTAGGTTTATGGTTTTGAGCATCGAGTGTTCACTGATTGTGAGACACCGTAGTGGTGTCTGGGTATTCCATATTAAGGTGATGACCTGGCATTGGTTTGAGATACGGTTTAGAATTCGGACGAATTTTTTAAGGGGAGAGGATGTAAGATCCCGATTCCCTGTTAGCTTGATTATGCGGCAATGCTCGTGATTTCTTCTTTGGTTGATTGCTCGCTTGGTTTGTGAGAGAGTCTAAATGTGTATGAGAGATCACATTAAGACCAAAACACTTTTAAGAGATGTCATGTCTTATAGTTGTTGACTTGCTAAAGTCAAAGTCATAACTCGACGATAGTCGAAATGCGACGCGATTGAGAAGTTTATTGTGTTTTGTGTTCTTGACCTCGATTTGGTCCTAGATCTTTACATGATGATTAAATAACATGTTTAGATGTGTTAAACTTCTAATTGGATGTATTCTTTAAGTCTCGTGAAGTTTTGACGCTCGAGGATAGCAATTCTCCTTATCGCGTAGTTCGAGATTAAGCCGGTGATCGCCCTTCGGGAGTCCTTTTCTCCTATCTGTTGTTCATCATCTGAGAGGCATTCAGGCCTATTTTGTAGCCCTTTTAGGTGTTTACAATCATGGGTTGTTGCTCGTCGATTTGTGGTTTCATTCGACGTTCCGTTAGCGAGATGTCGCGTCTTGCGTCGGTTTCGCACCGGGTTGTTTCGGGAGCTGTTGTGAGGGTTCTGGACCTACTTTGAGGGTGGTTTGAGACTTGGTTTGTTTAGACAAGTGTTTGAGGTCCTTTAGGGTTGAATTATAGGCTTTCAAGCTTTAAGACTTGCGGTTGCATGCGGAAAGACCGGACTCGAAAGGAAGCAACAAAAGCCGGAAGAGGAAGCCAGGACCATGCGCCGCATGGCCTCTATGATGCGACCGCATCACCAGCCAGATTCCCTGTTACGGGATTTTGAAGGAAATTTGGTGAGTTGCCCAACCTACCCCACCCAAACCCATCCTAAACTAATCCTAAACCTTCCTAACTACCTTAAGACATGTCCTTAACATCTAATTGAGATTTGGAGGTGGATTAGAGGGGTTAATCAAAGGGAAACAACTCAATCAACCTAAACATAACCCACTTCACTTTTAAACCCATTTGAAGCCCTAACACTTCATTTAACTCCCATATTCAGCCTATCACTCCACAAAAACGTGGGAGAGCTTGAGAGAGGAGTCTTCTAGGGTTCTTGAAGGTCCATCCATGGATTCCATTGCTTGGGGCCTCCATTTCACAATCCACTCCATAGAATTGAAGAGGAGAGTGAGGAGAACAACACCCACCACTTAGAATTTCGAATTTGTGGCTTGAAGGGGTTGAACCAAGGTAAGTTACTACACCTATCTCTCTTTGTTTTTGCCCCATTGACCCTAGGGAAAACAACCTTTGTGCTATGTGAGGTCAATGGGTGCATTTAGGGCTTTCTAGAGATACTATGAACCCTAGATTCTAGAGGATGAATTGGCTTGGGTGAACCTATTTGGGACCTTGATTTATATGATATTCATATGTTTAGTAGCCTATTCATCCTTGATATGTGATTTATTTCATGTTTATGAGCTTGATTGGTAGAGATACTTGGAAGGGGATTTTTGCCCTAATTATGTTTTGGTTCATTAACATGTTGGTAAGCATGATTATTATGTTATATATGTCTAGTAGAGTATACTAAACCATGTTGAGTGATTAAATCATGTTTTGGAGAATATGATTGGTAAGGTTACTTAAACGAAATTTTGCACAAATTGGCAAAATTGTTCTATGATGCATTGATAGTATTTTGTTGGGTTTATGTGAGTTCATTGAATTTGGGAATATGGTTATTGGTGAAAGTTATGTACATAGGGGGGGATATTGTAGCCCAAGCTTCTATGCCCTAATTTTTGGAAGGTGTACATTAGACTCAACGGAGTCATTTTAAGTTTGATAACGTGCTTAACGAACTTGGGTTGAAATCCTACAATGATTGGATTTCGTTTGATTAATGTTGTGAAATGCATAGTCTCCAAACTTTAAATGGAATTATGATTATGATGAACTTTATGGATTTTAGGCTTGGAAATCAAGCCCGAATGAATATTGAGAGATTTGTTGTACACTTTAATGAAATATTAAAGTGTGGATTTATGAAACACATAAAGAATGAAATGTAGTATTAAGACTCAACGAGTCGTTATAAGGCTAATAAAATGATAATGAGCCTTGGGTTGAAACCCTACAATGTTTGGGTTTGTTTGGATTATGTTCATGCACACCGGGTTTTCGGGTTTGTGTCCAATGGAGACTTATTAGAAATATATCTTGAGCATGCTTGCTAGAGCATGGGACAATAGAGACCTACATAAGGTCACGAGAATATTTAAGAGAAGATTAAGATAGAATTATCTTCTTATGGATTTTGGTTGCGTGTATATGGAATTATTTAGAGGAAGAGACTACGGAGTAGTCATGATGTTTTGAGTATGGTGTTGGTGTGATCGATCATGTATGACGATTAGGACTATGATTGAGTCCGGTGTATTTAAAATAAAGACTAAATAATAAGTCTTGAATTGTGGATATTTTGAGACTAGCGTAGTAGTCTTGGTTTGGTTTGAGTTGAGGATTATGGAAGACCTCACATTATATTTTATTAAGCTTGTAAGCTATACTTGACTGGGTTGATGACTTGAGGAATAATGAATACCTCAATATGTTGTTTTTAAAATAAACTTGTAAGTTAGTTGAACACAATGGTTATATGCAAATATATGCATTGTTCATGATGTTTGGTAGAGCATTATGTCCTACTTGATTTTATGCAATTATATGCATGGTTTATGAGATTTCGTAGAGCATTATGACCTACTTGATTATATGCAAATATGTGCATGGATTATGGAATTTCGTGGAGCATTATGCCCTACTTGTTTATATGCAATTATGTGCATGGTTTATGAGGTTGTTGTAGAGCATTTGGTCCTACATGATTTAATGAGCCCGATAATAATGAATGTGGTCTCATTGGTTTAGACAAGTAAATATCTACTTGAACGTTTGGTTTAAAGTCCAGCTGGCGGGTTTTGGTTGTTGTGTCGGCAATGGGACGATTCATAGCCTTTGGGAACAATCGCTATGAATCGTTGCATTGGGTCCTTTTTCTCCTCACTATTTGGCCAATAGTGGGATGTGATCTCGAGTTATGCCATCTAGCCTGACATCGAGCTCTCATTTCTCATCCTAGGTTGGATGAATGTAACGAGTACTCATTAAGGGAAACTGATGAGTTGAGATTATTTGGGGAGGAAACCCCAGGGTATGATTGATTGGGAATTGAGCCCGGATCATGGTTTGAGATTTGATATCATGGTAAGTTGGTTGGGTTTGAACCCGGATTTGGTTGTAACGGTTCGATTTATGTTCCCTGTTACACATGTTTATTTATGAGCATTTATATGAAAAATATTATGCTACATGATTTATGAGAGTTTATGTGCTTTGAAAATTAAGTACATGTTTCTTGTTGGTATACTAGCATGATACCATGATTTTTATATGATTGTGCATTATGCCATGCCATGACATAATATGCCATACAGTTGCATTTAGTAACTTACTGGGTCATTATGACTCACTCCGTGTGGTTGTTTTTCCCTAGTGTGTGCAGTGATCCCGTTAGTACGCGCGGCGGCTTCGGATAGTGATTTCTAGCAGGTGGTCTTTCAAGCCATAAGCTTGGAGTTATTTTATATAAATGTTGTTATTTATTTGTGAGGCTCGAATGTAAAGTTATGTAGACTTTACTTGGGTAGATTGTAGTATTATGTTATTGTTGTGTATTTGGGAGCCGGTTGTATAGCCGAGCCATTGTATCCTTAGAATTTATTCCCGTTGTCATTTCGAGCATGTGTGGCTCGTTTATTCTAGTTGTGGTATTATTGTTGTTCATTCCTCCGACAGTTTTAGTCGTGAGAGCTTGGTTGGTGGTTCAGTATTGGTTATATTGTTATAGTTAAATTGTTCCTCCGGCAAGTTATAGCCGTTGAGTGTTGTTTATCAGGTTGGGATTTTGATAGTTGTCGGCCTTGGTTGCCGATGGTTTGTTGTGCGTGTCTAATGTTGCGTCACGCGCGTCGAATTTTTGGGCCGAGAGATTTACTATCTCTTTGGTTGTTTATATTTAGGAGCTTGATAGCTCGGGTCCCATTATGGTTTTGCTTCCGCAGGTTTTGGTTTTCATTTTCTGTATTGCCGTTATGGCTTTACCTTCCTGTCGTGAGCTGGTTGGCTCGTCTTTTGACTCGCACCATTATGCTTAGCAGGTGCTTGTCTGTCTATTAGTTTGTCCTGATGGCACGACCTTGGGATCTCATATTGAGATCCGGGTCGGGTCGTCACAGCCCGCCTGGGAGAGGCTGAGGCGCCCGCCTCAACATCAGTGCACTTACGGAATTTTTTTTCCCCTGTTTTGGTATTGGACGACTTATACACCCTAACCCCCTATCTAAACCTATCCTAAACCTCCCTAACCCTCCTCACTTGTGTCCTAACATATCTAACTTGTTTTAAGGATTGATTAAGAGTGCTTTAGTGGGTCATTAAGCCACCAAATCAGATTAGAAAGGGACCACATTGGCTTGACACATGTCCCACTCAAAATCTAGACCAATATAAGCCTTGCAATCAGTTTTTGACCCTCATTTCTCTCCTCCACTCTCAACAAACGAATTTCCTTTCTCTCAAGCTTCTTCTATGGCTTCTTGAAGCTTTGCCCTTGGTCTTCCCTCATCCACTCTCCATTTGCCCAAGACTCCTTCATCAAAAGAGTAGAGCTCAAAGAGTAGAGCATTTCCATCCGAACGATTTTCTCATTTGCTTTCTTTGGTGTAGAACATGTAAGTTACTCTTCTTCTTCTTCTTCTCTTTAGTTCTCATTGACCCTAAGGAAACAAAGCCTATGGTGATTGAGGTCAATGAGGACACATATATGCTTCCTATGCTCTCTTCTTGTATTGTGAAAATATGGACTTGCTAGGAGCATGTGTAGGATGATTTCTTGCCTATGGAAGTTTATAAAACTCTTTCATCTTGTCTATTTAAGGTTTTGATCATGTTAGAAACATGTATTGTATATGTTGCTTGAATAAGTGCAATATGTGAATGCCCTAATTTGAGCCTACATTGTATGTTGTTAAGTTGTTATGTGTTCTATCCTATAAGATGAACTCTATGATATACATGAATCACTTTGCAATGCCTTGGTGAGTTTACAACCTTGTTGAACCTAGAAATGACCTAGGTTGGGTTATGAAGCACATAGCTTCAATTTCTCCAAAATTGGGAATTTAGAGAAAAGACTCAACGGAGTCGACTCTAGGGAATATTTGAACATGTTGAACTCTAGTTTCAATCCCTACGAAGTTTGAACACCGTTTGATTTGGTTTACTCAAATATGAGCTTGGTTTAGTTGTTTACAACAAGTTGTTATGAAAGATTGGTTTTGAGCAATTAATTGCCTTGACATGTTTTTATGGTAGAGATTCATACCCTACTTGGTTGGTCGAGTTCGCTCTTGTCGAATTCGATCTTTGATTGGTTTAAGTCAAGTAAATATCTACTTGTGCATCACATTGAGTCCAGCTGGCATTATTTGGTTTGTTTATTAAGTCAGGGTGGGACGATGCATCGCCTTCACGAATTATGGGATTCGTGCTCGCTATGGATCGCCGCACCTGGGACCTCACACACACCTCCATTGTTGGCCGCAATGGGAAGTAGCCCCTTTGCCGTATCAATACGTGCCGCACTGGCTTGCTATCTAGATCGAGTAGGTTCTCGATAAAAGTCGATGTAATCACCGAGCATCGATGTGGCACGATAAAGTATAATAAAGTTTATTGCAGGAGCTACGGAGCGGCCGTGACTATATCATATCCTACTTGTATGACTTATCTTTCCCGCACTTATGTGATTAATGCGCTAAGTGCTATATGATGATCATGTTCCATAATTGAGATAAATGTCATGCTATAACATGAACATGCATTGTAGTAACTTACTAAGTCTTTCGACTTACCCTATTTGTTTGTTTTGTTTCCTTAGATCCGAGCCGAGGAGACGGTCCGAGATAGACTCGCTTATTCGCTTGGTCGTTTGTGAGCATGGTTGCTCTTTTGGACTTTGTTGATTAGTCTTTTATTTGGAAAGGACGTTGGGAAGCAAGTCATATAGACTTGGCTTGGGGTTTTGTTGTTGTAGTAACTTAAGGATTTGACACTTGTAATCTTTTGTATGCCGACTATATGTCGAGCCTGTTTATATGTTTATGGTTCACTATAGTTTCTTCCGCTAAAGCTCGTTTATTTATTATTGTTGTTGTTGTCTCCGGCATGTTGTGACCGTTGAGGTTTTATAAGCATGTGTTAATATTGTAGGAGTAGTTGTTGGGTTCCGGCTGTAACGTCGCCGATGACTTGTTTATATTAAGTTGTTTTTCCGGCCAAGTGTAGCCGAGTTGTTATTCGTATGCGATGTTGCGCCACATGAATTTTGTTATCCTACTTGTGCATGCTTGTGTATCTTGTCTATTTGGACGGCACGGCTCGGGATCTCGCATTGGGGTCCGGATCGGGTCGTCACATCGATACAAGTTACCTCCCACCTCCTAGATTAGAGATGATTTAGTTCATCAAAGACGATGAACAACACATGAAGATGATGGGAGACATGATTTCATCTTCAATACTTGAAATTACAAAAGCTAACTATGTTATACAATCTAAAACTACCTAAAATCTATGTAAAGAGAGCTTCCAGCCGTCCTCCTCATGCTTAGGCTCGGCATCTGACTTCTATATATACTCGGGAGTTGTGATTGGATCGAATGACTGTGTGAAAATCCGAAAAGGTCGCATTCTGCCTACCTTGCGGTCACAAGGTGCTGGATACCTTGCGTCCGCAAGGTCTCCAGTACGGGTGGCTTTTGACTCTTTGATTGCTGACTTCGGGAGCCTATACTGCCTACCTTGCGATCGCAAGGTCTGAGGCACCTTGCGTCCGCAAGGTGTCCAGTTTGTGCAGTCTTCTTTCTTTCTTCAATTTTTCTCTTCCTTGTAATTTGCACTTAAAACTCTGGAGTTTCGCGTATTTTCACAATAATCCTGAAACTTACAAAACTCACCGAAAACATATATTAGTACTCAAAAGACTCGTGAAATAGCATAATTTAAGTCATAGAAGTATATAAAATCGACGTATAAAATACATCGATCAACCGACTAAATATGTCTAGGCTATGGACCTTGGTTAGCATTATAAACTGTTGCATTATAACTGTTACCTATTGCATTCCTCTCCTATTTTAATTTGAACGAAATTGGAGAGTCTATTATTTATCAACGATGTTCGTCTACTTAGTAAGCCTCGGGTTACCCGTAGACTCCATCGTTGAGGGCTCTGTAGACACCCTAATTTCGTACCCCTGATATGTGACTCTGGCATATGATATCAAGAACTGTTCAAACATAACAAATGTCAAGTTACAGGAGTCAAAAATACGAAAGGCAAAGCAGGATGCGCGAAACAGTAAAATGCGAAGGATAAAAGTGACAATTTTGAAAGTCAAATAGTGACTTGGCGCGGCCAAAAGGGGTATCTGGCGCCGCGCCAAGAGGAGCTAGGTTCCTCGCCCAGGCTACTACAGTCCCTCTCCCAGTTAACGCATTGTACAAGAATTGAAGGCTGGTGTACAAGAGTTTTGAACGTACTGAAGGGATTTTTAATCCCCGATATATCCCTTCGTCCACCTATAAATAAGTGCGTTGGGGTTCACTTCTGAAGACGGAAAAAGAGATCGCAAAGAAACTCTGAAATTTTCTCTGCGTCATCCTAACGCTGAGATTAGTGAGTGAAGTGAGATAAGGAGTGGTTAGCCCATAAAGCTTTGAAACCCTGCCAAAACTTCGCCAAATCAAAAACCCACCGGTTAAAAGTGATCCCTAGCCTTTTAGTTAGGTATCCACCTCATTTCCTCGGCCTAAAAACCATAAAGTAAGCCATTACTTTGCCCGAGTAAATAGGCCGAAAACGCCCAAAATAAGCCGTTATTCCAGCCAACCAAAAAGGCCAAAAACACCAAAACCAAGCAGTCATTCTGCCCGAGTGAGCGAGCCAAAACCACCAAAAATAAGCTGTCACTCTGCCCAAATCACAATAGCAGCAACAACAAAAAAGACTCACTCTCCCTGAAGGACAGAGCGAGCACACCCCGCTCTAAGAGGTAATAGCCTTTAAGGACGTTATTTTTATAAAATTTGTTCTTTAAATCCGACCAAATGTAGAAAATATAAGCCGTTGTGCTGCCCGGATTTAGTTAGAAAATATTATGTAAAAGAGCCGTTATAATGGCCAAATATTTTTAAATATATCTTTAATTATTGTAAGGAGACGGCTGCAAGTCCGTAAATAATGTAGCCGCGGATGTATTTTCTTTTATTTTTCTGTCTTTAAATGCTTTATTTATTTGCTAGATAAATATAACAAAAAGCATACTTTAGCCAAAAATCGTTTTTGAGACCGAAAGGGCGAGTTGGGCACCTTCCCAACTCGTAACTTAGCCTCCGAACCCGTTTTATAATCTCTGGTTTTTCTTTTTTTGGTTTTGCTTTATTTTTGCCTTAAAATAAAGATGTTGACTCTATAAAACATTTTGGATCCAGTGGGGCTTCGCAACACTCCTTTCTTGCATTTTTCCGTTTTTCCCTAAAAAAGGGATAATGGGAATGAAAGGGTGATGTATTCCCATATCCTGGTATCCCCTAAATAAGAGATAACTTGATGCGGGAAACCCAAAACTCCCATAGTGATCCGAAATAGGCCATAAGGCTATTTTCATAAAATCCATAGTGGGGGCGTCGCAACATCCGTTTTTGCACTTTTCCGTTTTCCCCTAAAAAATGGAAAATGTGAATGAAAGGGTGATGCATTCCCATATCCTGGTATCCCCCAAACAAGGGATAACTTGATACGGGAAACCCAAAGTTTCCATATTAGATAAAAAATTCACTAAAGTCAACCGAGGCGCATTCCAACGCGCTATTTTAAGACAACACTCTTCTCGCACTTTTAATTTCGTTCTCCCCTAAACAAGGGAGGATGAAATGAGAGCAGTGGTGTCCCGCATCCGCACGTACGCGCACCCCTATACAAGGGCACGCAGGGCGTGGGCGCAACGCCAGGCGACCCACAGCAGTGACGTACTTTAGCCCCAAAATTGTACCTAAAAAATATGTTCAAAAATAGCTAGATTCATTTGAAAACATGTTTTAAAAGATCTACCGGTTTGTAATTTTTCCATTATTAGGGTAAATTTCAAGTGGGTGTAATTTTTAAAACATGTTTTCATCTAGGTCCATAAATTTTTTGGATATTTCATATAACTACAAATCGATTGCCAAATGACAAAAGTGCCATCAATGAAGACAAATCTCATCCGGCCTAAAAAAACCCAAAAATGCTAATGCCACGGCTTGGCATCAGAACTGTTTTCACAGTTTATTGAAGTCAAAAAAATTCAAAAATGCTGATGCCAAGGCTTGGCATCGGATTTTCAGCTTTATTCAAGCTCAAAAAATCCAAAAAAATGCTAATGCCAAGGCTTGGCATCACGAGTGTTTTCACAGTTTATTCAAGCCCAAAAAATTTTAAAAATGCTGATGCCAAGGCTTGACATCAGGACTGTTTTCACAGTTTATTCTAGCCCAAAAAAACCCAAAAATGCTAATGCCAAGGCTTGGCATCAGAACTGTTTTCACAGTTTATTGAAGCCAAAAAAATTCAAAAATGCTGATGCCAAGGCTTGGCATCAGGACTGTTTTCACAGTTTATTCAAGCTCAAAAAATCCAAAAAATGTTAATGCCAAGGCTTGACATCACGAGTGTTTTCACAGTTTATTTAAGCCCAAAAAATTAAAAAAATGCTGATGCCAAGGCTTGACATCAGGACCGTTTTCACAATTTATACTAGCCCAAAAAAACCAAAAAATGCTAATGTCAAGGCTTGGCATCAGGATTGTTTTCACAGTTTATTCAAGCCAAAAAAATTCAAAAATACTGATGCCAAGGCTTGACATCAGAACTATTTTCAAAGTTTTTTGCAAGACCAAACAAAACTGTGAAAACATTAGCCATTTCTTCGTTTAGGTTGGTAACATTTTAAGAAAAGAGGAAGATGGAGAAGGAGATGAAGAATGGTGGTTGCAAGAGGGGTTTGAGGTGACAACTAATGAATCGCACAAAGGACTGATCATAAGTGGTTAGGCTCCACAAGTGTTGGTACTTGAACATGAATTAATTGGGGGATTTATGACACATGCAGGAACAAACTCAATTCTTGAAGCTGTGACGGCTAGTGTACCTATGGTAACTTGGCCTCTACTTTGCAGATCAATTTCAAAAATGAGAAGCTCGTGACTCAGGTGTTGAAATGTGGTGTGGCAGTAGGCAATCTGCTCTGGAAGGCCCATTCCACTTCAGTGACAGCCTTGATTATGAGAGAGAACTTAGTGAAAGCGGTGAGCTAAGTGATGAGTGATGATAGAGACGCAGAGCAGATGAGGAAGACTGGAGATTGAGATTTAAAAGAATGTAGAATTTCTAGGGACGTTGAATTTTGAAAATGGGGTAGAGAGAGAGAAAGGATGAAGGTTGGGGAGAAGTTTATGCGAGAAATGAACAAAGAAGGGGTAGTGACGTACATTTGCCCCAAAATTTAACCTAAAAATATGTCCAAAAATAGATGGATTTATTTGAAAACATGTTTGAAAAGATCTATCGGTTTGTAATTTTTAGGGTAAATTTCTAGTGGGTACAATTTTTAAAACATGTTTTTATCAAGGTCCATCAATTTTTTGGACATTTCAGGACTGTTTTCATAGTTTATTCCAGCCAAAAAAATTCAAAAATGCTGATGTCAAGGCTTGGCATCAGGGCTGTTTTCACAGTTTATTCAAGCCCAAAAAAACCAAAAAATGCTGATGCCAAGGCTTGGCATTAGCACTGTTTTCACATTTTATTCAAGAATAAAAAATTCAAAAATGTTGATGCCAAGGCTTCGCATCAGGACTGTTTTCACAGTTTATTCTAGCAAAAAAAAAAAAACCAAAAAATGCTAATGCCAAAGCTTGGCATTAGGAATGTTTTCACATCTTATTCAAGCCGAAAAAAATTACAAAAATTCGATGCCAAGGCTTGGCATCAGAACTGTTTTCATAGTTTTTTACTAGACCAAACAAATTCAAAAATGCTGAATGCAGACATTAGGTTGACAAATCCTGGCATCAGGTTGACAATTTCAGGCATCAGGTTGACAAACCCAAGCATCAGGTTGTGAAACGTGAATTTTCACGGCATCTCGACGCATCAAAATCTCTCATGTTGACAGAAATCGCATATGCGTTGGAAAACACTGGCCATTTCTTCGTTTGGGTTATGGTAAAGTTTTATGAAATGAAGGAGATGGAGAAGGAGATGAAGAATGGTGGTTAATAGAGGCTTTTTAGGTGACAACTAATGAACCGTGCAAAGGACTGATCATAAGGGGTTGGGCTCAACAACTGTTGGTACTTGAACATGAATCAATTGGGGGATTCATGACACATGCTGGAACAAACTCAATTCTTGAAGCTGTGATGGCTGGTGTACCTATGGTTACTTGGCCTATGTTTTGCAGATCAATTTCAAAATGAGAAGCTCATGACTCAGGTGTTGAAATGTGGCTTGCTAGTAGGCAATCTTCTCTGGAAGGCCCATTCCACTTCAGAGACAGCCTTGATTATGAGAGAGAACTTAGTGAAAGCGGTGAGCTAGGTGATGAGTGATGAAAGAGACGCAGAGCAGATGAGGAAGACTGAAGATCGAGATTTGAAAGAATGGAGAATTTCTAGGGAGAATGAATTTTGAAAATGGGGTAGAGAGAGAGAGGATAAAGGTTGGAGAAAAGTTTATGCGAGAAATTAACAAAGAAAGGGCAGTGACGTACTTTCGCCCCAAAATTGTACCTAAAAGATATGTCCAAAAAATAGTTGAATTCAGTTGAAAACATGTTTTAAAAGATCTAACGGCTTGTAATTTTTCCATTCTTAGGGCAAATTTTAAGTGGGTACAATTTTAAAAACATGTTTTCATCTATGTCCATCAATTTTTTGGACATTTCATATAACTACAAATTGGTTGCCAAATGAAAAAAATTCCATTATTGAAGACAAATCTCATCCGACCTAAAAAAACCAAAAATTGCTGAGGCTAAGGCATGGCGTCAGGACTATTTTCATAGTTTATTCCAGCCAAAATAATTCAAAAATTCTAATGCTAAGGCTTGGCATAAGGATTGTTTTCACAGCTTATTCAAGTCCAAAAAAACCAAAAAATGATGATGCCAAGGCTTGGCATTAGGACTGTTTTCACAGTTTATTCAAGAATAAAAAAATCAAAAAAGTTGATGCCAGGGCTTGGCATCAGGACTTTTTTCACAGTTTATTGTAGCAAAAAAAAAAAAAAAAGCTAAAGCCAAGGCTTGGCATCAGGACTATTTTAGCAGTTTATTCAAGAAAAAAAATTCAAAAATGTTGATGCCAAGGCTTGGCATCAAAACTGTTTTCATAGTTTTTTGCTAGACCAAACAAATGCAAAAATGCTGAATTCAGACATCAGGTTGACAATTTCAGGCATCAGGTTGACAAACCCAAGCATCAGTTTGTGCAACATGAATTTTCACGGCATCCCGACGCATCAAAATCTCTCATGTTGACAGAAATCGCATATGCGTTGGAAAACACTGGCCATTTCTTCGTTTGGGTTGTGGTAAAGTTTTATCAAAAGAGGGAGAAGGAGAAGGAGATGAAAAATGGTTGTTTCCAGAGGGGTTTGTGGTGACAGCTAATGAAACGTGCAAAGGACTGATCATAAGGGGTTGGGCTCAACAAGTGTTGGTACTTGAACATGAATCAATTGGGGGATTCATGACACATGCCGGAACAAACTCAATTCTTGAAGCTCTGACGGCTGGTGTACCAATGGTAACTTGGCCTTTGTTTTACAGATCAATTTCAAAATGAGAAGCTCATGACTCAGGTGTTGAAATGTGGCTTGCTAGTAGGCAATCTACTCTGGAAGGCCCATTCCACTTCAGAGACAACCTTGATTAGGAGAGAGAACTTAGTGAAAGTGTGAGCTAGGTGATGAGTGATTATAGAGATGCAGAGTAGATAAGGAAGACTGAAGATCAAGATTTGAAATAATGGAGAATTTCTAGGGAAGTTGAATTTTGAAAATGGGGTAGAGAGAGAGAGAGAGAGAGGATGAAGGTTGGGGAGAAGTTTATGCGAGAAATTAACAAAGAAGGGGCAGTGATGTACTTTAGCCCCAAAATTATACCTAAAACATATGTGCAAAAAATAGTTGGATTCATTTGTAAACATGTTTTAAAAGATCTACCGGCTTTTAATTTTTCCATTATTAGGGAAAATTTCAAGTGCGTACAATTTTAAAAACATATTTTCATCTAGCTCCATCAATTTTTTGGACATTTCATATAACTACAAATTGGTTGCCAAATGACCAAGTGCCATTAACGAAGACAAATATCATCCGGCCTAAAAAAACAAAAAAAAATGTTGATGCCAAGGCTTGGCATCAGGACTGTTTTTATAGCTTATTCAAGCCCAAAAAAACCAAAAAAATCTAATGCCAAGGCTTGATATCTTGGCATCAAGACTGTTTCTACAGTTTATTCAAGCCCAAAAAAAATTCAAAAATGGTGATGCCAAGGCTTGGCATCAGGACTGTTTTCACAGATTATTCAAGCCAAAAAAATTCAAAAATGCCAGTGCCAAGGCTTGGCATCAAAACTGTTTTCATTGTTTTTTACAAGACCAAACAAATTCAAAAATGTTGAATCCAGGCATCAGGTTGACAAACCCATGCATCAGGTTGTGCAATGTGAATTTTCAGGGCATCCCGTGTCATCAAAATCTTTCATGTTGATAGAAATCACATATGCGTTGGAAAACACTGGCCATTTCTTCATTTGGGTTGTTGGTATAGTTTTAAGAATAAAGGGAGATGGAGAAGGAGATGAAGAATGGTGGTTGCCAGAGGGATTTGAGGTGACAATAATGAATCGCGTAAAGGACTGATCATAAGGGGTTGGACTCCACAAGTGTTGATACTTGAACATGAATCAATTGGGGGATGCATGACACAGGCCGGAACAAACTCAATTCTTGAAGATGTGACGGTTGGTCCTATGGTAACTTGGCCTCTGTTTTGCAAATCAATTTCAAAATGCGAAGCTCATGACTCAGGTGCCAAAATATGGCTTGCCAGTAGGCAATCTGCTCTGGAAGGTCCATTCCACTTCAGAGACAGCATTGATTATGAGAGAGAACTTAGTCAAAGCAGTGAGCTAAGTGATGAGTGATGACAGAGACGAAGCGTATGAGGAAGATCAAGATCGAGATTTGAAAGAATGGAGAATTTCTAGGGTGGTTGAATTTTGAAAATGGGGTAGAGAGAGAGAGAGAGAGGATGAAGGTTTGGGCAAAGTTTATGCAAGAAATGAACAAAGAAGGGGCAGTGACGTACTTCAGCCCCAAAACTGTACCTAAAAGATATGTCCTAGAATAGCAGGATTCATTTGAAAACATGTTTTAAAAGATCTACCGGCTTGTAATTTTTCCATTATTCGGGTAAATTTCAAATGGGTACAATTTTAAAAACATGTTTTCATCTAGGTCCATCCATTTTTGGACATTTCATATAACTACAAATTGGTTGCCAAATGAAAAAAGTGCCATTAATGAAGACAAATCTCATCCGGCCTAAAAAAACTAAAAAATGCTGATGCTAAGGCATGGCATCGGGACTGTTTTCACTATTTATTCAAGCTAAAAAAAAAAAATTCAAAAATGCTGATGCCATGGCTTGGCATCAGGACTATTTTCACTGTTTATTCAAGCCCAAAAAAACCAAAAAATGCTGATGTCAAGGCTTGGGATCAGGACTGTTTTTACAGTTTATTCAAGCCCAAAAAAATTAAAAAATGTTGATGCCAAGGCTTGGCATCAGGACTGTTTTCACAGTTTATTCTAGCCCAAAAAAACTCAAAAATGCTAATGCCAAGGCTTGGCATCAGAACTGTTTTCACAGTTTATTGAAGCCAAAAAAATTCAAAAATGCTGATGCCAAGGCTTGGCATCAGGACTGTTTTCACAGTTTATTCAAGCTCAAAAAATCCAAAAATGCTAATGCCAAGGCTTGGCATCACGAGTGTTTTCACAGTTTATTCAAGCACAAAAAATTAAAAAAATGCTGATGCCAAGGCTTGACATCAGGACCGTTTTCACAGTTTATTCTAGCCCAAAAAAACCAAAAAAATGCTAATGTCAAGGCTTGGCATCAGGATTGTTTTCACAGTTTATTCAAGCCAAAAAAATTCAAAAATACTGATGCCAAGGCTTGGCATCAGAACTATTTTCAAAGTTTTTTGCAAGACCAAACAAACAAAAATGTTGAGTCCAGGCATCAGGTTGTGCAACGTGAATTTTCACGGCATCCTGAAACATCAAAATCTTTCATGTTGACAGAAATCGCATATGCGTTGGAAAACATTAGCCATTTCTTCGTTTAGGTTGGTAACATTTTAAGAAAAGAGGAAGATGGAGAAGGAGATGAAGAATGGTGGTTGCAAGAGGGGTTTGAGGTGACAACTAATGAATCGCGCAAAGGACTGATCATAAGGGGTTGGGCTCCACAAGTGTTGGTACTTGAACATGAATTAATTGGGGGATTTATGACACATGCAGGAACAAACTCAATTCTTGAAGCTGTGACGGCTAGTGTACCTATGGTAACTTGGCCTCTACTTTGCAGATCAATTTCAAAAATGAGAAGCTCGTGACTCAGGTGTTGAAATGTGGTGTGGCAAGAGGCACCGCCTGAAGGCCCATTCCACTTCAGTGACAGCCTTGATTATGAGAGAGAACTTAGTGAAAGCGGTGAGCTAAGTGATGAGTGATGACAGAGACGCAGAGCAGATGAGGAAGACTGGAGATTGAGATTTAAAAGAATGTAGAATTTCTAGGGACGTTGAATTTTGAAAATGGGGTAGAGAGAGAGAAAGGATGAAGGTTGGGGAGAAGTTTATGCGAGAAATGAACAAAGAAGGGGTAGTGACGTACTTTAGCCCCAAAATGTAACCTAAAAATATGTCCAAAAATAGATGGATTTATTTGAAAACATGTTTGAAAAGATCTATCGGTTTGTAATTTTTAGGGTAAATTTCTAGTGGGTACAATTTTTAAAACATGTTTTTATCAAGGTCCATCAATTTTTTGGACATTTCAGGACTCTTTTCATAGTTTATTCCAGCCAAAAAAATTCAAAAATGCTGATGTCAAGGCTTGGCATCGACTGCCACGCTTATTCAAGCCCAAAAACCAAAAATGCCGATGCCAAGGCTTGGCATTAGCATCAAGTTTTCACATTTTATTCAAGAATAAAAATTCAAAAATGTTGATGCCAAGGGCATCGGATCGCTTTATTCTAGCAAAAAAACCAAAAAATGCTAATACCAAGGCTTGGCATTAGGAATGTTTTCACATCTTATTCAACCCGAAAAAAATTACAAAAATTCTGATGCCAAGGCTTGGCATCAGAACTGTTTTCATAGCTTTTTACTAGACCAAACAAATTCAAAAATGCTGAATCCAGACATTAGGTTGACAAATCCTGGCATCAGGTTGACAATTTCAGGCATCAGGTTGACAAACCCAAGCATCAGGTTGTGAAACGTGAATTTTCACGGCATCTCGACGCATCAAAATCTCTCATGTTGACAGAAATCGCATATGCGTTGGAAAACACTAGCCATTTCTTCGTTTGGGTTATGGTAAAGTTTTATGAAATGAAGGAGATGGAGAAGGAGATGAAGAATGGTGGTTAATAGAGGCTTTTTAGGTGACAACTAATGAATCGTGCAAAGGACTGATCATAAGGGGTTGGGCTCAACAAGTGTTGGTACTTGAACATGAATCAATTGGGGGATTCATGACACATGCTGGAACAAACTCAATTCTTGAAGCTGTGATGGCTGTTGTACCTATGGTTACTTGGCCTATGTTTTGCAGATCAATTTCAAAATGAGAAGCTCATGACTCAGGTGTTGAAATGTGGCTTGCTAGTAGGCAATCTTCTCTGGAAGGCCCACTCCACTTCAGAGACAACCTTGATTATGAGAGAGAACTTAGTGAAAGCGGTGAGCTAGGTGATGAGTGATGACAGAGACGCAGAGCAGATGAGGAAGACTGAAGATCGAGATTTGAAAGAATGGAGAATTTCTAGGGAGAATGAATTTTGAAAATGGGGTAGAGAGAGAGAGGATAAAGGTTGGGGAGAAGTTTATGCGAGAAATTAACAAAGAAAGGGCAGTGACGTACTTTCGCCCCAAAATTGTACCTAAAAGATATGTCCAAAAAATAGTTGAATTCAGTTGAAAACATGTTTTAAAAGATCTAACGGCTTGTAATTTTTCCATTCTTAGGGCAAATTTCAAGTGGGTACAATTTTAAAAAACATGTTTTCATCTATGTCCATCAATTGTTTGGACATTTCATATAACTACAGATTGGTTGCCAAATGAAAAAAATTCCATTATTGAAGACAAATCTCATCCGGCCTAAAAAAACCAAAAAATGCTGAGGCTAAGGCATGGCATCAGGACTATTTTCATAGTTTATTCCAGCCAAAATAATTCAAAAATTCTAATGCTAAGGCTTGGCATAAGGATTGTTTTCACAGCTTATTCAAGTCCAAAAAAATTAAAAAATGCTGAGGCCAAGGCTTGGCATTAGGACTGTTTTCACAGTTTATTCAAGAATAAAAAAATCAAAAAAGTTGATGTCAGGGCTTGGCATCAGGACTTTTTTCACAGTTTATTGTAGCAAAAAAAAAAAAAAAAAAAGCTAAAGCCAAGGCTTGGCATCAGGACTGTTTTAGCAGTTTATTCAAGAAAAAAATTTCAAAAATGTTGATGCCAAGGCTTGGCATCAAAACTGTTTTCATAGTTTTTTGCTAGACCAAACAAATGCAAAAATGCTGAATTCAGACATCAGGTTGACAATTTCAGGCATCAGGTTGACAAACCCAAGCATCAGTTTGTGCAACATGAATTTTCACGGCATCCCGACGCATCAAAATCTCTCATGTTGACAGAAATCGCAAATGCGTTGGAAAACACTTGCCATTTCTTCGTTTGGGTTGTGGTAAAGTTTTATCAAAAGAGGGAGAAGGAGAAGGAGATGAAAAATGGTGGTTTCCAGAGGGGTTTGTGGTGACAGCTAATGAATCGTGCAAAGGACTGATCATAAGGGGTTGGGCTCAACAAGTGTTGGTACTTGAACATGAATCAATTGGGGGATTCATGACACATGCCGGAACAAACTCAATTCTTGAAGCTGTGACGGCTGGTGTACCAATGGTAACTTGGCCTTTGTTTTACAGATCAATTTCAAAATGAGAAGCTCATGACTCAGGTGTTGAAATGTGGCTTGCTAGTAGGCAATCTACTCTGGAAGGCCCATTCCACTTCAGAGACAACCTTGATTAGGAGAGAGAACTTAGTGAAAGTGTGAGCTAGGTGATGAGTGATTACAGAGATGCAGAGTAGATAAGGAAGACTGAAGATCAAGATTTGAAATAATGGAGAATTTCTAGGGAAGTTGAATTTTGAAAATGGGGTAGAGAGAGAGAGAGCGAGAGGATGAAGGTTGGGGAGAAGTTTATGCGAGAAATTAACAAAGAAGGGACAGTGATGTACTTTAGCCCCAAAATTATACCTAAAACATATGTCCAAAAAATAGTTGGATTCATTTGTAAACATGTTTTAAAAGATCTACCGGCTTTTAATTTTTCCATTATTAGGGAAAATTTCAAGTGCGTACAATTTTAAAAACATATTTTCATCTAGCTCCATCAATTTTTTGGACATTTCATATAACTACAAATTGGTTGCCAAATGACCAAGTGCCATTAATGAAGACAAATCTCATCCGGCCTAAAAAAACAAAAAAAAATGTTGATGCCAAGGCTTGGCATCAGGACTGTTTTTATAGTTTATTCAAGCCCAAAAAAACCAAAAAAATCTAATGCCAAGGCTTGACATCTTGGCATCAAGACTGTTTCTACAGTTTATTCAAGCCCAAAAAAAATTCAAAAATGGTGATGCCAAGGCTTGGCATCAGGACTGTTTTCACAGTTTATTATAGGGTAAATTTCAAGTGGGTACAATTTTAAAAACATGTTTTCATCTAGGTCCATCAATTTTTTGGACATTTCATATAACTACAAATTGGTTGCCAAATGAAAAAAGTGCCATTAAAGAAGACAAATATCATTCGGCCTAAAACAACCTAGAAAATGCTGATTCCAAGGCTTGGCATCAGGACTGTTTTCACTATTTATTCAAGACAAAAAAAATTTAAAAATGCTGATGCCAAGGCTTGGCATCAGAACTGCTTTCACAGATTATTCAAGACCAAAAAAACCAAAAAATGCTGATCTCAAGGCTTGGCATAAGGACTTTTTTAACATTTTATTCAAGCCCAAAAAAAATTCAAAAATGGTGATGCCAAGGTTTGGCATCAGGACTGTTTTCACAGTTTATTCAAGCCAACAAAATTCAAAAATGCCAGTGCCAAGGCTTGGCATCAAAACTGTTTTCATAGTTTTTTACAAGACCAAACAAATTCAAAAATGTTGAATCCAGGCATCAGGTTGACAAACCCATGCATCAGGTTGTGCAATGTGAATTTTCATGGCATCCTGTCTCATCAAAATCTTTCATGTTGATAGAAATCACATATGCGTTGGAAAACACTGGCCATTTCTTCGTTTGGGTTGTTGGTATAGTTTTAAGAATAGAGGGAGATGGAGAAGGAGATGAAGAATGGTGGTTGCCAGAGGGATTTGAGGTGACAAATAATGAATCGCGTAAAGGACTGATCATAAGGGGTTGGACTCCACAAGTGTTGATACTTGAACATGAATCAATTGGGGGATGCATGACACAGGCCGGAACAAACTCAATTCTTGAAGATGTGACGGTTGGTCCTATGGTAACTTGGCCTCTGTTTTGCAAATCAATTTCAAAATGCGAAGCTCATGACTCAGGTGCCAAAATGTGGCTTGCCAGTAGGCAATCTGCTCTGGAAGGCCCATTCCACTTCAGAGACAACATTGATTATGAGAGAGAACTTAGTCAAAGCAGTGAGCTAAGTGATGAGTGATGACAGAGACGCAGAGCAGATGAGGAAGACTGAAGATCGAGATTTGAAAGAATGGAGAATTTCTAGGGTGGTTGAATTTTGAAAATGGGGTAGAGAGAGAGAGAGAGAGGATGAAGGCTTGGGCAAAGTTTATGCAAGAAATGAACAAAGAAGGGGCAGTGACGTACTTCAGCCCCAAAACTGTACCTAAAAGATATGTCCTAGAATAGCTGGATTCATTTAAAAACATGTTTTAAAAGATCTACCGGCTTGTATTTTTCCATTATTCGGGTAAATTTCAAGTGGGTACAATTTTAAAAACATGTTTTCATCTAGGTCCATCCATTTTTTGGACATTTCATATAACTACAAATTGGTTGCCAAATGAAAAAAGTGCCATTAATGAAGACAAATCTCATCCGGCCTAAAAAAACTAAAAAATGTTGATGCTAAGGCATGGCATCAGGACTGTTTTCACTATTTATTCAAGCTAAAAGATTTTTTTCAAAAATGCTGATGCCATGGCTTGGCATCAGGACTATTTTCACTGTTTATTCAAGCTCAAAAAAACCAAAAAATGCTGATATCAAGGCTTGGGATCAGGACTGTTTTTACAGTTTATTCAAGCCCAAAAAAATTCAAAAATGTTGATGCCAAGGCTTGGCATCAGGACTGTTTTCACAGTTTATTCTAGCCCAAAAAAACCAAAAAAATGCTAATGCCAAGGCTTGGTATCAGGACTGTTTTTACAGTTTATTCAAACAAAAAAATTAAAAAATGTTGATGCTAAGGCATGGCATCAGAACTGCTTTCACAGTTTTTTGCAAGACCAAACAAATTCAAAAATGCAGAATCCAGGCATCAGGTTGACAAATCCAGGCATCAACTTCACAATTTCAGGCATCAGGTTGACAAACACAAGCATTAGGTTGTGCAACGTGAATTTTAACAGCATCCCGACATATCAAAATCTTTCATGTTGACAGAAATCGAATATGCGTTGGAAAACACTAGCCATTTCTTCGTTTGGGTTGTTGGTAAAGTTTTATGAAAAGAGGGAGATAGAGAAGGAGATGAAGAATGGTGGTTGCCAGAGGGGTTTGTGGTGACAGCTAATGAATTACACAAAGGACTGATCATAACGGGTTGGGGTCCACAAGTGTTGGAACTTGAACATGAATCAATTGGGGGATTCATGACACATGCCAGAACAAACTCAATTCTTGAAGTTGTGACGACTGGTGTACCTATGGTAACTTGGCCTCTGTTTTGTAGATCAATTTAAAAGTGCGAAGCTCGTCACTCAGGTGTCGAAATGTGGTTTGCCAGTAGGCAATCTGCTCTGGAAGGCCCATTCCACTTCAGAGACAACCTTGATTATTAGAGAGAACTTAGTGAAAGCGATGAGGTAGGTGATCAGTGATGACAGAGACGAAGAGTAGATGAGGAAGACTGAAGATCGAGATTTGAAAGAATAGAGAATTTCTGGGGTGGTTGAATTTTGAAAATGGGGTAGAGAGAGAGAGGATGAAGGTTGGTGAGAAGTTTGCACGAGAAATGAACAAAGAAGAGGCAGTGACGTACTTCAGCCCCAAAAGTGTACCTATAAGATATGTCCAAAAATAGCTGGATTCATTTGAAAACATGTTTTAAAAGATCTACCAGCTTGTAATTTTTCCATTATTAGGGTAAATTTCAAGTGGGTACAATTTTAAAAACAAGTTTTCATCTAGGTCCTTCAATTTTTTGGACATTTCATATAACTACAAATTGGTTGCCAAATGAAAAAAGTGCCATTAATGAAGGCAAATCTCATTCGGCCTAAAAGAACCTAAAAAATGCTGATGACAAGGCTTGGCATCAGGACTGTTTTAACTGTTTATTCAAGCCAAAAAAAATTCAAAAATGCTGATGCCAAGGCTTGGCATCAGGAATGTTTTCACTGTTTATTCAAGCTCAAAAAAACCAAAAGATGCTGATGCCAAGGCTTGGCATCAGGACTGTTTTTACAGTTTATTCAAGTTCAAAAAAAATTCAAAAATGCAGATGCCAATGCTTGACATCAGGACTGTTTTCACAGTTTATTCTAGCCCAAAAAAATGAAAAAAATGCTAATGCCAAGGCTTGGCGTTAGGACTGTTTTAACAGTTTATTCAAACAAAAAAATAAAAAAATGTTGATGCTAAGGCATGACATCAGAACTGTTTTCACAGTTTTTTTGCAAAACCAAACAAATTCAAAGATGCTGAATCCAGGCATCAGGTTGACAAATCCAAGCATCAAGTTCACAATTTCAGGCATCAGGTTGACAAACCCAAGCATCAGGTTGTGCAACGTGAATTTTAACAGCATCCCGACATATCAAAATCTTAACAATAATAATAATAATATCACAGAAAAATAATTCTACATTTTATTTTGAAATATCTCAACAAATATTTGAAATATTTTTTATGTATAATTTTTTTTTTACCATTCTTCCCAATATACGACTTCATTTAATACTATCTACTAGGAAAATTAAGTAAATTAATGAGAGAGAGAAATAATGAAATGTGTATTATGGCCATAACACATTTTACAACCATTACATTTTTCTTAATCCTTGTGTCTTGTTAACTATAAATATTTATCTAAGACGGAGAGATGGACCAATTTGAACGTGAGACATCGATTGAAAATTGATGAACTGCTATGAAATGGGAATAACAATTACACAATTTCGAATCTTGCATTGCAATGTATGATGTAAAAATCCGGAAAT
Source organism: Codonopsis lanceolata (assembly GCA_013146195.2). Taxonomy (NCBI): domain Eukaryota; kingdom Viridiplantae; phylum Streptophyta; class Magnoliopsida; order Asterales; family Campanulaceae; genus Codonopsis; species Codonopsis lanceolata. Next base: position 101,215,354 of record CM028380.1, on the reverse strand, counting down.
GCGATACACATAATTATACATCAAAACCATGCATGACAATGAATGAACTGATACTTATCAAAAGTGTGTCGGGTTCATTAAGGGTAGTGTTAAAAAACCATAGTGGATAGCGGTGAAAACCTTTCAAAACAGAACGACCAAAATTTCATCATATTCTATTCCAACATCTAAAAGACTAAAAATATAAATGGGTCTGACGTGTTCATAACCCAACTCATATTAATTGAATGACAAAACTTACGGTAAACAAATTCAATTGACAATGAGTGATGGAAAATTGACTCAAATAATTCTATTTGTAATGATTTAAGCTTATTAATAGCTCATTTCAATATTAATAATCAATAACAATTAAAAAGAAAATTTTAATCTCTTGGCTTGTTACTGCACCCCACTCGCGGATAATAAAACGACATCATTTTAGAGTATATATATATATATAACTTTTGTCTTGGGTCTCGCTACCTCTTGTCTTGATATCTATTCTTGTAGCCTTTCCCTCTCACTGAAGAAAAAGCAAACTATTAACCCACCTTATTTTGCGCAAGAGCCAACTCTCATTTTAGTTTTTCTTCTTCACTCCCTTTACTCACTAACTATCCCTCTCCCCATTCTTTATCTTCAAAAATCTAGAACTCTATGAAGTGGGATAATCAAGAAAGCTTTCCAAGTAAAAATACTTGGGCACACTATAATTTGAAGTAAATCTGACTACTTTTCGAACACAACGGCAAATCAATTTGTTCATGATTAATTGGACGGTTAACCTTTTTCTTTGAAAGAGAGGTAACTTTGCAATACCGAAACCTTTTCTCTTTGTTAAAGGAAAAATCATGTTACAATATTATTTGTTTCATTTTGTGATTTACCATTAATTATATTGAGAAGGCCCGACCCGAATTCCAACATGAAATCCCTATGTCATGCCGCTAGAACTAACACAAATGGAAGACAAGCACTTGCTACACAATAGTGTAAGTCAACAATAGAGCTAACAAGCTCTAAACACAAACGTAAAACAGTACCAAAATACGGGATTTAAAACATTGAAGGAGCGGAAGCATTAACACGGTGAAAATCCGAGCTAAAGAGCTTGGAACAGGAAGAAGAAAACCCAAGAGGGACGTTATCTAACGAGGCTAAAACAAAACTGGCGTGCCGCAACATTGCAGACACAGAACAAACCATCAGCACTCTAAGCTGTCGTTTCAACAAAGAACCATCTTGAACAACAATAACAACATAACGGCTAAATCATACTGGGGTAACAACAACAACAACAACAACAGGAATATAGAAAGCCCCAAAGCTACTGCGTGCCCAGGAGACAACTGAAATAAATATTAATACGACGAACAACGGTCCGACATAACACGTCGGCCCAAGAAAGAAATGCAACCAATCATAATTACCCAAGTGTCCTACCCGATCGTAAAGTCTATTTAACTTTGCATAATGTCGACCTCACAAGAATAGCAACGCACATAAGATAAGTAATGATGCTATAACGAAATAGGACTCCACGAACTACTACTCGGAAGAGTCGGCTACTACTAGCACGAACCACATGATCTCAGCTCGATTTATCGACCAGTTGAGAGGGCAAGGCTAGAGTCACGATTTACTCAGCCTCTACGAGGCTAACGAGCCACTGCACACTAAAACAAAGTACGGAGTGAGTCATAATGACCATGTACGCTACTATAAATAACATGATAATATACACAGATATAAATAGTCATGGTATCATATTAATACAATAAAATCCATGAAGACGTATCATATACTTTATATACTCTACAAGATAACCCTTTCCTTCTCATATATCAAACCATCTAGATAAAGAATGGTTAAATTCCATGCTCACAAAAAAACCACATGAATTAGAAAGCATTTCAAATATAATCATCATATATATTAGAATGTATATATATATATATATATATATACCTCAAGTCACTCATGGAATTATCATGTACAATTATGTATATCTGTGGGTCGCCCGGACTGCGCCCGCTCCCCGTGCGCCCTTGGGTAGGGGTGCGCGTACGTGCGGATGCGGGACACCACTGCTCTCATTCCATCCTCCCTTGTTTAGGGGACGACAAAATTAAAAATGCGAGAGGAGTGTTGTCTAGAATAGTGCGTTTGAATACGCCTTGGTTGACTTTAGTGGATTTTTGGTCCAATATGAGAGCTTTGGGTTTTCTATATCAAGTTATCCCTATTTTAGGGGATACCAGGATATAGAAATACATCACCCTTTCATTCTCATTCTCCCTTTTTTAAGGGGAAAACAGAAAGGTGCAAGAAAGGAGTGTTGCGAGGCCCCACTATGGATTTTATGAAAATAGCCTTATGGCCTATTTCAGATCACTATGGGTGCTTTGGGTTTTCTACATCAAGTTATCCCTTGTTTAGGGGATACCAGGATATAAGAATGCATCATCCTTTCATTCTCATTCTCCATTTTTTAGGGGAAAACGGAAAAGTGCAAGAAAGGAGTGTTGCGACGCCCCACTGGATCCAAAATGTTTTATAGAGTCATCATCTTTATTTTAAGGAAGAAATAAAGCAAAAAAAAAAAAAACCAGAGATTGCAAAAGCGGGTTCGGAGGCTAAGTTACGAGTTGGGAAGGTGCTAGGTACCCAACTCGCCCTTTCGGTCTCAAAAGCAGTTTTTGGCTAAAGTATGTTTTTTGTTATATTTATTTAGCAAATAAACAAAGCATTTAAAAGACAGGAAATAAAAGCAAATACATCCACGACTACATTATTTACGGACTTGCAGCCATTTCCTTACAATAGTTACAAATGCATTTAAAAATATTTGGCCATAATAACGACTCTTTTACATAGTATTTCCTAACTAAATTCGGGCAGCACAACGGCTTGTATTTTCTACATTGGACCGGATTTAAAAGTAACTTTTATAAAAATAAACGCCCTTAAAGGCTTTACCTTTTAGAGCGGGGAGTGCTCGCTCTGTCTTTCTCGAGAAAGAGAGACTTTTATTGCTGCTGATGTTGTGGTTTAGGCAGAGTAACGTCTTATTTTTGGTGGTTTTGGCTTTTTTACTCTGTCAGAGTAACTGCTCTTTCCGAGGTTTTTGGACTAGGAAAATAGGGTGGATACCTAACTAAAGGGCTAGGGATCACTTTGATCGGTTGGTTTTAGGTTTGGCGGAGTTTTGGCAGGGTTTCGAGGCTTTATAGGAGGATCACTCCCTATCTCACTTCGCTCTCTATTTTCTTAGCGTAACGACAACGCGGAGAAATTTTATCGGTTTTTACGGAGTGTCTGAAGGTGAGCCCCAAGCCTTCTATTTTTAGCTGAAGGAGAGGACTCATCGGGGATTACAAATTCTTTCTTCGTGCTCAAATTCCTTGTACACCGCGCTTCAAAAATTGCACAATGCGTTCAGTCCGGGGTGTACTGTAGCTAGTTGGACGCCGCCATAATCCTTCATGGGTGCCGCACCAGAGGGCCCTTTTGGCCGCGCCAGAGCACTATTCAGCTTCCATTTTTGATGCTTTAGCCCTTGCATTTCACTGTTTTATGCATCCTGCTTTGCCTTTTGCATTTTTTAACTCCTGTAGCTTGACATTTGTTAAGTTTAAATAGTTCTTGATATCGCATGCCAGAGTTACATACCAGGGGTATGAAATTGGGGTGTCTACAATATCTCTATATATATACATATTAAGTTCCTCATAGAATCGTCATGTACAAGTATGTATATCTATATATATACAGATCAAGTCTTTCAGAAATGCGAAATCAAGACAAACATGGTCATTTAGATCTCATGTTCAACAAAGACTATGTTATCACATAACTGCTCATAGTAAGCCACGTAAGGGATGGAGAAGATACCGAACCAATGTCTATGTGTTGCTCCTGCAATCACAAATGTTAAACCATGAACGTGTCGGAGATACCCATGATTTGTGTATCGAGGATACCGAGCTCTCTACTCGGGTGTTGAGCTCTTTAATTAGGCACATAGCATTAGCCAATGTGTTCTATTGGTTGCGCTAGAGGGGGCTATTTCCCAACTGTGGCCAACAGTGGAGGGGTACAAACCATCTCTGGTATGACGATATATCACTACCACGAATCCCATAATTCGTGACGGTGACATATCATCCCACCATCAATGTACAAACTCAAGTAATGACTTATATGCAATACACAAGTAGATGTTTACTTGTCAAATCTCAAGTAGGTATAATTCTCTACTAAATTAATACAATTATGAACATTGTTTCCATAACCAAAAAACAACATTAGGGCTCAATTGAGTCTCTAAAACACAAGTGTCAGGTACGTACACTTAAATCAACCAAATCTCCCAAAGCTAGTAATCTAGTCAAATGGGTTCTAAACATCGTAATATCTCACCACGATTCTTATAAGGTCTAATCGTTCCTTAAACTCGACACCGTTGGATCTTCACTATAATTCATCCCAAATAGCGTATAAATGCTATATGCATTTCTAGCCCTTTTACGTTCACCTTTTAGGCATCGCTTGGTTCTTGCTTCATTAGAAACCTCTAGATTGTCAAATTCATAGTTCCACCTATTAATGAAACTCTATGTTAAACCACGAATCATACCATAATTCACAAGTACACAAACCATACATCATTGAAACCTCATGTCAAGAGTAAATCATTCATTAATCAAAGATACACAATATGCTTTATAAGTCATATTATTAAATCACATAGAAGATCCAATCCTTAACCAAGATAACAATTATGAAATTACTCATAATCTCAAGTAGACATAGAAATTCATATTGTAGCAGGAAACGAAGCTAAGTTATTAACTAAACAATTAACCCACCACATATCATCCAATACTACTATGCTAGTCTAGGATCATTAAGGTATTTAGATTATAATAGTAACCCTTTTCCTATAATGATAATTCATTCTATTAAACAAAAGTCATAGTAACCCATGAATTACAAAACACCATCCTTAACCAGTTCAATACTTGGAATTGTGTCGTAGCTACAATTCTCACCACTAAGTTCTATTAAAGGTTCTTTCAATCGGACACAGGAAGAGGCGGCTGCCTCTCTTTCCCCGCAGAACACCGATAATCCCGATTAAATCTACAGGTGTATCCCTCGAAGCCGCCATCCAAGAGTACGGTGTGCCTTTGCTTTAGATAATGGTCTAGTTTCTTTTATTTTTCCATCCCTAGAATAATTAAGTCATGTTTATTTCTTATCATGCATCATAGAATAAATAAACTGCATTGCATTAATATATTTAGAGTCTGCTACAAAACAAAAGAGAAAAAAAAAAAGAGATAGCAAAAATCCAGAAAAATAATAAGTGCAGGTATGAAAGCTAATGGGCATGTGAAGATTTGCTCCTACCTAAGCCTCCGCCCATAACTCGAGGACCGGGCCCGCCAACTCTGTATTCTCATCCTCTTGTCCGAGCCCGACCTGATCCACCGGCCCCGCCATCATCATCATCCTGACGCCTGGCCCGACTTACAGCATCATTCCCTCGGCAAGTGAATTCATCCAGCAGCCGCTGGTATAGCTTGGTGATGCCGAAAAAGCCCTTCACCACCTTCAAGTAGGACGAAACATCAACCTGAAAAAAGGTGTCAAAAGAAAATAGAAGGAAATATCAGTCCAGGAGAACATAATAAAAGAAATTAAAGAAATCATTATACAACAACTATGAAAGAAAAGTAGAAAAGTAAACCTCGCGGGCCCGCTCAGGAATCTGACACCGCTCCGGAACCTCGGCATCGGGCAAAGCTTCCTCCATAAGTCTTCTTTCACGATGATACTAGAAGGTGGAGAAATCTTCGGCAGAGACAAAATAGTCTGGCTGAGCATCAGGAACCAAGCGAGAAGGCCTCGGCTTATCAAAGATGCACACCTCGCCACTACCAAAGCAGGATGGAGCAATGTCCTCAGGAACTCCTCATAAGCCATAGTGGGATAATCCTCCTGAGAAACAATATATCTAGACAGGCACTGATACCGGTTCGGCAGGAAATCTGGTACGATCACCCAGGATGGTGGTGTAAGTGGTGTCACTGGAGGCACCGGATAAAGAAAATGTTGGCGGTTGACCAGCTCACCCATATATAGAGAGTCGATCATGATGGACACCATCAGAATCTGGTAGTGGCTCATCTCCAAAGAAACCAAATATGGTCCAGGCAGGCCCTCCAGGGAAATAAATGCACTGTGCCCGAGCTCGAGCTCGCAATCTGATCCTGCACCATTGCCTTGGACAAGCTATTGCCATCCTGGTCTTCTTCTACCCGGTTGTCATTCACGAATTCAGCCAGAAAAGGTGGCTCGTGAATGCGTTTCTTCAAAGGGCCAAGAGAAAAAGTGAAAACATAGTAGGCCTAGACCGACAGAAAAAAAAAAGTCAGCCAGAAGAAAAAAAAAAGAAAAAAAATCATCAAAATAAATACTGGCAAATATCAAAAGCAGGAAAGAAGAGAGTACCTCCCAAGCCGGAGCAAAGCCATTAAGGACTCGAGAATCGTTGCGGCTAGCACGATCCATAAAGGTATAAAGCTCAGCCAGGCCTGCTTGCCCCTAGTCATAGTCAGGAACCACATATAAGTCCCGGAGGCATCCCAGGACAGAAACCCGCAGGGTGGTGGATGAGTTAGCAAAAAGAGACATCTCCAGAAAAAAGAACATAAATGCCCTAGCGACACGAGTCACTGCCCTGTAGTCATCATCGTCAACCTGCCCGACATGTTGCCCTAGCCAAGTCTTGATGCTGCCAATCTGGATCTCGTCAGCACTCTTATAATCTGGTTCGAAGCCCAAAAGGTCTTCGACCACATCGTGATGATGCCGCAAAGTATAATCTGGCTCCAGATTCTTGCCGGTGACAGTAGGGATGCCTGTGATTACAGCAAAATCACACAAAGTCATGGTGGCCTCGCCCCAACTAAAATGGAAGGTGTGGGTGGTGTCCCACCAATAGTCCCATAAAACCTCAAATGTCGGCAAATAATTGCGGAAGGGACGAAAAGCCTGTAAAAATATGCGCCAAAACCGGTCTGCTCCACCAAAAGCTTTGCCTGCAGAGGCAATGTGTTATAAATGGAGGCTACCTTGTCGCAGTTGGCCCAGACTCTAGAAAGAATTTTACGTGCCTGGGAAAAGAAAAAAGACTAGAAAAAAATAAAAACCAGCCTCATTTCAGAAAAAGAAAAAAGGGGAGGGGAGGTAAATTCTTATCTTTCTTATTAGATCATTATGCATGCTATGCCCCATATAATTGCATTAATTATGCTATATCTATCCTTACTATGCATAATAATAAATGTTGCATTTTGCATAAACAAATAAATATTGCATTTTTTTGTTTGCATTTTATAAAAGAAAAATAAATGTTGCATTTAGCATACATTTAAAGGAAAATATTCATGTTGCATTTTGTGCAGGCCTACATATCACTATGTTACATTTGCACTTGCATAAAAAAAAGAGAGAAAAAAAATGAAATTAATGAAAAAAGAATATATGTGTGCATATGTTAATTTATTTTAACATCTATTATGTGCATTTACCTCACAGTATGTGCATATTGCATTTTTTAGAATGATAAAAGTTGCATTTTGCATAAAGAAAATATTTCCGTTGCATTTTGTATATGGAAAATATACTGGTAGCATGTGCATATACCCGAAAAAAGTATATCCGGAAAAAATGATGTATGCATGTGTCCAGAACATATATCGCATGAGCATATATCATCTAAATATATTTGTAGCACGAGCATGCGTTGGGCCAAAATATATCAGTTATATAAAATATGCATCGCATAATCAAATAGTGTGAATTGTATAAGTATGTATCGCAAAATTAAATAGCATGAATTTCATATTTTTGCTATGCTCTAATTACCAAATTGCAAGGGAGATATTTTGCTCTAGAAAATTCTCTCAGTTGGCCGCCAAGGATTTCTTCCTTTTCAAGTTTTCAGCCGGCGGCTATGGCCGCCAATCCTCCTATAGTTGAACCTGATCCCCCTCCGATTCCCAAACCTCTTTCATTCGCTGAAGCTTTAACATGCATATCTTTTGTTCCCTCTTTTGTAATCCCGCCATCTATGTACAAAGGGGAACCTTCTCTCAAACTCTCTCCAGAAATCATAGAATCTCTTGCTAAACCTTTTGATCTTGCCCTTGTTGGAATGTTCTCACATGGCCGCCCCTCAATGGACGCTACCAGAAAATACTTTAGCACTATAGGCCTCAAAGCGGATTTCAGTGTCGGGCATTTGGATCCTAAACACATATTAATTCAGGTTCGTAACCATGAAGACTATCAACGTCTTTGGATCAAAGACCAATGGTTTTTAGGTAAGTTTCTTATGCGTGTTTTCAAGTGGACTCCTAGTTTTAGGCCGGACGTGGAAAGTTCAATTATTCCTGTTTTGTTTGCTCTTCCCGGTCTTCCGATTCACCTATTTAATAAATCAGCCTTATTTTCCATTGCTTCGTTGTTCGGCCGTCCCCTCATGCTTGATCAGCCTACTATAAACCTTTCACGCCCTAGTGTAGCTCGCATCTGTGTTGAGGTAGATCTATTAAATCCTTGCCCCAATAGGATTTGGGTTGATTGTGGCTCAGTTTATCCAAGTTTTTGGCATCCTCTTGAGGCCGAAAATATGCCGCTTTACTGCACGCATTGTCTTAGGCAAGGGCATCATGAACTTAATTGCAAAATTAAAAACCCTACCCATGTCCCTCCAATTGAAACTGTCCCAAACCCTATTCCCCCTCGTCAGAGATGGACTCCTAAAAAGACTTCTCCTCTCACAGACCAAGTGCAGACTGATATCCCGATCCTAACAACAGGCACGACTAATGTGGATACAAACCCTACAACTTTGCTTTCAGAACAAGAAAGGGACAATGTGATTGATGTTGATAATGACACTGATCCGCGGATTAATGAGGTTAACAATCCAGGTGAGCCTCATACTTCTAAGCCTAAATTGCATGATAATGCTTCCTTTTTGCCTATACATGTGGAGACTTGCGTTACCAATAAAGATAAGCCAACCCCTTGCACGCCTTCAACTAACCAAGATGTCTCTCGATCTCTGAACTCCTCCACTTTACGGGATCATGCCCAGAATCCTATGAATGTTGAAGAAGTTTCAAATTCTGAAAGCCGCGACTGGCTCTCCCCAAATCGATTTGCTGTGCTTAATACGCTGGACAATGAAGATGAACCTGAAAACATTAATCTGCATTCTCTCAATTTGGAAGGTCACAAACATCCTCCTCCAAAGTCTAAGCCTCCAATCCCTCCAGCAGTCAGACAAACAAGATCTAAGACAAACAAGTCCTCAGTTACTGATTCCCAAACTTGTGCCTAATGGATTGCAAAGTTCTTTTCTGGAATGTTCGAGGTATTGGTAATGACCCTACGGTAAGCTGTCTCAAACAGCTAGTTAAGCTTCATAAATTATCTGTGATTGCTATCTTTGAGCCTATGTTAGATTCTTCCAAAGTTGCTCTTGTTACTCGCCGATTAAATTTTCGGTTTTCCTTCTCTAATTCTGCAAGTTCCATTTGGGTTTTTATAAAATCCAGCTTTACTTGTATCCTTGTTCAAGATACTTCCTAGCATGTCACGCTTCTAATTAAACACTTTCCTTGGCCTGTTAATGCCCTTTTCTCTTGTGTTTATTCGAGGTGCGCCTCCGAGACCGGCAAGATCTCTGGGATGATCTTATCAGCACTAGTTCGACCTTTTCTCAAACCCCTTGGCTGATTGGAGGGGACTTTAATATTACTCTTCATCCTGAAGAAAAGAGTGGGGGTTCCGGCAGGGATCGTATTGGGGCCATGGACTTCCACGCCTGTTTATCTGTTGCGGGTTTAATTGATCTGGGATTTTCTGGAAGCAACTTCACCTGGTGGAACAAGCGTGCTGGTACAGCCACCATCCATCAGAGAATTGATCGAGTGTTGGGTAATACCTCCTGGCTGGACAAGTTTTAATTAACCTCAGTTCAGCATCTTAACAAAAATTGTTCTAATCATTCTCCGCTGCTCACTACTATAGCCCGACAAGTCTCTCAAAATCCTGTTCCTTTCCGATTTCTCAATATTTGGACTACTCATGCCTCTTTTATGGAAACTGTTGTCCAAGCATGGAATCAGCCAGTTACGGGCAGACCAATGACTAAGTTCTTAAGTAAATTACGTAATGTTAAGGCGGCTCTTAAAATATGGAATAAAACTGTGTTTGGAAATATTTTTGACAATCTTAGAGCAGCTGAAGAAGAGGTTATGGAAATGGAATTACTTTTTGAGCTCAATAACTCTCCTATCAATCGTGAGAATTTAATGAAAGCCCAGGCCTCCCATCGTCGGTTTTTGTTACAGGAGGAAGAATATTGGCGTCAGAAAACCAAAATTACATGGTTGCAAAAAGGGCAAGGAAACTTGAAGTTATTCCATGCGTCGGTTAAACATGCTCAACGTCGTCTTCACATCCATTCTATTTCTGATGATGAAGGAAATCTCCTCACTACTGACATGGAAATTAAACAGGCTGCCATCACTTACTTTAGCTCCCAACTTAAAGCTGAAGGTTCTTCTTCTCATAATCTGGATATGATTCCCACTCTGATCACGTCGGCCTGGAACGAATCTCTAATTGTTCCTCCTTTGTTGTCTGAGGTAAAGGCTGTTGTTTCTGACCTTAATGGGGATAGTGCTGCAGGTCCAGATGGATTCACTGGGAAATTTTACTCCTTCTATTGGGACATTATTGGTGTTGATTTTCATCAAGCTATCTTGGAGTTTTTCTCAGGGTTTTCTCTCCCTCGCTCATGGTCGAGTACTCTTATTGCCACCATTCCAAAGGTTGATGTTCCAGCTTCCTTTAAGGATATCCGACCTATAAGTCTGTGTAATTTCTGCTCAAAAGTCATATCTAAAATTCATTCTACAAGGCTTGCTTCCATCTTGCCTCATATTATTTCCGAAAATCAGAGCGCTTTTACTAAAGGGCGTATTATTCAAGACAATATTCTTCTTGCGCAGGAAATGATGTGTCATCTTGGGAAAAAAGATTTATGGATCTAATGTTGTTATTAAGTTGGATATGGCCAAAGCTTTTGATCGAGTCTTTTGGATTTTTCTCACCAGTGTCCTTCGTAAGTTTGGGTTTCATGAGATTTTTATTGATCTTGTTTGGCGGCTAATTTCTGACAATTGGTTTTCGGTCTTAATTAATGGAGACCCAGTTGGCTTTTTTCCTTCATCTCGGGGTCTTCGCCAAGGGGATCCGCTCTCTCCGAGTCTTTTCATTATAGCAGCAGAGGTATTTAGTCGAAGCATTAATCGTCTTCAATCCCAATTCCCGTCCTATATCTACTCGATTGTTAGTGGGTGCCCTATTATTTCCCATCTTGCCTTTGCTGACAACATTACCATCTTCTGTAATGGTAGCAAGGCTTCCTTCTCCCAGCACAAACATCTTATTCAGACCTATGAAGCTGCCTCTGGTCAACTTATCAATCGCTCTAAAAGCTCCTTCTTTGTCGCCCCCTCCATAGAGGTCACTCGTTGCAATCTCATTAGATCAGTTCTGGATTTTCAAATGGGTTCTCTTCCTATCACCTACCTTGGCTGTCCTCTTTACTTTGGTCGCAAAAAGAAGTCTTATTTTGATTCTCTTCTCCTCAAGCTTCAAGGTCGTATTAGCTCTTGGTTGGGACCTTTCCTAGATTCGGCTGGTCGAATTATCCTCATCAAGCATGTGTTCTATTCCATTACTAGCTATCAAATTGCCTCCATAGACCCTCCAAAATCTGTTATAAAGATGATTGATAGGATGTGTTCCAATTTCTTTTGGGGGCAGTTGGAAGGGAGAAATAAAAGTCACTGGATCTCTTGGTCAACTTGCTGTAGGCTTGTTACTGAAGGTGGTCTTGGTATCTTTTCTATGGTTGATTTATGTAAGGCTTATGGCCTGAAGTTGTGGTGGCGTTTTCATACTGTTTCTAATCTTTGGACTTCCTATATGAAGGTTAGATACTGTTCCCGTCAACATCCTAGCATTGTTCTTACCAAAGGTTCTCACTCTTGGTGTAGAATGTTAAAGGCTCGTGCCATAGCTGACCCTCGAATTTTCTGGGTTATTGGTCCGGAAACTGCTCTCCATGTTTTGACTACTGGATTCGTGATCTCCATTTTGCCTCTCCGATGGACATCAGCATTATTTCTGTTCGAGACTTTCTGCCCAGTTTGTCCAGCCATAACTCAAGTCTCAGTTCTGCCCTTTCTTCCTCCGTTATAGACATTATTAAGGCTCAGTTTATTTCTCTTATTGATGAAGATGATCGAGCTTGTTGGACTTTGTCTTCTTAAGGTAACTTTACTCTAAGTTCAACTATTTCAGAGGTCTCCAATGCTCATCCTAGAATGTTGTCTGCAGATTTTATTTGGCATAAATCTATGCCAAAAAAAATTAACATTCTTCTTTGGAGAATTCTCCTCCGCCGTCTTCCTATTGATGAAGGACTTTGGGGTAAAGGGTTTTCGCTTGCTTCGAAATGCCAATGCTGCGAATCTGGACATATTGAGACTTTTGATCACATCTTTATATCTAGTAGTTTAGCAACAGAAATTTGGAGACATTTTCACTCTATATTTGATGTTCCTTTCTACCCGAGTGCTATCCAACAGCGCTGCCTTGCTTGGTGGCTTTATCGTTGGTCCCTTCCCTTCATCATTGTCCCATCTCTTATTCTTTGGCACCTTTGGAAATTTCGGAATTCAGCCATCTTTGAAGGATTTTATTATTCAGTTCGATCTCTGATCTTCAGCATCAAATCTGATCTCAAGGCTATTCTCCAAGCATCCAATTACTTCATCTCTGATCTCCATAATTATTCAGATATCTCTTTTGGGCTCTATAGGAAGATTAAAGTTCAGGCAGTTTCTTGGGACCGTCCTCCTTCAGGATGCTACAAATTTAACTCGGATGAAGGTAGTCGAGGTAATCCCGGTCTAAGTGGTGGAGGTGGTATTCTTCGAAACTCTCAAGGTGATTGCATTTATACCTTTTCGAATTTCTATGGAGAGTGTTCCAATATGATGGTAGAACTGCAAGCTCTTCATACAGGTCTTCTTTGGATTCATGAGCAAGGTTTTCATTGTGTCTTAATTGAAATGGATTCCAAAGTCATTGTTGATTGCAAAGGGTCTCATTTATTTAGATGCTAGTAGTACTCCCTATGTTAGAATTTCTTAATTTTTGTTTAAGAATTTTATTGATTTGCTTTGTATTTCCCTATCGAGGTAAGGCTCCTCTGTCCTCCCATTTATAAGGGCAAGGCTGGTTGTCCCCCTCAAGTTTGTATTTCTTTCTATTATTAATAAAATCTAGCAGGGTGTCGTCCCTGTTTCCTAAAAACAAAAATTACCAAATTGCATCATTCTAGCATAAATATTGCATGCATAAGCATTAAAATCAAGAGCAGGTATACTCCAAAGGTGCCAAAATAGCAAGAAATCCGGAAAATTTTGAGAAATCAACCAAATGGGTTTGAGAAAAAAGAAACTTACAGCCGGATCTTGATGATTCAAGACGTGGGTGTGCCGATCTCGGAGTATGTTACTCTAATTATCTCTTGAATGCCAATATCTGATGACATTTCGGCTTAGAGGAGGAAGCTCCCAGCATTCTTCACTAGATTCTGGGTGCATTGGTGCCTTCCCTTTCCTAGATCTTGAAGAAGAGGCCATCTAGCAAGCAAAACAATTGATCTGGCGAAAGAAAATCGAGAAAAGGCGAAGAAATGAAGAAGAAATGGCCGTCGGCAATGGCAGAAGCAAGGAACTGACGAAGAAGAAGAAGAAAAAAAAATGGGTGAAGGCTGTTGCCTTCGTCTCCTCCTGCCCGAAAATGATATAAGGGGTGGAAAGTTTCATTTTCCCCCTCCAAAGTTCAGTTCAACACCTAAACTTCCAAGTTTGCTCAAATCGCGAAATGGCCCTGGAACCTTAACGGAATGTTAACAAAGTTAGCTTTGTTAACAAAAAGTGGCGGCCATCCATCAAAAATCAATGAAAAGCTCATATCCCCAGCAGATTAGCTGCAAGAAAGGCAGAAAAGGAAAAATTATGTCATTCCCATCCCCAGTAAGATGACTGCAGCAAAGAAAAAGAAGAAAAAGAAAGAAAAAAGCACAGCAAAAGAGCAAAGAAAGCAAAAAGCGAAAGAAAAGAAAAAAAAGGCGAAAAAAAAAGCAGCTATGAACAGAAAAAAGCAAAGGAAAAGAGCAAAAAGAAAGAAAAAAGCAAAAAAAAAAGTACAAAAGCAAAGAAAGAAAGAAAAAAAGAGCAAAAGCAAAGAAAGAAAAAAGAAGAAGCAAGAAAAGAAAAGAAAAGAGGGAAAGGTAAAGTATTTTACCAGTTGCATGCCTTATATCTGAATTTTGTTATTGGATCTTTTCCACAAGGGGTGCTTACCCTGGGTCACTTAGGGAAAAGGTAGGTTCCACCATCTCGACGAAGGGTCCTACCATGAGGATGCGATGTTTTATGATGATGTGCACCACCTGGTTGTTGGATCTTTTCCGCAAGGGGTGCAAACCCCGGGTTACTTAGGGAAAAGGTTGGTTCCATCATCGTGTTCGATGAAGGGTCCTACCTTGAGGATGCGATGTTTTATGATGATGTCCTCCACCTGGTTGTTGGATCTTTTCCGCAAGGGGTGCATACCCGAGGTCACTTAGGGAAAAGGTTGTTCCACCATCGTGTTCGACGAAGGGTCCTACCCTGAGGATGGGATGTTTTATGATGATATGCTCCACCTAGTTGTTGGATCTTTTCCGCAAGGGGTGCATACCCTGGGTCACTTAGGGAAAAGGTAGGTTCCACCATCGTGTTCGATGAAGGGTCTTACCCTGAGGATGCGATATTTTATGATGATGTGCTCCACCTGGTTGTTGGATCTTTTCCGCAAGGGGTGCATACCCCGCGTCACTTAGGGAAAAGGTTGGTTCCACCATCGTGTTTGACGAAGGGTCCTACCCTGAGGATGCGATGTTTTATGATGATGTGCTCCACCTGGTTGTTGGATCTTTTTCACAAGGGGTGCATACCCCGGGTCACTTAGGGAAAAGATCGGTCCCATCCATCCCACCCAGTGCAAGTTGTTGTTTGTTTGCTAAGGCCGAACTACGTTTGGTCTAATTCCTGAGAAAGGGATACGTAGACAGCCTACCTAGTAGGTGCGACCATTAGAGCATTTAATTTGCATATCTGCTTAAAAACTACGATAACCAACTAAATATGTTTAGGGTATGTGAGATTTGAACTGTATCCTAAAATGTTGCATCTATAAACTGCCGCATATTGCATTCCTTCCCATTATAATTTCCACGAAATTTGGGAGTCTATTTCTTATCAACGATGTTTGTTTACTCAGTAAGTTTCGGTTTACCCGTAAACTCCATCATTGAGAGGCTCTGTACACACCCCCAATTTCGTACCCCTGGTATGTAATATGACATGAAATATCAAGACCTGTTAAAAAGCGAACGAATGTCAAGTTAAAGGGTCAAAAATGCAAAAGAAAAAGCAGGATGTATAAACAGTGAAGTACAGGGGGCCTAAGTGCCAAAAAGAGGAGCAAAAAGAGGCTTGTGCGCTACACACAGTCCATCCAGGCACTGCGCCCAATAGTTCCAATTCCACTGTTGCAGTTAGCCTTCGGTGTAACTCTCTCAACGCACGGTACAAGACGATGAAGCACAAAAAGTAAAACTTAATGACGAAGGAATCCCTTCTCCTAGCCTATAAATAAAGGCCTCCGGCTTGCAAAAAAACATACTTTCACTGTGCAGTTTGTGAAAACCCTCTTGAGAGAACGCCGAAGTAATTTTCTCTCCAGCCCCGAAGCTCCGCCAAATCTCCCCCAAACTGGCAAACCACTAAAACTCACCGGCTAAAGTGAAACCTAGTTGCCCTGCTAGGATTTCGCCCTATTCCCCCGGTTCAAATATCCCAAAAAGAGCAGTTGCCCTGCCTAAATCCAGACGCCAAATCAGCAAAAAGCAAGCAGTTGCTCTGTCTGATTTCCGCCATTAGAAAGCAAACAACGGCAGCAAAGCAAGCAGATGTGTCGCCCGGATCCCGAGTCAAAAAGAAACTTTTGGAAGCAGTCACTCTGCTCGAATCCCCACAACAACAAAGCAGCAGCAAAAAGACTCTCTGTCCCTGAAAGACAGAGCGAGCGCACCCTAGAATCTACTAGAAGGAGCTTGGTATGAGATAGAACCCCCACGCTTCAAGAGGTGGGCTATTTAAAGTTTATATTATAAAAAGTGCTATTTAGATCAGCCCAATTTAATAAAAATAAGCAGGTACGTTGACCAAAAATCTATAGAAAATAGCACTAAAAAGAGCCATCATTATGG
Source organism: Codonopsis lanceolata (assembly GCA_013146195.2). Taxonomy (NCBI): domain Eukaryota; kingdom Viridiplantae; phylum Streptophyta; class Magnoliopsida; order Asterales; family Campanulaceae; genus Codonopsis; species Codonopsis lanceolata. Next base: position 101,198,886 of record CM028380.1, on the reverse strand, counting down.
CCAAATTTCTATAAATGTATTTGTAACTCCAGAAAGGAGGCTGGTGCAAGTTTGCAATAATTTCCTTCTATATGTACAGATCTATATGATAATGCTTTATTTCAACTGTTAAATAAATATAAAAAAACATTTTTTAGCCAAAAATCTATTTTGAGACCGAAAGGGCGAGTTGGGTGCCTAACCCCTTCCTACCTCGTAACATAGCCTTCGAACCCTTTGCAAATCTGGTTACTTTTTTGGTTTTTCTTTGTTTTCCTTAAAATAAAGATGGTGACTCTGTTTATCACATTTTGAGTCCACAATTGAGGCCAAGCGTATTCCTACGCGCTTTAAAAGGTTTTAAAACCACTCGCTTTCTCGGTAGCGAGGGATCTGTCGAAAATCGGGGCACTCACAATTGATATTATTTAATTTTACGATGCATGTTTATGAAATTGATACTATTTAATTTTGCGATGCATGTTTATGAAATTGATACTATTTAATTTTGCGATGCATGTTTATTTTGACTATATTTTCAGATATATGCACATGTTATTTTATCAAAATGAAACATATCAAGCGGATAGATGTATAAAGGCAAAATGTATGCTAAATAAATGCCTCGATGCATACTTTTTTGGGAATATTTTTCATGATATCTTGACTTTCACTTAATGGCCAAGGGAATGGCTTTAATCCTAAAGGTATATGCATATATTTAGGATAAATGCATATATAGGTTTATGGAATGCTAAATGATTATATGGGCAATGCATGAACAAAAGAAATATACTACATGCTTCTTTTTCTTTTCTAAAATGCAAAATATGCATGGAAGTATGATATAATATGACATGATTAATGAAATGATATGAAAAAGTGAATTAAACTACTTTTATGTGTTTTCTTTTTATTTTTTATTTTTTTCGTACTTATTATATTATATTTGTTGGGATAATGAATTTTTTTTGGCTTTCCATGCGCGAAAGACAATCACACGGCTTCGAGCTAGCTCGGAGAAACTAGTTGCAATATGATTTGTTGCCGACGCAGGCAAGGATTTTGGTGGAGCAGACCGGCCTAGCGACATTTCTGCGAGCTATTGGCAAGTTTTCCAACTATTTGTCGATTCACGAGGTTCTTAGAGAATATTGGTCGGACACCACTCATACATTTCATTTCAGCTGGGAAAAGGCCACTATGACCCCTTCTGACTTTGTTGCCATTACGGATATTTCTACTGGAGTCGGTAGGAGTCTGACACTAGATTTCAACCTTCGTCACCAACATGAGGTGGTTAAAGATATATTGGGCTTTGCGCCAAAATATAAGAGCACAAACGAAGTTCGGATCCATAGCGTAAAGAACTGGCTTGAACAGAATGTAGGGCTCGTTGATAATGATGACTACGAGGCTGTGACTCGTATGTCCTGTGCATTTCTTTTTTTCTTTTGGGGATGACTATTTTTGCAAACTCGTCCACCACCTTGCGGGTGTCTATCCTGGGTTGTCTCAGTGATTTTCTTTGGGTTTCCGAGTTTGATTGGGGATAGGCGGGCCTGGCCGAACTCTACTCTTCGATAGACCATTCGAGTCGTAATGAATCCCCCAACCTTAATGGCTTTTCTCCGGCATGGGAGGTAAGTTGCTTGAATTAATCATTTATGCTCTAGGATATATATTTTTCGGAATATATGCATCATTTATTTTCTATCACCATTTTATGTAGGTCTGGGCCTTTTCTATTTTTTCTTTTGCGCCTTTTCCACTTTCGAGACGGTTTCAGGCACCTCCCTTCTTTGCAGAGTATTTAAAGTTAAACCGGGTAGAGGATGATCGAGATATTCCCAGGCTGTTTGTAGAGATTGTATGAGAAAGGATTGTTAGCTCTCGTATAGATGGGCGAGTCTTTCTCCTTGGAGGGGTTTAACTGACTCATATTTGATTTCTTTGGAGATGAGCATCCGTCGCATCCTGATGGTGTCAATCATGCATGATTCCTTATACATGGGCAAGTGGGTAAACAGGCAACATTATCTTATCCCTGTGGGCCCAGTGACACCACCACTGTTAACACCATGGGTGATCGTTCCGGATCTTATGCCTAACCGGTATCAATGCCTGGCGAGGTATACTGTTCCCCCCGAGGCTTTTCCTATCATGCCCTATGCTGAGTTTTTAAGGATGGTGCTCCATCCTATCCCGGTAGCAACTAGACGTTCATCAGAGGATGTAGATAGGCCTGGGCCTTCTCATTTTGTCCCTGATGCCCAAATTGATTACTACGTGCTTGCTGGGGATTTTTCTACTGTCCGATACTCTCGTCGGAGGAGATATGTTGAGGAGGCTCTGCTCGATGCTGATATCCCGGAGCCATACCAGATTCCTGAGAGGGCCCGTGCAGTATATACTTTCTTTTTATTTATGTGTCCTTCACACTTGCGGTCATTCATTTTTCTCTGAAGTAATATCCTTTTTTTTTAGGTGGACGTCCCATCTTATCACAAAGTGGTGAAAGGCTTCTTCGGCCTTGCCAAATTCTATCAAAGGGCGATGAATGAACTTTCTTGTCGGGGTAATGACACTATTAGCAAAGCCAGACGCCGAAATGATAATGACGACTAAATCGGCGGATCGGGTCGTACTAGGGCGAGGGGACGAGAGTATATGGTTGGCGGAACGGGTCCTTAGGTCATGGGTGGAGGTCTTGATAGGAGCAGATCAACACGAGCCCAATAGTCTTCTCTTTTTGATTTTCGTTTTTTTATTATTTATTATTTGTAATTTATAATAATGATGTAATAAACACTTTATTAATGCAATGTAATTATTTCTACGATGTATAAATATTTAATTTGTTATTTAGCGATGCATATAGAAAAGAAAATGTACCATTTATTTATTATAAAGACACATTGTACTTAGGAATGATTTTTGGATTTCGGGGATACACTTCCGGGATTTTATCAGGTTGCCGTTGCTCTGTGGGGAAAAGACTTGCAGCCGCCTTCTCCTATTTCTAACTTGCATGCCAAAGTCCCTGTGAATGTTATACCTAGGCTCAGAGACTCTACACATCCTATGGCCAGACAGGGGCCGAAATTTGTGAAGATTGGGAGCAGTCGGGGTGAAACCAGGATACTAGGTAGATTTGAAACAATTTTGGGAGCCGCCTAGGGTTGTTTTGGGTGTTGCGCCCATAGCTTTGGGTGGGGGAACCCAATTTCCTTTTTTGGAACAATTTTGTTTGCTCTGTTGATGCCCTGTTTTGGTGTTGGTGTTTCCTTGATTTTTCACTATAAAAGAAGAGCCGAAGTAGCATCGATCTTCACTCGATCTTGCCTTCACTTCTCTTCTCTCTAACTAGATTCAATTTAAGATTTTTCGGTCTTCTCAACCAGTCATACCTGGAGACTTATTGTGTTAGGAGTTTTTCCTCTTTTGGCCTTTTCCCAATTCTCTTTTCAAAAGCCAGATATAAATTATGTCCTGTCAAAATGGGTGAGCCGATCAATTCTTTCTTAGATATCGAACTATATGAGACCTCCATCAATTATTTGATACTTTATTTTCGATAGGAGGAAAGAGAGTGGTTCGATCATGTATACGGCTTCCGATGTGCTCTTTCATCGCGAGGCCTCCATATAAACTAGGAGATGCTAAGGGTAGCATCTAGGTTTTGCTATGTTCCTTGCCATTTATTCAACTTTTCTCTGAATGAGATGTTCCCTACATTCGAAGAGTTCTGCGCCATGGTAGGCATGCCAACTACGGTACCAATTGTTGTTCCGTCCATGCGGCGACTTCCCTTCATGGCGATTAGGGAACTTTTCGGATCAACCCAGGATGGGACTCTGGGATTTTACAATGGGGTCAGCTTTGATTTGATCGTTCTTTCATCCCTTTATTCTGACTACAGGGCTGGCTGCTCTTTACTTATGCATGCTGGGGAGATATTTCCTGGTAAGCCAACTCGGAACCATTGATGCCTGGGTGATTGACTTGGTGCTGCAAGCTCGACAACGCCGGGTAAACCTCATTCTTGTCATTTTGGCTGAGACTTTACTTGGCCTGGACGCCTATGCTATAGGCGAGGAGACTTTTCCCTCTGGCAACCCCAATTTGATACATATGTGGTTGGAGGAACATTTTAATCAAGTCTTGTCTCCTGAGCTCATAGGGAGAATGTACGCACCCGTGGGTTATGGGTTTTGTGGCCATTATCACAACAACCTTGTGATAGAGCGACACTGGATTGAGCACTTTCTGCACATAGGCTCCCTCGATATTGTCCGGGTCATAAGCCACTGGTGGATCTGAGACTTTTAGGTGTCGTTTGGTAGCCAGGATTAAGTCCAGATAAGATTAATAAGTCGAGTTGTCTGATGTTTGGTACACAATAGGTGGTCGGGACTAATAGCACGAGTTATCTAGATAAAGTCATTATCTCGTCACTATTAATACCAAGGGAGAGGGTGGTATTATTAGCGCCCTCACTAAAAAAAATTTGGATTAACATTTTTAATCTCAAAACCACCCCCGATATACAAGTGAGGATTAATAGCGAGGGCATTAATAGTACTGGGATTAATAATACTGCTTATCCTTATCTGATTACCAAACAAGCCCTTACTTGTTCACTTGGGCTTATGCTCAAGTCATTCTGGCTGGTCTTCGCCAGATCATATTTTATCTGCCCTACCGGATTCTTCGTCAATTTGGTAGAGAGCAGGTTATTCCTGATGAGAACCGCCCTCTGATGGACATGGTAATTCTTTAGGGGAATGTGAATTCTCTCATCCGGGACATGTGGGAAATTGATCATCCTCTACGGGCCATAGCAAATACTTTTTCTAAGAACATGTTTCTGTCCCATGTTTATCTGACATGGATAGTTTTGACTGCCGAGGAGCAAACCGCATCATCAGACGTATGCGCAGGGGAGTCTTGTCTAGACGGGTCACAAGTGGCATTGATGCCCGACTCATGGAGATTGGTGAGGACGTTGAGAGTTCTGGTTTTGCGGTCCCTCGGGCCTAAAAGCAGGAATTTCAAAGGGTGTACGGTCTTGGATCCCAGATGACGTGCCAAGCAATGCCCTTCCCAAACAAAGAACGTCGGAGTAATGCCCTTCCCAAACAAAGTAATGATGCAGCGGGTCCGAGTAATGCTGGCAAACGGAGTAATGCCCAGCGTGGCGATGGTGCTGGCCCAAGTAACCCTACTATTTATGATAATGGGGAAGTTGATGATGAGGACGAGGAAAGTTCAGAGGGGTTCTCATCCAAGTGATGTCGGAGCATCCTCTACGCCTCGCAAGAGTATATGGTCTCGGTTGGGACGTCGTAGACGTTAAAGGGACCGTTTCAGAATGGGAAAGGTTAATAAAGTTTTGGTATTTAGGGAGTAGTATAGAGTTTATTTAAATGATTATCTTAATGTCTAGGACACGTATTTCTTAGTTTCATAAATGGACCTTTATATATTTATTGTTTTGAATTGAAATGTTATAAGCTTTTTAGTGGTTTTTCTCTTTGTCAGTCAAGCACGAGATGTAACACCCTTCTCTGATATAATAACAAATATTCCTTATGCTTGCATACATGTTCGACCGAACCTGAAGGCTGCATACGTTCCTCATTATTGATGCCCTGGTCGATGTAGTTCTTCGCCTAAAGGAAGATTTTTTTTTGCTGACAACCTGTTGTCTGTTGAAAGCTATAGACTTGTCTGCTGTAGATCGTAAGTCGGAGACTGTTCTCTCTTCTTCTCCTGAATTTTCTTTTGTTGTGCTCTACCTTTTGCCTAGACCACCCTTTCGGGTTTTCAATCTAGCAAGTCCTTATTTCTCTTTGTATATTCTTTTTTCGGATGCTCTAACTTTTGCCTAGACCGCCCTTTTGGGTTTTCAATCTAGCGAGCTGAAGAGAGAGACAGTAATTTGGTTAGTAAAGGACATCTTGACCTATGTATAGTACTGCTTGAGTTTGTCCATGTTAAAAGGCTGAACGAGATCTTCCCCATCTTGATTGTTGAGGAAAACTGCGCCTCTTGACTGTATCTGTTTTACGATGTAAGGTCACATCCATGGAGACTTCCATTTCCCCTGCTGTCCATATAATTTTCACGAAGTACCAAATCTCCTACTTGGATACTACGGTCTTTGACTTTTTTTGTTGAAGGCTCGAGCTAGTCGCTTTTGGTATGCTCGAGTGTGCTCTAAGGCTAGTAATCTCCATTCATCTAACAGGGCTAACTCATCGTAGCGCTGTTTGATCCAGTCAACCTCGGCTATATCTTCTTCCATCATTACTCTCATTGATGGGACCTCAATTTCAACGGAAAATACTGCTTCCATCCCATAGGTTAGAGAATACGGTGTAGCGCCTAGTAGGTGTGCGAACTGACGTCCGATAGCCCCAGAGTGCTAACGGCAATTTTTCTGGTCAGTCTCTTCCTGTTTCAGCCATATTTCAGATAATGTTTTCTAATGTTTTGTTGGTTGCTTCTACAACACCATTGGCTTGTGGTCGGTATGGGGAGGACTTATGTCTTTGCACTTTGAATTCATCGAGCAATCGATTTACTACTCCCTCAAAGTGTGTGTCATTATCATAAATCATTTCAAAAGGCACTCCGTATCGATATATGATATTTGTTTTGATAAATTCAGATACTTTTTTGGCATTCAACACTTTGTAGGAAGCAGCTTCTACCCATTTTGTAAAGTAGTCGACAGCTACTAGGACATACTCATGGCCATTTGATCCTTTTGGGTGAACCTGACCTATGACATCAATTCCCCATATTGAGAAGGGCCGGGGAGCTGTGGAGTTATACAATATATGCGGGGGCACGTGTTGTAGATTGGCGAAGCGCTGACATTTGTCATAGTGACGTACCTACCGAATACAATCAGTTTCTAGCATACTCCAATAATACCCTTGTCGAATTACTTTCTTTGAAAGAATATGGCCATTCATATGTGGCCTACAAGTGCCACCATGTAATTGGTCCATGACTCCTTCTGCTTTGGCCTGATCTATGCATTAATTGGTCCATGACTCCTTCTGCTTTGGCCTGATCTATGCATAACAGATTTAATCATTGGTAGTGTCTTTTATATAGACTATCTTCACTGATCACAAATTACGATGCCCATTTTCGTAGGGAGACCTTTCTTCTTTTCTCTAAATTTGTTGGATAGACTCATTTCTAAAGTGGGTTCGAAATGTCTAAGTACCAAGGCTCATGGTCCTTTTTCGTAGTTGCATCAATTGTGAAGCAGTAGGCATGAGTTATTTTCTTTCCGACTACAAATGGTTGAATGTTGATCTCTGTTAGAACTTTGACCAATGAAGCTAACGTTGATAAAGCATCGGCAAATCGATTTCTATCTCGCGGAAAATAATGGAACGAGATATCTTCAAACTCTTTTGCTAAAGCTGTCAGTCGAGCATGATATAATTATAGTCGGGGATCTTGTGTTTTCCATTTCCCCTCGATCTGATTTATAATTAAGGTAGAATCACCAAAGACTTCTAATTCTTTTGCTCCTCATTGGAGAGCCTCTTCTAGACCGGTGATGCATGCTTCATATTCGGCAGTATCGTTGGAACATTCAAACTCCAATATTATGGCTAAAGGAGTATGAGAATCTCCTGGATCAATTAGCAGGACTCCTATGTCAAAACATCGTTTATTGGCAGCTCCATCAAAAAAACATTTGCCATTTGGTATCATAATCAGTAATTTCTAGGACACCCTAATCTGGGAAACTTGGTTCTGTAGCATCTTCTGACTTTAAGGGTAAATCAGCTAGATGGTCTGCGATCACAATTCCTTTGATAGATTTGTGTGTGATGCATGTGATGTCAAACTCATTGAGTAAAAGTGACCATTTAGCTAGTCGGTTAGAAAGTGATGACTTTTCGAAAATGTATTTCCTTGGGTCCCTTCTGGATATTACTTTGATGGACTGAGCTTGCAGGTAGGTCTTGAGCCTCTGTGTTGCCCACACCAGACCAGCACAACTTTTCTCTAAGGCTGAGTAGTTGAGCTCACTTTTTTGTATTGTTATACTTATGAAATAAATGACATTTTCGGTGCAGGAATCTTCTTTTTCTTGTGTGAGCATAGCCCATATTGCAGTATCTGTGACAGTTAGATATAGCAGGAGATGTTTGTGAATATGATGGGGAGCTAGCACTGACGGGCTAACAAGGTAGTCTTTGACTTTTTCAAAGGCAAGCTGGCATTTTTCATCACAGACCCGGTCAGCGTCCTTTTTCAGGATCTTGAATAGTGGCTCACAGATGGATGTCAACTGTCTGATGAAGCGATTGATATATTGCAGCCGGCCCAAGAAACCCTTAACCTCTGTTGGAGTCTTTGGCTGTAACAATGAATTTGTTTGTTATTACTAAGCCTGACAATTGGGTGGGTTGGGTTTGGTTTGAGTTGGGTTGAAATGTGTCATGGGTTAAAACAGGTCGAAACTCGTTAGAACCCAAATGTTAAATAGGTTGAAATGAGTTGAGTTAGAATAGGTCAGGTTAAAACGGGTAACGGGTTAAAGTGGATCGTCCCCGTCTCAACCCAAAATTTCCCCCAAAATAATATAAATTATTACATAAAAAGTCACGGGTCAAAATGAGTAATAGATTCGACCCAACCCAATCTGCTAATATTATTGGGTCAAAATGAATTACCCATCATAAAATTTAAATCTTTTATCTATGATTGGCTAGCTTTTATATAATACTCGTACAAGACACTATGCTATGCCCACAAAAGCAATTTTCTAGATAATTGTCGGATAAAAAAACTCTTTGCATTTAACGTGGGACAAACTCATCTACATATATTGATCTTAAGGCTAATAGCCAAACGTTGTGAGATCGATCTAAAATATTTTTGACAAGAATATCATCATCGAAAATCTTAAAATTAACAAACAAACATTTAACATTCGAAAACAAAGATGCAAGAAGAAGAGTGTAGTAACATAGGGATAACTTGAACTAGGCCCGGTAATTAGGTGGATTGGATTTGATTGGATTTGGGTTGGGTTGGAATGAGTCATGGTTAAAACAGGTCGAAACCTATTATAACCTAAAGGCCAAAATATGAAAAACGCCTCAAAGTAACCACTCAATCCCATAATACCCCCCAATGTTAAAATTGTCCTAACTTTATACCCAATCTTTCCAATCGTCCCAGTTACCACCCTCCCGTTACTTGCCGTTCACAAAGTCCCGTTAAGATGCACGTGGTCACACACGTGATGGGCAATTTTGTCTTTTCCAACCCCTAAAATCTGATGGAGCAATTTCTTCGGTTGGAGCCTTTGTGATAATGTTTGAGATGAAGAGATTGAAGAAATCAAAGACTCAATTATAGAATCACAATAAATGGGTGTGCTCAACATGAGAGAGAATTTTCAGTGAGTATTACATATTGTAGTATGCACAAAACATGATGAACAAACTGATGCAGTGCCATTGCAGTGTGTACAAAACCCAAATCTATAAATTTCTCTCCTCGTTGTTGTCAGAGAAGAAGCCGGATGAACAACTCGAAACCCAGATCAGGAAATCGTCGGTGAAGACGTCGAAGAAGACACCAAACCCAGATCTTGGGAAATCAAAACCAAACCCAGATCTTGGGAAATCAAAACGCAAAATCAAAAGATCACACCCTCTACCTGTTTTGTATCAAAACCCAAATCTATAAATTTCCCTCCTCGTCATTGTCGGAGAAGAAGCCGGATGAACAAACTCGAAACCCAGATCAGGAAATCGTTGGTGAAGACGTCGAGGAAGACACCAAACTCAGATCTTGGGAAATCAAAACCAAACCCAGATCTTGGGAAATCAAAATCAACCCAGATTCAGATCGGTTCGCAATCGACGAGTAGCCTTCGAAGTCCGCCAACCAATCATTAATGACAGATTCAGATCGGTTCGCAGCAGGATAGATGATTTCAGATTTAACAAGTTGAGTTGGAGAAGACGACGGTTGGCTATGGAGACGGTTGATGAAGACACTCAAATTTTCTGGGGTTGGAGAGAAAGATTGAGAGAAGATGATAAGATCTGTACAGAGTGATACAAAGATAACGATGAAGTGTTTGCTTTTTGTCTGAAAAAACAAAATGAGAATTGTTTTGTTTACAATAGAATGAGAAAAGACAAAATTGCCCATCACGTGTGTGACCACGTGCATTTTAACGGGACTTTGTGAACGGCAAGTGACGAAAGGGTGGTAACTAGGACGATTGGAAAGATTGGGTATGAAGTTGGGACAATTTTAACATTGGGGGGTATTATGGGATTGAGTGGTTACTTTAGGGCGTTTTTCATATTTTGGCCTAACCTAAATATCAAAAGAGTTAAAATGAGTTGGGTCAAAATGAGTCAGGTTGAAACGGATAATAAGTTAAAATGGATCGACCTGTCTCAACCTAAGATTTTCCCAAAAAAAACATAAATTTATAGCATAAAAAATCACGGGTCAAAATGAGTAATAGATTCGACCCGTTTAAACCCATCCCAACCCATTAATATTATTGGGTTAAAACGGGTTACCTGCTTCAACCCAAAAATATTAATAAGTTGGGTTAGGTTGGATTGAGTTGAATTGGATAATTAGTGGGTTGAATTGGGTGATTTAACGAGTAATATGTTATGAGTAATGCTTGGGTCACTCTTATTTTGTACAAAAATATGGATACTCTGTAATGTGGTACACTCTCATTGGCTGGAGTGTTGAGATTCACAAAATATCAAATTAATGAGAGTATGTCATATCATAAAATACCAATATTTTAAATTTTAATATATAAAATAATTATGACCCTAGCATTTCTGCAATTGAACCGAAACATTTGAGTAGATAGAGGGACGGTACAATTAACGTTAAAGTCACCAACTCCAACGACTTGAAAGAAAATGCATGTAGAGATGTAATGGCATGTCGATCTATTATGCTTTAACATTAATATTTGCCTCAACAGCAACTCTCATTTATATTGCTATCTCCTCCATAAAGGAAGAGAAAAAGAGCGGTAGGCAGGTATCTAAGGAAATAAATAGAAGCTTATCCAACCTAATTTATTACTCCCTCGGTCCCTAAATTATGATCCTTCTTTTATTTTTCGTTCGTTTTAAAATAATTATTCAATTTAAAATTTACATTTTTTGAACATCACTTTTACCATTTTACCCTTACTTTTTCACGTTACTTTAATTATGAGCCACATATACATAGGCTTTAAAGAACACTACACATTAAACCAATATAAATAATCAAGTCAATTATTTTTTCTTAAACTATGCACCGGGTCAACCATAACGATTATTTAAGGACGGAGGGAGTAATATTTTTTGGTTGAAATGAGTAACCTATTTTGATCTAATAATTTTAACAAATTGGGTCGAGTAAGGTTAAAGTAGGTCGGACTCATTACCCATTTCGATTCGTGCCTTTTTATGCTTTAAATTTATATTTTTTGGATAAAAAAGATGTATTGGGTGACAATGACTAGCATGATACGATAGTACGAACCAGCACGACACGATTATAAAACACGATTATAGAGACAAATGACACGATAAGCCCAGCACGACACGACACAACACGAAACACGACACAAAAGACATGAAATTGTTAATATATTCAAAATAATATTTATTGCTATATTTCTGATCCAATAAGATAGATAATATGAAAACACGAAAATGAGACACGAACACGATACGATAGCACGAATTGTCACCCCTTTTGAGACGGGTCGACACACTTTAACCTGTTACCCGTTTCAACTCGACTCATTTCGACCAAACTCATTTGAACCCGTTTGACATTTGTGTTATAACGAGTTTCGATCTGTTTCAACTCATTACTCATTTCAACATACCCAATTGTCAAGCATAGTTGCGCTATATAGCACCCCCCCTCCAATACTATAAGTTAACCCCCCTAAAACCTAAAATTACTAAGTTACCCTTCCTTCATCAAAACTTATCCCCCCCTTCACCGCCTCCTCCCTTCCAACCCCCCACTCCACCTCCTCCCATATGGTGAGAAAGTGGTGTTGTTTTAAAAGTTATTAGATAAATGATTTAATTTTTTGTTACAAATAGAAATAGAAAACAACATGTTTTAAAAATGAATAATGATTTTAAAAGTTTTTAACAAAAAGATTTTTACTATTATTACTAAAAGAGAATATGTATCTCACGTTAATTAGAAAATTATGTTGATTTTAAAAATATTTAAGTGAAAAACACTTTTAATATTAGTGATAATAGAAAAAATAAATTATTATAATCATTAAAAATTTTAATAATCCAATAATAATTTTTAAAAGTTACATTATTATAACAAACAAAATGTATCTCGTATTGTACCCGCACGTAGCACAGACTAAATAACTAGTATAAGATGAAAAAAGAAGGGGGAATCCATTGATTTGGACATTAGTAGAAATGCATTAACAAAATATTATACTCCTTCCGTCCCTAAATTATCGTCCTAGTTGATCCGGTACACGGATTAAGAAAAAATAATTGACTTGATTATTTATATTGATTTAATGTATAGTTTCATTTAAAACTCATGTGTAAGTGATCCATAATTAAAGTAGGGTGAAAAAGTAAGGGTAAACTGATAAACATGATATTCTAAAAAGGTAAGTTTCAAACTGGACAATTATTTTGAGACAGACGAAAAAAGAAAGGAGGACGATAATTTAGGGACGGAGAGACTATGTACTTAACTATTTTCTTAAAACATGTATAAAATTAATAAGTAACTGATAATTTGATAATTGAGTATATAGAATTGAATGTATTTTGTTATATTATGAATGTGTTCAATCATGGACGATAGTAGAAATATTATATATTAGTTATGTTTAAATCTCAATTTGGTCACTTTACTTTCGACCAAAATTCATTAAGCTCACTCGACTTTTTTTTTTCTTCTCTATTTAATCACTTTACTTTCACATAATTAGCACATTCATCACTCCATCCATATATTTGGATGAAAAGTTTAATTTTTAAGGAAAATCAAAAAATACCCTTACTAAATTTGGGGGTTTTGAGAGTCTCCTTCTCCTCTCAAACATAATTTCTTATTGTGTGACTTGAATTTGTCAAAACACCTTTCAAAGGTAAGGGGTATTATTGTCTTTTCAAAGATTTCCATCCAACTTAACTAACGGAAATGACTCTAGTGACCTTATTGACTTTCGAAGCCAAGTAGAGTGGTTAAATTGAGAAAAAAAAAGTAGTGAGCTTAATGAATTTTGGCCGAAAGTAGGGTGACCAAATTGAGATTTAAACCTATTAGTTACATAATAGAAACCAAAAATGAAAAAGGAAAACATGAAGTATAAACCTATTAAGAAAATGATAAAAATTAACTAACTTACCTAGTTTTATATTAAGGCTTACATGAACAAATATGTAAAATCAACAACTGAGTATTGTATTTTTAACAGTAACACTTATATTTAGAAAATATTATTCTCCTAGTTTCAAAATTATTGTCACCTAACATGCGGATTAACAAAAAACAATTATCTTAATTATTAATATTAGTTTAATGTGTAGTTTCCTTTAAAACATACATGCATATCAGCCATAATTAAAGTAGAATACAAAAGTAATGGTAAAATTGTAAAAATGCTATCCTAAAAAACAAAATTTCAAATACATTAATTATTTTGGAATGGATGAAAAATGAAACAATGGTAGTAATAATTTTGGGACGGTGGAAGTATAATTTTGTTTTCTCAAATTAAATAAAAGTGTTGGACAAGCATATAGCAGATTACGGGCTTAAGCGATCGCCCAGGGTTTGGCTGAGCGATCGCTCAGTAAAGCATTTTTCGAAGCGTGCCTACTGGATTTTGAGCGGTCGTCCAGAGCTCGCTCAGCCTCGTTTTTAGATCTGTTGCAGTTGTCCGTTTTTTAACATTTTAAGAGTTTTAGGGTTTCTATTGTACAATATAAATAATTGTATACTGATCGATGTATTTTATACGTCGATTTTATATACTTTTATGCCTTAAATTATGCTATTTCACGAGGCTTTTGGCTACTAATATATGTTTTCGGTGAGTTTTGTAAGTTTCAGGGTTATTTGTGAAAATATGCGAAACTCCAGGGTTTTAAGTGCAAATTTCAAGAAGGGTCAAAAAGGAAAAATGAAGAAAGAATGAAAGCTGCAGAATCTGGAGACCTTGCGGACGCAAGGTGCCCCAAACCTTGCGACCTCAAGGTAGGCAGTACGGGACTTAAAGCCAGAAGTCAAGATTTCCAAGGTCGGACATATCGAGACCTCATGACGCAAGGTATCCAGAACCTTGTGACCGCAAGGTGGTTAGAATGCGTCAAAGTCGGATTTTCACACAGTCATTCGATTGAATTACAACTCCCGAGTATATATAGAAGTCAGATGCCGAGCCAAAGCATAGGGAGGACGGCTGAAAGCTCTCTTTAGGTAGATTTTAGGTAGTTTTAGATTGTATAACTGAAAGAACGTGATGCCACGGATTCTCGATATGAGTCAATGTGATAGCCAATGTTGCAGTGATTGTTGCAACAATGGCAGTCACAATGAAAACAACAACAATAGCAAAAACAGTAGTAGCAGCGGAAGTTTATATAAAATCAGTTTCTAGCAGATCTAAAAGACAAGAATTAATCACAAAACAATCTACAAGTATCAAACTTGTAGATCAAGCCTCAAGGCCACACAAATTATATTAAAAAACAAAACTGTTTTGTACTTAACAATCAACAAAAAAAATTCTCACAAGATATAGGATCTTGGAGAACCAAAAATCCCACATAAAACCTAAACCAAACGTGGGAAGAAAGAAGGAAGATCTACTTCCAAAAGACAAAAAGAAGCAAAGAATGTAACAAGATTTCAATGGTTTGATGAAGCTGTTATTGTTGTGTTCTCTAAACCCTCCAAGCAGCTTCACTTCGAAAAGATGAACTGCTGCAAATACACAGCCAGATTGCTCTCAGTATTTGGCTTTCGATCTAATCTCTTTCAGGCTCTCCGCACAACGTATATCTCTTCTTGATCTTCTCTCGCTAGTCCGCTTCACCGCATCCAAATTTTCATTAAATAGCCAAAGGTTCCTCGCAAGTTCACGGCCAAAACAAACCAACTCCTACTAGGAAAGGGATTAACGAAAAATCATACAAGATTATCTTTCCTAGTAAGACTAAGATACATCGAATAACTAATTTATTTACATAAATCTAGTTACCAAAAATATGTAATTTCCTATTATGATATCTTTAATAACTAAATTATTTTGCAAAGATTTAGTTACCAAAAATATATCACCTAAATCTTTTGAAAGATTATCAAATCAATCTACCAAAAGTGTCCTAACCAAAATCTATCACCTAAATAATCATTAACTAAAATAAAATCCTACTTTGACCAAGAAAGGTGAAAACAAGATAAAATAGGTCATGCCTATTTTACCCTTACAATAACATAGTTAGGTTTTGTAATTTCAAGTATTGAAGATCAAATCATGTATCCGATCATCTCCATGTGCTGTTCATTGTCTATGATGAACTAATTCATCCATAATCTAGGAGGTAGGAGGTAACTTGTATCAAATTTATGTTTTGATTCTTATTTATGTTCATTCAATGCTTGTTGATTGTGTTGTTTATCAACCCCTATATCATTTTGCTTTGAAGAAATGAATGTAATCGCAAATAATAAAGGCTTAGAGGTGCGGATAACTGCATGACCAAGTGCATATGTCGTACACTGGCTCACCAACACAATAAATTGGAACTATCGATGCACGAGAGTGATAAGTTAGGACCATGTTCTTACATGATCTAGTGATGCCTAGATTGACAGATTCCTCGTGCTTAGGATATAGAATGGATGAATTTTATGGGATGGAGGCTGAACCAATTGTTCAACGACTATATCTATTTTTAGTGAACGAACCCAAGACATTGAATGATATTATTATGAATTGAACATAAAAGAGATATAAGTGAAACCCGTAATCCTAGATTGCCACCCACCATAAGATCTTCATATCTCGTTATTATCGTCTAATTAGTTAAACATCTATAACTAGTAGTTTAGAGTAGAATTAAATATAAAAACCCCTTTAGATTAATAAATTGCTATTGATAAATTGCACTGTTCGTGATCACTTGTCTCTGTGGGTTCGACCCTTGCTTCCAATACTATTCTATAATAGTCTTGTCCACTTGTAAGGAAAAAGATTAATTAAAACATCGATCAAGTTTTTGGGGCCGTTGCCGGGGACAAGCTAGTTCACGTAGTTAGTTTGTTAGTAGCGTAGTTTTTAATTTAATTTAGTTTTTAGTTTAATTTTCAGTTTTCATAAAATATAAAAATACAAAAAGATTTTATTTTATTTTAATAGTTAGTTGTTTTTAAATTGCTTTAATTTGTTTTTATGCACGGTCGTAGATCTTTAAATCCTAAATTGGTAGACTTAAATCAAGATATAAATATTGTTAGAAGAAATCAAGAAGTTTTTGAAAATCTAGCTCCCGAGTTTGATAATCAAGACCAATTGAATCAAGAGGATCCTCTGGTTGATCCTACAATGGAAGGAAATAACAATAATCGTAATCCTGAAAACCTAGTTGACCCAGTCAATAGGAATCAAAGAGAAGAAGAACCTGCAAGAAGAAATATGGAAGTAGTGGTAAATCAAAGAACTATTAATGACTTTAGTAGACCTTCATTAAATGTTGTGACATCATGTTTAGTCTTGCCAGATGCTGTTAGGAATTTTGAGTTAAAAGGTCATTATTTTAATGCCATACCATCTTTTCATGGGATGCCCCATGAAGATCCTGTCAGTTTCTTAAGAGAATATGAATACATGATGAGTACTTTTCCTTTAGGAGGGTTGACTGAAGATCAAATTAAAATGAAATATTTTCCTAGTGCATTAAAAGAATTGGCAAAGAGATGGTTTATGAACTTAACACCAAATAGTGTTTATACTTGGGCTCAATTATATGATTTGTTTATGAGTAAATTTTACAAACATGCATCTCTTACTGAATTCAGAAAACAAATCATGTCATTTCAAAATGAACTAGGTGAAACATTCCATGAGTCATGGGATAGATTTAAAAATCGCTCATTATGTGTCCTCATCATAATTTGGCTCAACATGTGTTAGTGCTTCAATTTTATCATGGTCTTTCGCCAAAGCTTACAAACTATGGTTGATAGTGCATTGGTGGTTCTATTAATAGAATGACACCGTAAGCACTAGAAGAATTATTTGAGATGCTAAGTATTAATTCCCAAACGTAAAAGTGCTAGAGGTAAAAATAAGAGTCTATATCAATTGCAAGATAATTCAAATACACAAGCTCAATTTGAAAATTGGCAAATTCAAGAAGCATGTGCCTTATGTGGATTATATTCTCATGCTACTAATTTTTGCCCGTCAAGTGCTATGTATTCTGAACAGGCTAATGCTATGAATATGTACCCTCAAAGGCCAAGGAATGATCCCTATTCAAACACATATAATCCTCTGGTTGGAGGAATCATCCTAACTTTTCTTGGGAGGAAATAAGCCTTTGCAACCTTTCAACAACCTCAACAGCCCAACCTCAACCACCACAACCTCCACAGCTTGCCAAATCAAAATCGCTTGAGAATTGAAGAAGTTCCCAAGCAAGAAGTAGCTAGTAAAGGTCAAGCAAAGCATTGATGAAGTACATGCTTGAAGAAATTGAAAATCTAAAAAAGCACATTGCAAATTCTCAAGTTGATAAAAGAGAAGAAGGGAAGTTCCTAGTCAAACCGAGCAAGCCAAGTCAATCACCGCAAGCGGTAAGGTGATAGGTGAAGAGGTAAGTGATCCTGATCCTTCTTCTAATGTGCATGCTACAGTAGAAAATTTTGAAAAAGAAAATTCTGAAAAGGTAATTGAAAAAGAAATCGAAAAAGATGGTGATAGTAATAAAGCCAATAATGACTTAAGTAATCAAGAGGTAGAAGTAGAAGTAGATGTTCCAAATAAGGAACAAGAAAAAGAAAGTCAAAATAAAGAAGATAATACAATCGAAGTTGAAAAAGAGTTGGATCAAGAAGAAGAGGAACCTTATGTGGCTCCACCACCTTATGTTCCTCCAATTCCGTTTCCTAGAAGACTTATGAAAAACCGAATGGACAAACAATTCACGGAAATTTATAATATGTTATCCAAAGTGAATGTTAATCTTCCTTTGCTTAATGTTATTAAAAATATTCCAGCTTATGCTAAGTTTTTCAAAGATCTTCACTCTAAGAAACACAAGTTTGAAAACAATGAAAAGATTGTTGTTTCTGAAAATGTAAGCTCTGTTTTACAACCCGAATTACCACCTAAGTTGAAAGACCCTGGTAGCTTTAATATCCAAGTTTCCTTGGGAAGCTCTAAAAAATGAAAGCAATGTTAGATTTAGGAGCAAGTATTAATTTGATGCCTTTTGCGGTCTATAAACAGTTAGGTTTAGGAGAACTAAAACCCACTACTATGCAATTGCAATTAGGCGATCGTTCTTAAATATCCTTTGGGTATAGTGGAAGATATCCTAGTTCAAAGTTGATAAATTAATCATCCCAGCTTGACTTTGTGGTTCTAGAGATGGAAAGGAAGATATGCACTAATAATGAAGTCCCAATATTGTTAGGCGACCATTTATGGCAACCGCCAATACAATGATTAATGTGAAAAATGGTAAACTCACAATGTCGCCCTAGGTGAAACTGTTGAAATCTCTGTGTTTGATGCTATGAATAGACCTAGTGACATAAGTGCCTGTTTTTCAATAGATGAGATTGAGAAATTATCAACCGAAACTTTTGAAGAAGAGGAAGATTATGAGAGAGATAGATTTATCATTTATGATGATAGTCCTATCCCTCCCATAAAAATTGACATTGAGGGGATTGAAAGAGAAATAGAAGAAGAGGAAAGATTAGAGAAAGAAAAGTTAGAAGCTAGTAAAAAGAAAGATAAAGAAGAAATAAAGGAAGAATCAGAAAATAATTCTGATAAATCTAAAAAAGTAGAAGAAGAAAGTTATGAAATTAAAGATGATGAAGTAGAGATTCTAAAATCTCTCTTTGAAGAAATTGAGATAGAGAATATTGAGGAAGAAAATAGAGAAGATAATAAAATGGAGAATGGAGAGGCTAAAATAAAAGAAACCGTTAAGGTAGAAAATTATGAATTTATGCCATCCATTAATTCTCCTAAAGTTGAAGAATTAAAGCCATTACCACCCCATTTAAAATATGCATTTTTAGGGGAAGGTAACACTTTGCCTGTCATTATAGCAGCCGACTTAACGGAAAAGCAAGAAGCTAGTTTGTTAAAAGTTTTATGGACACATAGAGAAGCTCTAGGATGGTCTTTAGCTGATTTAAAAGGAATTAGTCCCTCTATGTGCATGCATAAAATACATCTAGAAGAAGGTAGTAAACCTTCAAGAGAAAGGCAAAGAAGACTTAACCCACACATGGAAGAAGCTGTTAGAAAAGAAGTTCTTAAGCTCTTAGATGCGGGTATAATTTACCCTATATCAGATAGTAAATGGGTTAGTCCTGTTCAAGTAGTTCCTAAAAAGTCGGGAATTACTGTTGTTAAAAATGAGAAAGACGAATTAGTCCCTACAAGGACTATAACTGGTTATAGAATGTGCATTGATTTGCGTAAATTAAATGCGGCAACTAGGAAAGATCACTTTCCTTTGCCATTTATTGACCAAATCCTTGAAAGACTAGCCGGTCATGAATATTATTGCTTTCTTGATGGTTTTTCTGGATATAATCAGATCCCTGTTGCACCCGAAGACCAAGAGAAAACAACGTTTACATGTCCCTTTGGTACTTTTGCTTTTAGGAGAATGCCTTTTGGATTGTGTAATGCACCAGCTACTTTTCAAAGATGCATGATTTCTATATTCTCAGATTTAGTTGAAAGATGCGTAGAAGTTTTCATGGACGATTTTTCGTTTTGGAAATTCTTTTGATCATTGTTTAGAAAACCTTACATCAATCTTGAAAAGATGCTGTGAAACTAATTTAACTTTAAGTTGGGAGAAAAGTCACTTCATGGTAAAACATGGAATTGTCTTAGGGCATGTTGTTTCAAATAAAGGCATTGAAGTTGATAAAGCTAAAATTGAAGTTATTTCACAACTACCCCCTCCCACTTCAGTTAAAGGAGTTAGAAGTTTTCTTGGCCATGCTGGTTTTTACCGAAGATTTATAAAAGATTTTTCCAAAATCTGTAAACCTCTATGTAATTTGCTAGCAAAAGATACATAATTTATTTTTGATAAAGAATGTTTAGAAGCTTTTAATTTATTAAAAGAAAAATTAACTACTGCCCCTATTTTATCCGGCCCTGATTGGTCACTTCCTTTTGAAATCATGTGTGATGCATCAGATTTTGCGATTGGAGCCGTGTTAGGACAAAGGGTAGATAGAAAGCCTCATGTGATCCATTATGCTAGTAGAACTCTAAATGATGCTCAATTGAATTATACCACTACTGAAAAGGAATTTTTAGCGATAGTATATGCTTTAGAAAAATTTAGATCATACCTAGGATCAAAGGTGATAATTTTTTTTGATCATTCTGCATTGAAATATCTGTTAAGTAAGAAGGATGCTAAACCAAGATTAATTAGATGGATGTTATTGTTACAAGAATTTGACATTACTATCAAGGATAAAAAGGGAACCGAGAATGTTGTAGCTGACCATTTGTCTAGGTTAGAATTTTCACCCTTGCTTGAACGTCAATTTCTTGATGATCCTATCCCCATAAATGATAATTTTCCTGATGAACAACTCTTGGCCATTAAAGATTCCGACCCTTGGTATGCTGATTTTGTCAACTATTATGTGTCGATATCATTAATCGCATTTTGATCATTATGAAAAGAAGAAATTTTAGCGGAAACTAAAAATTATTTTTGGGAAGCTCCTCATTTATACAAAATTTGCTCGATTCTTTAATAAGAAGATGTATTCGAGAAAAAGACCAACAAGGTATCATGGAATTACGCCATGGATATTCTTGTGGAGGTCATTTTAGTGGTAACAAAGCTCGGAAAATTTTGCAATCAGTGCGTATTGGCCTTGTTTTTAGAGATTGTGAACTGTTTTATAGAACATGTGATAAGTGTCAAAGAACATGTGGAATATGAAAGAGAAACGAGATGCCCTTACATATTAATTTGGTAGTTGAAATTTTCGATGTTTGGGGTATTGATTTTATGGGTCCCTTCCCTGTGTCAAATAATTGTGAGTATATTCTAGTAGCAGTTGATTATGTTTCTAAATGGATAGAAGCAGTAGCAACCAAGACTAATGATGGAAAAACAGTAGTTAAATTTGTAGAGGATTTGTTTGCTAGATGGAGTCCCTAAGGCCATAATAAGTGACCAAGGAACTCATTTTACCAATAAGTTGTTAAATAATGTTCTTAGAAAGCATGGTGTAACTCACAAGTTAGCTACACCTTATCATCCACAAACATCCGGACAAGTAGAAGTTAGCAATAGGCAAATAAAAGCGGTATTAGAAAAGGCTGGTAGGCCTAATCGTAAAGATTGAGAATCTAAACTCAAGGATGCTTTATGGGCATAGAGCGCTTTTAAGACACCCATAGGAATGAGTCCATATAGAATGGTTTATGGCAAAGCTTGCCATTTACCAATTGAAATTGAACACAAAGCCTATTGGGCAATTAAAGAATTGAATTTAGATTTGACATTGGCAGGAGAAAGAAAGATTGTTTCAGTTAAATGAGTTAGAAGAACATAGGTTAAATTCGTATGAGAATGCAAAGACATATAAAGAAAAAGACCAAAAATATCATGACATGGGGTTAGCCAACAAAATGCTTCATCAGGTATGAAAGTGTTCTTGTTTAACTCTAGATTGAGGTTATTCCTGGAAAGTTAAAATCTAAATGGTGCGGTCCTTTAGAATTATGCAATTTATCCTCATGGAGCCGTTGATATTCAAAATCCTAAAAATAATGAAGTTTTAAAGTGAATGGACACCGACTCAAGCCATATTTAGAGCCGATGTCGGTTGAGCGAACAATTGAGTTAATTCGTTTGGTGACAATGAACCACCCGAGATTAGGCTTGCGGTTTGGTCGAGCCAAGACATTAAACAAAGGCGCTAAGTGGGAGGCAACCCACTATTTTGAATGTTAATTGTTTTATAGTTAGTTTAAATATGTTTTCTCAGTTAAATTTAATTTTTGGACATTTAATTTTTAATTAAATATGCCAAAATTCAAGTTTGGGGAGAAAAACATCTTAGTGTTGTATTTATATGTTACTAATAATTTTTAGTTTAGAGTTTTTGTTTAGTTTTTACATACGAAAGATTCAAGACATAACGGAAGTTAACGGAAGGGCTAAGCGCAAGCGTGAAAAGGAAGAAAAGAAAACAAGTGTGGAGATTCGCCCACCTTGCGGGCGCTGTGAGGTGTGAAGTTGCTGCGGCCACTAAGGTCCCGATAAATACGGACTTCGTGCAGCATGCTTGTCAGGACATGGGGAATGAATGGAGTCTCGGCCGCTTTATTGGGCCTTGCTTGGACGCAGGTGTGGCGGTGCTGACCGCAAGGTCCACAGTTATATAAAGGCTATGGGTTTCTCTTGAAATTCACGAAATCTTCCCTTCCTCCACAAGCGGCAGCGGCCCTTCCTCTCTCAAATTCGGCGAGATCGGTTCAAGCCGACACATACTCGAATCTCTCTCTCTTTAAACTCTTCTCCCTCATCCATCCCTCCACCATTACACTCCACCAAGTTGAAGATTTGAAGAAGGCGACCTCCATTGTTAAATGATCAAGCTCCCTTAATTTGCATTCACTCAATTAATTTGCAAACAAGTAACACTAACACCCTTTTTAATTTTATACGTAAAATATTTGCATGCTAGGGTGTTAGATAATTTTAACGTAGATAAATTTTGCATGCTTAGAATAAATTTTAATTTTAAAATTTTTAAAACACATTTTATTTGTTAAAACTTTTAGTTTTTAAAATTTTTTAAATCAAACAAAATGTCATAAGCGTAGAAATACCGGTGCCTCGACCTCCGGCCTGCTCGGGAGGAAGAGCAAAATTTTGACATCACCGCTTAGGTGTCCTCACGAGGCATCGAAAGGTACAAACTAAGCTCTCCAAGTCCTTGGTGCCCGAAGGGGATTCAAGGCTGAAGACTTGGCCTTCGTCCCAATCGATAGCTCGTAGGTGGGGGCTGTTAGATTCTCATTTCGAGGCGTAGTAGTGCCCATTGTCAGAAAATTCTATGCCAATAGCAACATTAGCATAGATGAGTGTGCTAGACACCGTTAATGTTAGGGACACCGTAATAAATTTTTAGATCCCAAGCATTAACACTTATTTGGCACCTCAACTGCCGGTTGGTGCCGATGACTTCTGCACACACCTCAGCCCCAGTATCGATGTCGAGGTGATCAGTCTGCTATCGCTCTCCCACAGTGTGGTATGGTCCTATA
>CM028380.1:101137009-101175196 GCA_013146195.2 Codonopsis lanceolata | reverse complement strand
CAATCGCTGCCGCATTTCGACTATCGTCGGGTTGCACTTTTGACTTTAGCAAGTCAACAACTATATGACATTTCTTAAAGTGTTTTGGTCTTAATGTGATCTCTCATACACATTTAGACTCTCTCTCACAAACCAAACGAGCAATCAACCAAAGAAGAAATGCGAGCATTGCACGCAATTGCTAACGAATCGGGATCTTCCTCTCCCTTAAAAAGAATTCATTCCGAATTCTAAACCGTATCTCAAACTAATGCTAGGTCATCACCTCAACATGGAATACCCGCACACCACTACGGTATCTCACAATCCCGAGTGAACACTCGATGCTCAAAACCATAAACCTAGACTTAGTCTCCGAAGTCTACCATCACAATAACCAAACCAAGTATACGAGGATCAAACTACCGTGATCCAGCCTCGTGTTTCAGGACCCTCCATAGGCACAACCACACTAAACTCTTTAGATTGGAAATAATATGACTCATATTCGAGTTGCGAAAACACATACGCACAACACTAACCAAATCTTGTACTAACCCCAAAGTTAAGCATGAAAACAAGTTCAAGCATACCATAAACATTCAACTACCTTAAACTATTTGTCTCTTGAGCACATCATAAAATTCAAGATAATAGATCTTAAGTCACAAGAAGTACAATTGCCTATAGAGCAATTCTCAACCAAATAAGGGACAATCAAGTTGACATTTCAAGCCACGCAAGTAATACTACATCTCCCTTATCGCTAAGTAAGCATATACAAGAGTACAACAAATGAAATGCTTTGAAAATTCTTTCCATTTATATCCCTTCTAGTTGGTACCTGTATAGTCAATTTCACATAATTCATACCAATCCTAGTCCAACAACGAATCATTTTTGATAACCAATTTAGGTACCGCTAAATTGATATTCAAAGCTGTAAAGGATGCAAGGTTATGATAAAAAGGTTTTAAGCATCCTTTAATAGTCTCCTATACTAAGGAAATGAATGAGCAGAGATAAAAATTATGAAATGAGAATTTAATATAGTACAATGTATGCATCAGTAGGTGTTCTCACTAACCACATAATCTAATGAAATGTCAAATAACAAGGTCTATTACCTTGACAAACAACAATCATATTTACCACAAAAGTCGGGTACCTAACACACACAACCAAGAAAACTCGCTAGAAGTCAACACGCACGACGCTGGCTACTAGTCGTAACGCCTATACTCCACAATTCCAACCTTTCTAAATTCTAGACCAAGTTCACAACCGACGCATATACTAAAGGCCCCCAAAACGCCAAACTTCAATAAAATTGGTGAAACATCATACTGTTCAACACTAAAATCAACCCATAGATCGCAACACTTAACTTTCGCACTTATCGAGTGTATCCTACTCTGCATAATAATCATAAACAATATTATAGATGTATATTATTCCTCACCTTAAACATATCCCCATAGAATATACCAAGATCATATCAAACCAATAAGTATCGTCATATAATTCATGCTTCATATATATATACATATATACAAATATTCATACTCCCGCTTCTTAATATAGGCCTACAAATCGAACCCCATAAATCATCGTTACTATCGCTCAACATAAATTCATCCCTTATTATATATAGTATACATGAGATAGACCACAAGAATCCATAAAACCATGTGTGATTACCTACCCGTAATTCACAAATCAAACAATATCACATACCAACACCACATGGGGTTTTATCACCAATCAAGCAATAAACCAATAATATGCATACACCATGTAAATGTATGAATGCACATGATACTCGATAAGACGTGGTACCATAATAACAATATTAGTAGCAACTAAGATAATATATATATACGAAGCATACCTTCCTATTCTGATAGGTTTCAAACTCCGCAATGGCCAACCGCCACGCCGCATCACCGACCTCAAACTCTAGGTCACCATCACCATCTCTCTGGAGCCACCAGATTGTCGACTAGTACTCCCTGCATCGACACCTCGTCTTCTGCAACCTTACGAACATGATCACGCCACAAGCAAAGCACTTTTCCCGCCTTGCCCCAACATCTGCTTCTGATGTCCCTGCCTCATACAAAAAAAATTACATATCAACTCTACCCCTGCCGTCCCCCGACTTATAGAACATCACCTGCCTACCAAGACGCGCTATCTCGACTAACTTTCCGAGGCCCCACTTGCTCATCATTATCATCACTCTAATAGCCCCTCGAGGCCTTCGAGCATACTCCTCGATGTCCAACTCCATCCCATAAGCACCCATTCACAACATCTCTGCATCTGTGAGTCAGAATGGGATAAGCAGCCTCACTGGATTTCATCCTTAAGCCTTTTACAAACCGATGGGTCTTCTTAGCCTCATCTCGCAACTGGCAACCACAATAACGAGCCAACTCCCCAAGCACTTCGAATAATTTTGGCCACAACCATATCTCCTTGTTCTAGTGCAATGAATTCCATTTTTTTCCTAATGTTTAATAAAATGTGCCCTAAACTTCATCATGAAATTTTCCCACACTCGAGGCACTCCATGGTGTCTCCAACTATCTCGTAACACATGCCACCAATGGTCGCATGCAACACTCAACTTGAACATCGCTAGGTCACCATCTCTTTCGACGCATAACCCATATCCGCAAAGATCTTCTCCATGCTTTCTAACAAATGTTCGCTTTAGAAGCATCGGCCTTATCGGCT
Source organism: Codonopsis lanceolata (assembly GCA_013146195.2). Taxonomy (NCBI): domain Eukaryota; kingdom Viridiplantae; phylum Streptophyta; class Magnoliopsida; order Asterales; family Campanulaceae; genus Codonopsis; species Codonopsis lanceolata. The sequence goes on along the minus strand of CM028380.1, from coordinate 101,172,475 downwards.
TCTCCCCGTGTTTCAACTTCAAGAATCTCCCAAGTATAAGTGGAATCGCCTTTCCCTCTAAACATTTGTCGAGGAGTCACACGCGATCATTAACGTTCTCTCCTCTCTCTTTACCACGAGCGGTACTCGAACGGAGACTACTGAACTAGTTCCACGCCAAACTCCCGACATAATATATCTTGAACACTGACGTTAAAAAATTCAACAATAAAACCAACCCAACTAGGCCAAGGAACCTATCTCGCGAAATAGCTAACCAATAGCTCGATACCAATCGTGACGACCCGACTAATTCGGATCCCAAGACGAGATCCCAAGGTCGTGCCATCAGTGACAAGCTAAGGACGATAAGCACCGCTAAGCATAATGGTGCGAGTCAAAAGACGAGCCAACAAGCTCAAGACAAGAAGACATAGCCATACTCGGCGATACATGATAACAAAACTAAAACTTAAGCAAAAACCACAATGGGACCCGATCTAACAAGCTCCTAAATATAAACAACCAAAGAGATAGTAAATCTCTCGGCCCAAAATTCGACGACGTGACGCAACATTAGACACACGCAACAAACCATCGGCAACCAAGGCCGGCAACTAACAAAATCCCAACCCGATAAACACCACTCAACGGCTACAACATGCCGGGAGGGACAATTCAACTATAACAATAATATCAATGCTAAACCACCAACCAAGATCTCACGACAAAACCTGCTCTGAGGTAGGAACAATAATAATACGAACTAGAATAAATGAGCCACACATGCTCGAAATGACAACGGAAATCAATTCTAAGGATACAAAGCTCGGCTATACAATGGCTCCCAAATACACAACCATAACATACTAACATAATCTACCCAAGTAAAGTCTACATAACTTTACATCCGAGTCTCACAATTAATTAATAAAAATAATAATGTTAACTCCAAGCTTATTGCTCGGAAGACCACCGCTAAAAATTGCTATCCGAAGCCGCCTTCTTAGCATTCAACGGATCACCGCACACTAGGGAAAACAATCACACGGAGTGAGTAATAATGACCCAAGAAGTTTCTAAATGCAACTACATGGCATATTATGTTATGGCATGGCATCAATGTGCAATCATATAAAATCATGGTATCATGCTAGTATACCAACAAGAAACATGTACTTAATTTTTAAAGCACATAAACTCACATAAATCATGTAGCATAATATCTTTCATATAAATGCTCATAAATAAACATGTGTAACGAAGAACGAAATCGAACTGCTAACCAAAACCGGTCCAACACCCAACCAACTTACCATGAGATCCAATCTCAAACCAAGATCCGGCTCAATACCCAATCAATCATACCCCGGGGTTTCGTCCCCAATAATCACAACTCATCGCTTCCCTTAATGAGTACTGCTTTCATTCATCCGTCTCCTGATGAGAAATGGGAGCTTGAAAGTAGGCTAGATGGCTCTCTCGAGACCACATCCCACTATTGGCCAAATAGTGAGGAGAAAGGACCCAATGCAACGATTCATAGCGATTGTTTCCAAAGACTATGAATCGTCCCATTGCCGACACAACAACCAAACCCGCCAGCTGGACTTTAAACCAAACGATCAAGTAGATATTTACTTGCATAAACCAATGAGACCAAATTCATTATTATCGGGCTCATTAAATCATGTAGGACATAATGCTCTACAACAATCTCATAAACCATGCACATAATTGCATATAACCACGTAGGACATAATACTCTACGAAATCTCATAAACCATGCACATATTTGCATAAAATCAAGTAGGACATAATGCTCTACCAAGTATCATGAACAATGCATATATTTGCATATAACCAATGTGTTCAACTAACTTACAAGTTTAGTTCAAAAACTACATATTGAGGTACTCATTATTCCTCAAGTCATCAACCAAGTCAAGTATAGCATACAAGCTTAATAAAACATAATGTGAGGTCTACCATAATCCTCAACTCAAATCAAACCGAAGACTACTACGTTAGTCTCAAAATATCCACAATTCAAGACTTATTATTTTAGTCTTTATTTTAAGTACACCGGACTCAATCATAGTCCTAATCGTCATACATGATCGACATCACCAATTCCATGCTCAAGAACAACATGACTACTCCGTAGTCACTTCTCACAAATGTTTTCATATATACGCCACCAAAATCTTTAAGGAGAGAATTCTTTCTTATTCTTCACTTAATATACATGTGACCATACGTAGGTCTCTATTGTCCCATGCTCTAGCAAGCATGCTCAAGATATTTTTCTAATAAGTCTCCACGACATGAGTGTCTCAATTAGACACAAACCAAAAACCCGGTGCGCACAAACATAACCCAAACAAACCCAAACATTGTAGGGTTTCAACCCAAGGCTCTTTATCATTTTATTAGCCTTATAACGACTCCGTTGAGTCTTACTAACGCATTTCCTTCTTTATGTGTTTCATAACTCCACACCGTAATAATTCCTTAAAGTTTACAATCAAATCCCAATAGTCATTCGGGCTTAATTCCCAAGACCAAAAATCCCCTCAACACATCACAATCATAATTCATTTAAAGTTTGGAAGTTATGTGTATCACTTCATTAACCAAACGAAATCCAATCGTCGTAGGATTTCAACCCAAGTTCGCTTAGTACATTATTGAACTTATAGTGACTCCGTTGAGTCCAATCTACCCTTTCTAAAATTTTAGGGCATAGAAGCCATGGGTCTCAATACCCTCTATACTCGTAACTATCATCAAAAGCCATCTTCCCAAGTTCGTTTAACTCACATAAACTCAACAAAACCTTTATTAATGCAACATCGAACAAATTCATCAATTTGAGCACAACTTCATTTAGTTCACCTTACCAATCATATTCTCCAAAACATGATTTAATCATACAACATGGATTAATATGCTCTACTATACATGTACAACATAATAATCAAGCTTACCATCATAGTTAATAAGCCAAACACAATTAGGGCAAAACATCCCCTTCCAAGTATCTCTACCAATCAAGCTCAATACTCATGAACAATTCACATAGCCATGTTTAATAGACCATTTAACATGTGAATTTCATATAAATCAAGGTCTCACATAGGTTCAACCAAGTTCTATCAACAATTGGAAACCTAGGGTTCATGGCATCTCTACAAACCCTAACAATTGCATCCATTGACCTCACATAGCAAATATGATTGTTTCCCTAGGGTCAATGGAGCCAAAAGAAGAAGAAAGAGGGGTAGAAACTTACCTTGGTTCAGCCCCTTCAAGCCACAATCCCGAAATTCCAAGTGGTGGGTTGTGTTCTCCTCAATCTCCTCTTCAAATCTATGGTGTGGATTGAGAAATGGAGGCCCCAAGCTATGGAATCCATGGATGGACCTTCAAGAACCCTAGAAACTCTTCTCTCAAGCTCCCCAAGATCTCTCCCACGTTTTTGTGGAGTGGTGGTTGAATATGGGAGGCTTTAGTGGTGTATTTGTGGTTTATATTGGTTAGAAAGTAAGTGGGTGTAGTTTAGATGGGTGGGGTTGTTTCTCTTTAATTAACCACCTTAATCTACCTCCAAACCTCAATTAGATGCTTAGGATATGTCTTAGGTTAGATGGGAGGGTTTAGGAGTGGTTTAGATTGGGTTTGGGTAGGGATAAGTTGGTCAACCTTTCAAATTTTCACCAAAATCCCGTAACTGAACATAAGGGACCAATGCGACCATGCGGTCGCTTGGGGTCTCAATGATGCGAGCGCATCAAGCCATTCTACACCATACACTCCTTTGTTGATCCCTTGCTCGGTTTCGGTCGTTCCCGCATGCATCCTCGAGCCTTAAAGCTTCAAAATGGCTCACAATTGAACCCTTAAAGTCATCAAACATTAAATTAATCCATCCAAGTCTCAAACCACTTTTAAAGTAGGTCTAAACTCCCATAAACAACACCCGAAACAACCCGGGGCAAAACCGACGCAAGACGTAACAACTTGCTATCGAAACGTCGAATGAAACCACAAACCGACGGGTAATAACCCATGATTGTAAACACCTATTAGGGCTACAAAATAGGCCTGAATGCCTCTCAGATGATGAACAACAGATAGGGGAAATAAGCTCCCGAAAGACGAGACGATCGCCCGGCTCAATCTCAAACTACGCGATAAGGAGAATTGCTATTCTCGAGGCGTCAAAACTTCACGAGACTTATGGAATGCATCCAATTAGAAGTCTAACACATCTAAACATGTTATTTAATCATCATGTAAAGATCTGTGGCCAAATCAAAGTCAAGAACACAAAACCTGAATAAACTCTCAATCGCGTCGCATTTCGACTATCGTCGGGTTGCGACTTTTGACTTTAGCAAGTCAACAACTATATGACATTTCTTAAAAGTGTTTTGGTCTTAATGTGATCTCTCATACACATTTAGACTCTCTCACAAACCAAACGAGCAATCAACCAAAGAAGAAATGCGAGCATTGCACGCAATTCAAGCTAACCGGGAATCGGGATCTTACAGAGGCCTTGCCCAACAGCGTAGCCACCGGTCTCACTCTCCTCTCCGGAGTCTTCCTCACTGGAGGAATCAGTTAAATCAACAATGGGGGCAATTACACACCTCCGAACCGTAGGCCGGCCCAATCTGGCCCCCTCATCGAACACACAACCGATGGGAGGGATCTTCTCGCTACTTAGGGATTCATTCTTCCTACCATAGCTGAAGGCCTCACGATCGTTTTCGGAAATATCAGACATCTACAATGAGATCGAGGAAGATGGGTATCAGTATTCTACCCATGTAGCGGCAAAGTAAAGAAGAAAGAAAGAAATCCTAAGTCTAGGTAAGCCGAAAGGGGCTATGCCCGCCTAGCGAGCAAGACCACGGGGTCTATTCCTCGATCTCTACCTAAGGGTCGTTTCTAATCTTAAACCCTAACAAAGACAAGTGAAGATGAAGTGAGAAGGCTGAATACCATCCCTAAACCCAGAAAAACCAGAAAAATCATAAACAGAATGGGAGAAAGATTGGAAACTTACTGTTATTTCTGGGATGACGCGTCTTCTCTAGGCAACCAAGGGAAAGAGCAGAACCGAAGCAAAGATGGCAAACACAGGGAGCGAACGGATGCTGGGAACGGTTGAGCGAATTCGCCGGAATCTGGGAATGAGCAAAGCGACAACAACAGAAGCTCTCCAAGAAAATCCTCTCTCTAAAATCCCAAGAGCAGTAAAGGGGAAAAGAGGGAGATGTGCTCGCCTTTTATAGGCCGGATTTCTCAGTTTCGAGGGGAAAAAAGGGGAAACCCGAAGCGGCGTCTGGGGTTTACGACCCATCATCACAACACATTTAATGCGTCGCCTCGTGCTTCGTGCCCCATCAAATCATCTCTGTTTGTGACGGCTCACACGCCCCCATCTCCACTCGCCCGGTGCATCTTCAAGACAAGCTTCCTTGGCACGCTCCAGATGCACTCCGCTAAGTTTCCAGCACTTTTCACACACCTGACCTCCGAAGTCTTCTCTACCTTCTGAAAATTCATAAGTGTTGAAGCTCGGCAGTATCCAATCGCGCTCCCTCAGAGCATGAATGCTCGTCGGACAAGGCTAGGGGCCATTGATATGCGGCCCCAAACCGGGTCACGAGCAAAGCAGCTGCCGCAATCACGTGCCGTCATCATGAGTGCGATCAATATGGGGCCCGCCCACCTAGCGGGAAAAATGACGAAAGCATTAAGCAGCGGGCAGTGAAATTCCCGTTCAGACCTGGCGGGGCACATGCCTTGCCTGTCCGACCAGGGGCCATGCCCGGGCACCACACATATTTAGCAGAGAAACCAGATTCATCTCGTCCAAACTGGTTGAGCATTGGCCTTGCCCCAGGTGTCCCTGGATCTACATCAAGTTCGAGGAGCAGCACATTGAACACACAGGCGAGCCTTGCTCGCCCAGTACACACCTGCTTGCTCTCCAAGACAAGTTAAAGGTTTCCATACTTGAGCGGGATACTTGCCTTATCGCTCCCATACATCTACACGACCACCGCCTATCATGCCTAAAATCAAGGGATTCTCTCCTTGATTGATTTGGTAACTATGGCGAATCTAGACGGATTCAACCACCTTGGGGGCCTATAAATACCTCTCCATAATCATTAACGAGGTACACACACTTTCTTGAGTCTTGACACTCTGTCAAATTGCTTTCGATTCATACACGAGACTTACTCTCACACCGGAGGGGTTTCGCGAGGCCCTGCCTTGCACTTCCACTCAGGTTTTCTTGTGATCTTAACAGACTCAAGGGAGGTGATTCAAAGCCCAGATATCCTACCCAACATACGGATGACCCAAGCTGTGATTTTGCCACATCATTGTTTATCATCAAGTTTCTTCTCAAGTTTTATGATTATCGAATGCATACAAATCTTATATCAAAAAAGCATCTCCTTTTTCCTTCATCTTTATGAACTTAATGATAAAGCTTGAGAAGCAACTTGATGAAAAACAACCACATGTAGCTGATCTATGAAGATTTCTCACAATGACGATTTATCTGCAACATACCATCATAGCAAAAGTTATCCATTATTAACCCAATACGAATTATTTCTTCACTTTGATCTATGCCTGAATTTCGATCTCTCCATACAGCCTTTTACTAATTTCATCTTGAACGATATTCATAAATTTTCATTTTGATGTATTTCTTGGCAGATTTATATTAATTTCGATGTATTTTGATGTATTTTAATACATAAATTGAAAGTAAAACATGTATTTTGTATCGTGGTTCATTAGTGTTAACATTCATGATTTTTTATATAGAAATTGAAGTAACACAATGCATTGTGTATCGCGGTTCATATATTTATATATTACGATTCTTCAGTGTTAACATTCATAATTTTAAATACAGAAATTAAAAGAAAACATGTATTTTGTATCGCGGTACTATATTTATGTATCGCAGTACAAAATAAAATTTGAAAACTAGGTTTTGCACTGCGATGTACAAACCTATACACCGCGATTCAAATGAATTAACGTGGTACAAAAATAAAATTGAAGAAAACATGTATTTTGTATTGCGGTACTATATTTATATATCGCATTACAAAAATAAAAATTGAAGAATATGTTTTGCAGCGCAATGTACAAACCTATGCATCACGTCTCATTCTCATTAAGGTTAACATAGTTTTTGCGCGTCAAAAAATGACTTTTTCGGTTTAAAAAAAAAAAAGAAAAATTTGCGGGCCAGTCCCCTTTTTCAAATTTTTATTCGCTAAAGTATCATATTTTTATTTTCAATCGCAAAAAGTTACTTTTGGATGAGAAAAAAATTACGTTACCCTTAATCAACACGAGATGCATGTAACGGATGACTAACCTCTAAATCGCGGTTCATAGTTGTATATACCTGCAAAACCTATATTTCTAATTTAATTTGTACCGCTATATATAATAATGTTGCACCGCGATATAAAATTCTTGTTTACTTACATTTCTTTATTCAAATACTGAGCTAATTTTTTTTTGTATCGTGGTGTATAGTTTTTATATATCATAGTGTAAAACCTATATATAAAAACTATAAACTGCGATATATAAAAAGCTCTACCGCGATATAAATATCTATTTACTTCAATTTTTCTATTAAAACTTAAATAATGCATAAACTAATAAATATTAATTGTTATGAACACTGGTTAACAACATATGGGCACCGCGATATACCTTTTAAAATCTTTGAATCGCGATGAATATATTTGTGAACCACGGTGTAAAAATATGTAAAATTAATTGATGAAACAAACTTTGCACCACGATAAATAAATTTGCACTTTCTAAACTTTACACCGCGACATATAAACTTACTGTAAAAAATATTTAAAAATGAATCTTTGAAACGCGGTACAAAAATATGTAAAATTAATTGATGAAAGAAACTTTGCACCTCGATACATAAACTTGCATTTTATAAACTTTGCACCGCGATATATGAACTTAACGTAGCGCGCCTATTGCTCATTAAGGGTATCATAGTCTTTTCACGTCAAAAAGTGACTCTTTCAGAGTTTTTTTTTAAATGTATACTTTAGTAATTAAAAACTTGAAAAAATGAACCGACCCGATCTTTGTCATAAAAAAAGAAATGGTATTTAAGCGATTAAATTCTTCAGAAAGTTGACCACTCACAATTTTTTATTTATTCTAAATGCAGTTTACAAGCCCAAATTAAAGTTGGGCCAAAGATATAAGGATGGAATTGATAGCCCAATAAACTTTCACATACACAGTATGATACAACATCTCCAGGGGCAAAATCGTCCCCTGAGAAAACCCCGTTCCAGCGCTAAGAATATATACGACCATTTATCTAAACCCTAGCCCTAGATGTTTCAGTCTCCATTTCTCACGCCGCCGCGAAGATGCAGATCTTCGTGAAGACCCTGACGGGGAAGACCATCACCCTAGAAGTCGAATCATCGGACACAATCGACAATGTGAAGGCGAAGATCCAGGACAAGGAGGGAATCCCACCGGACCAGCAACGCCTCATCTTCGCCGGTAAGCAGCTCGAAGATGGCCGTACCTTAGCCGACTACAACATCCAGAAGGAGTCGACGCTTCATCTGGTTTTGCGCCTCCGCGGAGGGGCGAAGAAGAGGAAGAAGAAGACTTACACCAAGCCGAAGAAGATCAAGCACAAGCACAAGAAGGTCAAGCTTGCTGTTCTCCAGTTTTACAAGGTGGATGATTCTGGAAAGGTCCAGAGATTGAGGAAGGAGTGCCCAAATGCTGAGTGCGGAGCCGGAACCTTCATGGCCAATCATTTTGATCGGCACTACTGCGGCAAGTGTGGCCTTACCTATGTTTTCCAGAAGGCTGATTAAAGTTTTTCTATTATTATCTTATGAGAATTTGTAGGGAGAACATGAATCCGTTTTTTGTTTAATTTTGGATTTCAATTGCTGAATTTGAATCGTTTGGTTTCTATATATTGGTTCATACTAATGCTTAGTTTACTCCTTGTTAATTTTGGTTCTCTGTTTTTCCCTTAGGTTTATTTGCTAGTTTGTTTTGTGCTTAGATATAATTTTGGTGTTAGACTCGGACAATCGAAATCGAAAGAGTAGAGGTATTTCTGTTCCTGCTAGTTTGTATGTGGAATTGTACTACGTAGTAGCTTCATTTGTTTTCATTGATGCTTTTTGACTATACCTTTAACTTGGAAAAAGATCCACCCTTTGCATCCAATGTTTACTTAAACAGCTGTTACTTTTAATGTGGTGTTGAAATGGTTCATACTATTGATACTTTTTTTGGAGGCAAGAGGAAGTAATTTAGATTTCATTTATGAACATAGGGTTGTTTTCTTCTGTTTCGGTGATCATCTAGTGGTGGCTATTAGTTTTTTGCAATACCTTTCTTTTGATATGAATGTCGTATTGCTATTCAGATTGATGGTCATAGCCCATGGGTGCTAGTTCATAGTAGGTAATGCTGCATGATATGAATCTTGTTGATATGATTGGTCAGGTGCTATTACAGTGCTAGCTCTTCTGAGTTAGCCTGGTGTGATAAGGCTTTCGATTTAGTGGTGACATATGCGGTTTTTGGCTATCTTTTCTCTTGGATCTGAATGTAATGTTGTCATTCAGATTTGATGTTGTGGTCGTTGTGGATGCAGTTTCATACTAGGTTGAATTGTGCATGAGTTAGCGTCAGGCTGATATGACTAGTCGTTTGTGCTGATTGCATTGGTTACTTTACGAGAGAGGCTTGTATGATTGTTTATATTCATATTGTTAATTCATGTATGTATTGTGGAGCTTTGGATGGTTGTGCGGAAGATTGATTTTGCCATAGGCTTTAGTATGAAGTGTCAATAGCATTTAGAAACCTTGAAGGCAATTTGAAGGGTTTCTATCCTCTTGGTTATTTTTTGAATCATTCGTTTTGGGGCAGTTCTAATTGGAGTTTAGGCATTACTGTGGAAACTGTACGCTATGATGGTTTTGACTACACTATTTTGATTTTTGTTGGTATAGGATACTTATGCATGTTTTTATATGGATGTTAGTTACCGAATTTGATCGGGTATAACGAGTTGCTTGAGTTTTAGTGGTTGTTAACATGTTTTGTGACGTTGGCCTACTCTACCTAGCCTTGGTAGAGTGCAGCCACATTACCTATCTGTTCAGGTTTAGTATAAGCATGAGTTCTGTATTGTCTTGGTTAGGCTATCAGCACTAGTCAGGGAGACCGAAGGAGTAGGGTGTATCGTTCTATCGACTATCTATAGTCAGCATAGAAAATCATAGTGCATTCTTGCTGTGTAGCTTGCATGATTTGCCTGCTTTGACAACTACCTAGTAGCTTTTTATTACACTTTGTGATGGTTTTTACTCTGCAGCGAAAGATAAATATCGGCCCTGTCCATATATGTTAGATTCAAGTAGGTTTTGAGTGGGTTGGATAACGGTGTAGAACCCATGAGAACCAAATATCAAATGTGTCTGTCGGGTTGAATTGGGTAATGAATTATGATGGGTTGAAACGGTTGGGTTGTGCCCGGTATTTGGGATGATCTTGCGAGGTATCTTTCTGCGTATAGCAAGCCGGGAAAGAGGGTATATTTAAGTGCAGCACCTCAATGCCCTTTCCCTGATGCGTGGGTGGGAGGTGCACTTAAAGCAGGCCTTTTCGACTATGTTTGGGTGCAATTTTATAACAACCCACCCTGCCAATACACTTATAGTACATAACCCTTTGTAAACTATTGGATGACTTAATTTGGTAAATAAATAAAGCTGTTTGGGGTCGATAACAAGTGGCTTTCAAACTATATGTTATAAAAAGCTGCACAAATCCTTAGGGGGTGGTTCACAAAGAGTCGGGTCTCATATTTGATTCCTTCCCATGTCCTTTGGGATAAACAGAAAAGGAAATACTTCTTCCTTCACCAAAACAAGAAGATTGTAAATCCTATAATTAGAGCATAGGGCATCGGTACATGGTTATGCGTGACTAACCTTTTCTGTATTGAGTAAAATCATTGGACTCTCAAGCTTAGAGATGCTATATAGTAAAGTTTTTTTTAACCTCATCTCATCTCTGTATTAACCCTTTTAACTTCAATGTCCCGGTATCAGCATAAGTGCTACAACTGACAATTGTAACCTATTACCTATTAATCCACTTAATCCAACCCATTAATTACTCAATCTATTAATATTTTTTGGTTGAAGCGGGTAACTCGTTTTGATCCAATAATATTAATGAGTCGGGTCAGGTCTGATCTGTTACCTGACCCGTGATTATTTATGTTATAAATTGGCGTTTTTGGAGGAAAATTTGGTTGAGACGGGTTTGCTTTAACCCCTTACCTGTTTTAACCCGACCTATCCCGACTCAATTAATTTCAACCCGTTTAACATTTGTGTTCTTATGAGTTTTGACCTATTTCGACTCATTATTCATTGCAATCTAACTTAACCCACCCAATTAACAGGCCTAACAGTGATGAACGTTTATTGAAGGCAAGTAAAACTTTCATAATAGCTCAAGTAACATTCTCAATTTGCCGATGAATGATGAAGTGACAATTGACGAATGATGTCCAAGGGCGATCTCGAGTTTAGCATAAACAAGTTTTTCTATTGCAAGTATCTATGAAAGTACACATTTGTATTCCAAAGAAATCGCCTTTATCTGTTTGATCACTGTTCATATCAGAAGAAGAACGACAGCTTTAGAGAACCTAAAAACGAACTGTTTATCAACACAAGTCCTTTTAATAATGTCTCAAGAAATATTTTCAATTTTGGAATTGATTACCTCCTTGCCAAAATGAAAGAGATGAAGTCAAATAATTATCTGCTAGTAGGGGTGCGCAAGATTTTTGCAGAACTGGACCCAACCAATCAAAACTGGACCGGATCAATACTTTGGTTTTATTCTGGATTTGAATTTTCATAAAATCGGATATTTGGGTTGGTCCCGGTTCTCGAACTAAAAAAATACAGAACGGGATCGAACCAACTCAATATGTTGTTTATTTATTTATTTTATTATTATATAAGTATAGTATATATATATATATATATATATATATTAATTCCTTATACTTTCTTTATTCTACTTTTTAGTTGACACTCTTTTATTATTTTCTTTCCATCGGTTTGTTATTCTATGAGTTAACGAGTTCGACATTTTTAATTGTTGAATGTACTTTTATCGAATGTTTTTTTTTTTTTTTTTATAAAATTCAGTCTTAAATTTTTTATTATGTATTTGTATTAAACAATTAAAAAGCAAAAAAAATCTTAGTATTGGTCTGGTCTTGGCAGTGTTCTAAAACTCCCCGCCTAGCTCCGCCTAAGCGCTAGGCCCCTCTCTACCGCCGCGACTTTCTTAGTCGCCGCCTAATCGACCAACTCGGCGTCTATGCAAAACCTCGCCGACCTTAATTTATTTTTGTAGCTTTGATTTTGTGGCATGCGGTGACCAGAAAAGGAAGGGGGACGAACTGGAGAAGGAAGGGGGAGTGGTAATGGTGATGCAGAGAGGGAGGTAATGGGGGGCGAACTGGAGTAATATTTTTTTTTTGTTTTTAGCTCTAAACTTGACTGGTTTATTGCTTTGGGGATGTTGAGAATTGAGATTAATGGTAGGTTTGTATATTTTTATTCATTTTACAAATATAGACAAGTGTTTGATAAAATGACAACATAAAATTTTTTTAATTTGTATTCAATGTGTTTGATCTTTGATGTAAATTATCAAAAAAAAAATGGTAATTATGCCTTAATTCTAGGCCCCGCCTAGGCCCCGATTACGCCCCGATTAGTCCCCTGGGCGCTAGGCGCTAGTGTGCCGCCTAGCGACCGCCTGACGATTTTTAGAACCTTGGGTCTTGGTTCTCATACATCTTTGATTGGTTTTGGACCAGATCAATGTGTTGGTTCTCATATATAATATATTGAGTTGGTTCCAGTTCTAAATTTTTTGAGAACGAGACTATTGGTCTGGTTCCGATTTTCTCTTTTTTTCTAAAAAACTAGACCGAACCGGACCAAACTCACCCCTATCTGCTAGGACAGTTATGCATGCTTGTATTCTTTACAATACTCATTGAAAATACCTTTGTCCCATTTATATACAAACAAACACTAAAGACAATAGAAAGTTGATGATTGTTTTAAGCATTCTGAAAAGAGAGCTTGGCATTGCTGAACAAACCGATGTCCTTGTAGAGGGACAAGAAAAGAGTCCAGAGAGGCCATATATCCGAACTTCAGGAGGATTATGCAGATACTTGTTTATGTGAAGAGATCCCGTATACGCTACAACGTCAAGCTAAGTAATTGCTAATCTACGGTGCTAATTAGCTAGAGAACAAAACCTCATGCTCTAACCATGATAAACCTCCTATATAAAGCAGAACTTCATAATTACCAACCACATAAACAAAATATTAATATAGCTTGCGATTCCATATCATGGCATCTCGCTTGGGAATTTCACCGGCTTTCCTATCCTCATTGTTGTTAATACTAGTCAGGGGTCTAATGCGGTGGCATTTCCATATACCGGGGTCGAATGGGAATGAGGGTACCTTGGCGCAGACTTGTGCCACCGAAACTATGATTATGTGAACATAGCTTTTCTCTCATCGCTTGGCAATGGTCGACTCAATGATCAACCTAGTCGGTCATTGTGATCCATATAGCGATGGCTGCACCAAGCTAAGCCCTGATATAAAATCCTGTCAAGCAAAAGGAATCAAGGTTATTTTATCTATTGGGGGAGGGGTTGGAAGCTACACCCTTGCTTCTGCTGAAGACGCAAGACAAGTTGCTACTTACATTTGGAACAACTTCTTAGGTGGGAAATCATCTTCTCGCCCTCTTGGCAATGCTGTTTTGGATGGAGTTGACTTTGACATTGAACAAGGAACAGTCTATACTGGGATGATCTTGCGAGGTACCTTTCTCGCATATAGCAAGCGTGGAAAGAAGGTGTACTTTAAGTGCAGCACCTCGGTGCCCTTTTCCCGATGCCTGGGTAGGAGGTGCCCTTAAGACTGGGCTCTTTGACTATGTGTGGATACAATTTTTAACAACCCTCCTGCCAATACACTTCGGAGATATTGTTAACCTTGAGGATTCTTGGAAGCAGTGGACTTCGACATCCCCGCCACAAAGATATTCTTAGGCTTACCTGCTGCTCCATGCACTGGAAGTGGCTTTGTCCCTGTCCGATGATCTCACTTCAAAGATTCTTCCAATATTAAGGGTTCTCCAAGTACGGAGGTGTAATGCTATGGTCTAAGTACTATGATGATCAAACTGGTTACAGTTCTTCCATCAAGAGCCATGTATAAAGTTCTTATGTTCATATGTAACTTCGTGTCTTTATTACCTCAATGCCGAAATGAAAAAGATAAAGTCACCTATCTTATTCTGCTTGGATGATCTCCTTGGATACATTCATTACGGAACTTGTTTGAAAATATCTTTGTCCCATTTAATATCTCCAAGAAATGCTAAAGACAAATAAAGTAGATGATTATAATGTCGACATCTTTATTTTAAGTCAATATTTCAAAGATTCTCACGAAAGTGCTTGGCATTTTCCGAACAAACCTATGTCCAGGTAAAGGGATAAGAGAAGAGTCGAGAGATGCCATATCTTACCTTCAAGAAATCGCAAAATTGTTCATGTGAGTAGACCATGAGTACTCTATGAAGTGAAGCTAAGTGACTGTTAAGCTGCACAGCTAATTAGCTATCAAACTATGACGAGCATGATGGCCTATGTAATGCAAATCTACGTAACTTATCTGGCATCGGAATGGGAATGAGGGTACACTGGCACTTGGGAATTTCAGCCGCTTTTTCTTATCTTTCCTGTTGCTAATACTAGTTTCTGGTACTAATGCAGGTGTCATCTCCACATTGAGGTCAGAATGGGAATGAGGGTACACTGGCACTTGGCAGACTCGTGCCACCAGAAACTATGATTTGTGAACATATCTTTTTTCTCATCGTTTGGAAATGGTCAGACTCCAATGATAAACCTAGCAGGACACTGTGATCCATATAGCAAAGGCTGCACCAAGATAAGCCCCAATATAAAATCATGTCAAGCATGTGGGATCAAGGTTACTTTATTTTTTGGAGGGGTTGGAGGGTACACCCTTGCTTCTGCTGAGGATGCAAGACAAGTTGCTACTTACATTTGGAACAACTTCTTAGGTGGGAAATCATCTTCTCGCCCTCTTGGCGATACTGTTTTGGAGGGAGTTGACTTTGGCATTGAACAAGGAACAGGTCAGGGATGATCTTGCAGGTACCTTTCTGCATATAGCACGCATGGAAAGGTGTACTTAAGTGCAGCACTTCAGTGCCCTTTTCCTGATGCCTGGGTAGGAAGGGCCCTTAAGATAGGTCTATTCAACTACGTTTGAGTACAATTTTTCAACAATCCTCCCTGCCAATACACTTCGAGAGATATTGGTAACCTTGAGGATTCTTGGAAGCAGTGGACTTCTAAGTTCTAACATCCCAGCCACAGAAATTTTCTTAGGCTTACCTGCTGCACCAGACGTTGCTGGAAGTGGCTTTATTCCTGTCAATGATCTCACTTCAAAGATCCTTCCTAGAAATCAAGGGTTCTGCCATGGATGGAGGAGTAATGTTGTGGTCTAAGTACTATGATGATCAAACCAGATATAGTTCATCTAGAGCGATATCTAAAAAACTTGTAATACATTGCAAGAACTTAGCGTTTATGTCGTGGCCCAGCACAAGAATGAGACTTGATACAATTCTTCCATTAAGGTCCATGTATAAAGCTTATAATGTTCATATGTTACCCCCCTTGTATGACTGTGTTGTCAACTTGTCTATAAAGTAGTTCTTTTTTGTTGTAGCACCCATTGCTACCTTCTAACACGAGCATGAAATATGAAGCCGGAAAAAAAGATTCCTCAAAAGAATGATAAAAATCAATGAGAAGGAAAAATATAGTCATTTGAAACAATAAACCATCTTCTTGAACTAGTCATGTTGAGAATGAGATGGTTCGATTACCTAGGCAACAGGCCAATTCCCTCCGAGGGACTGTTCGGGTTTTGGACAAAGGCATCATAAATTTTGGGACTAGGCAATCGCTCTGTGCTTTGGGACTAGGCAATCGCTCAGAAACTACAATGTTGTTACAGTCATTCATGCTACTTACAAACCCAAATTTCCTCTTCATTTTCTTCCACACACTAACTTTTTCCTTTTTCTCTTTACTGCAACAAGCACCCTGAATCTCTTCCTCTTCTTAAAGCACTCTCTCTCCAACTTTACGACCTTGCGGCTCATTTTCTCCATTTCCATCTTCACCTCTTTCTCGTTATCCTCTTCCAACTTTCTCACCCCATCATCAGAACTATGTACCTCTTTTGAGAATGTTTCTGCACTGCAACCCCACAAATAAAATCTGAACAACCACTGCAATGGCAATCTTTTGTTTTTGGCTGCATGCTCGCAAGCTTCAGGGGACATCTTATTGCAATCCAAAACACCACAAATCTTTTCTCTCTCTGACTCAGTTAGATATCCATGTTTATCTAAATAAATATATCTATGGCATTTTAGATACAATCAGAGCATCTCTGTCTTCCCATGGATGCAGCAATGGACATATCAGCAGGTGAAATAAACGAATCCTTCTTCAAATCTATGTCGCTCGCGACCTCTGCCAGAACTCCTCGATGAGGTCTGCCACAACAATAAACCCATATCCGAACTATCTTCATCGTGAGATTGCAATAGAAATTTTTAAGATTCTTCTCACGCACTCCACGCCATAGCGTTCTTCTTTAGCACAACCTTGAGAAGGTATCGGGAGGTCTTTCACAAAGTGGCCCGATCTAGTTGTTTACCAATTCTCATTTCAAATCCATTTCTACACTCAAGGCGGCTTCCAATTCTATTGCAAGCAACCCGAAGCATTTCGAACAACATGGAAGGATTCCTCTATCATAGGGCAAAAGCCTCTCTATGGTTTCAATGGCTTCTCTTTGAGAACAACTCTCCTGAAAGGATATATCATCCGATTCCAGTTCGGAAAAGACCCATCTCTTTTCATAACCATAAAGAGACGCTGCGAGATACTCTAACGGCACTTGGCACTGAATCATTCCACCAATTATGGGCTCGTAAAGATTAAGGGAGAGTGTTGTCAAATCCTCCGTTTTCCAATCACTTCTTGTATTTGGTCTATACTTGTCTTCGTTTTCCTCGTCGTCAGTCGCAGAATTCTTGATTGGTTCTCCAAGACGTGGTGGATTATCCAATGCCTTCGTGATAATAGAATCCCCACAAGCATCGATTAAGCCAAGCTGCACTGCATGTCGAAGAATACTTGGATTTTCTGTGGTCTTAAGGGCTCTAACACATTCATCCCTGTTGGCAGGGCCGTTCCTGGGCATAGGCCCAAGGGGCGACCGCCTAGGGCCCAAAAAAATTAGGGGCCCAAAATTTATTTATATTTATAGTATATATATAATATATAAATATAATATTAATAAATATAAATAGGGAATATGGAAAATTGTTTGGAAATAAGAAACGGAAGCAGAAGCTTGATGCGGTGATACCGGCAGACGAAAGGTTGATTAGATGGAAGGGCGGACAGTGGGACAGTCGAACATAAGGATCAAGGAGATGGAACGATCAACGGCGGCCCTCGACCTCGAGATTCACTCTTCAGTCTTCCCTATGCATCTATGGCCGCCATATTAATTTCCACTCCACCTTCAGGCTCTGTTTCAGTTCGATTTCAAAGGCTCAAAGCAAGAAAAACTCTCACAGTCTCACTCACTTAGTCACTCTGCCGTTCCTCATCCACGAACTCGAAGCCGCCGGTGCTGATGAAGGACTGATGATGCAGGTACTCGTCCAATTTTCCTTATTTCAATTTCAATTTTCAAAATTTTTCCCCTCTTTAGGCCCTTCTCTGCTTCAGACGAATCAGACATTCAGACCCTAAACCCTCAAAGTCTCAAACCCATATTTTTGGTTTAAGGTTTTTAGGGCTCGTAAATTAATTTTTTTGTTGATCCACAATTTCTTTTCAAAATCACATAGTCTAAAAATTGTTTAAGTAGATAATAGATTAGAAATTTACAAACTATTTCTTATATATTGGTGCAGCATTCCAGCAAACAATCGAGCTTGGGGCCCTTATTCGTTATTTTGCCCCGGGCCTTTGAAATGTCAGGAACGGCCCTGCCTGTTGGGGATGACTCTAAGCTCAAAGAAGGTCACAGCCTTCTTTAATAGATTGTCTGGGCTGTGTTCTTCGGTCATTCTAAGATAGTTGGCCAGGCAACACACCCGGATGACATTTTCAGTTGTGATGTTGACTTCGTAACCATGGCAGAATCTTGCCACAAGCTCAAAAGTTTCTTGGTCCACGGGGATGTTTGGGAGCAAGTGAGTAATGTCATCTTGTGTAGTCTTTTTGAGAATCTCATATATTGTAGCTGATCTAGAAGCGTAAATTTCCTGAAATGTGAATGTACACTGCATATTAGACGTAAACTAATGTTTGGAAATCAGAAACTGCAACTAAACAAAAAATTAGATAAAAGTGTATAACAGATTTCTTTTACCCCATCCAAATTGACGGGTGCTGACATATATGGATCTGCACATCTTTTGGCGATGCATACTTTGGGATCCTATAACACATATAGGATAAAATCATAATTTTAATTGTGAAAGAACAATCAGGATATATAAACAAAGGAAATGGGATTTACTAGGATGAGGATTCTTTCCATTTTCTAGAGGTCATTATTTGTCGTCCTTTGTGCGTGTAGCTGTAGTATTCAGAAGTAGCCTTCTAATGAACTGGTTTTTCTGTTGCTTCAATAAAGATTAAAGAGCTAGGTGCCGCTCACCTTGAACCTGCAAAAACGTCGTTAGATGGATAAAACTGCTCATATACGCTAAACATGAAACGTTTCAACTTGTTAATTTTCACATTGATAAGCAATCTTCCTTGTCAGTTATTTCAAACTCGGGTTTCCAAGAATGTCTTCTAGCTGCTTAAGGTAGGTACGCGTTTGAACTAGTCCGTAAATTCAAGCTTTTCCAGATTAACTTTCTTATATTTCCACTGATTCAGTTGGCAAATATCTAAGTATCAGATTTTGGTGGGATTCTAATCAAGGAAGAAGTTCTAATACACCCAAGTGTTGGACTCTTTCAAAGTATTGCAGGCTAATCCACCTTAAGTCATTTCCATATTTGGAAAGAATTGCACCTCACCTGCCATGATTAAAGCCGTTATGGAAGGGTAAGGTCCAAATGAATATTTTATTGGAGAAATTCAGGCGGGTACATTTTACACAATATTTAACCCCAAAAGTCTTCTACCTTTTTATTTAACAGCTAAAAGATCTTTTTGGGGCAAAAAAATGAATATACCATTAATAAAAGAAAACACGTGCGCTTCAGGCTCGCATTGCATTGCAAATCTAAAGCTGGGGCATCACAAATCCAATTTTTGCATCGCTCAAAAAATTGTGTGAAGTAGCGATGCAATGGGGTTCAAAATCGATGCATCGGTGTTCAAAATTGATTCATTGGTGTTCAAAATCGATGCGAATAATCAACCCCCGATTCCTACCAATTTTTGGAAGATCCTTCCTCTACTGCCTATCTCTCTCTTTCTCACACACATACAAAAACACACACAGTGCTTTTGAATGAATTTGTGTAGCGATTTGTCTCGGTATGTTTGAATTGGAATAACAAATGGGTTCCTATGATGATAATCTAAAAGGCTTGTTTCTCAACCCATTCGCAGGGCCATCTAAGATCTTTCGCCTTAGCCAGGCTTGAGAGATTATGTTGTTTTTATCCTTCCTTGGATGTCTGAGGTCCCTAATTAATTCCACAATTATGTATACACTACATTGGAATGTTTTTGTTAATCATCGTTGAACTTTGGTTTATTTACCTCTAATTATTTTTTAAATATTTTTATGATTACTCTATGATGGTTGATTTGCTTTGACCACACTGAAAGATGAAGACTGATTTGGTTTTAGGGTTGAAAACCCTTTCCCAGAAGTTCATAGGATAAGAGGAAGAAGAAGAGGGAGGGAGAGGGAGGGAAGAGGTACGTGTGGGCGCATTTTAGGAAGCAATTAACAAAAGACTTTAGAGGTTAAAAAAATAGGGGACTAAAGAGGTTAGAAATCTTGAAAAGTGGATCGGCTTGCAATTAATCCATATTTTAATGGGGAAAATTTGAGTCGGTCCACTTTTCCAAGTTTATAACCCCTCCAGTCCTTTTTTTTTCAATCGAAAAAAGACACTTTTGGGGATTCAAAATTCATGCATCGCGAGTAAACATAATTCAAAATCATGAATTGAGATGCATCGGCTTTAATTTTTCTCTCATTCTGTTTCTTCGCATTTATCTCTCAAGTTATATAGCATTGACTCCCGACAATTGATCACCCCCATATATACACGAAAATCAACTTTCTTCGTTACACGCTATTGTAATGGAAACAAAGATTCACTAGAGAAATTTTTGGAAGGGAGATTTACCGGAGAAATTTTATGAAGAAAAGAAGATTTTATTTATTATTATTAATGCCTTTGAAAGGCTACAAAGTATTTAGACAATGTCGAATACCCTTGAATTTTTATTAATGCTTTTGAAAGGCTATAAAGTATTTACACAATGCCATTTGCCAAGAACAATGGTGCATCTGTTGAGACAATATCACTAGTGAGGCTTGAGCAACAGTGTCTTTCGGTTTGAACAAAGGTGCCTCTGATGAGACTTGAGCAATAGTGTCTCTAATGAGACTTGAACACTTAATCGCTTCGTTATGAGAAGTGAGTGGGTACCAGTTGAGCTAAAACTCTTTGGTAAGTGTTATCACAGAAAAGTTACAGACGATATTGATGAAGCCGTTAACTGTAAATCAGTTCGGCCACCAATATTTATATAAACACAAGTTACATTAAGGTCCCTACAAATATAATAATATACAATATAATCCTAAATATACACAAGACTATATTCTAACACTCCCCCTCAAGCTGGAGCATAAATATCATACATGCCTAACATAACTTGTGACAATCACTTTTTCTTGAAGTTTCTCTCGAACAAAATGACAATCAATCTCTATGTGTTTCGTTCGTTCATGGAACCTTGGATTTGAGGCAATATGAATGGTGCACTGGTTATCACACCATAACTGCATAGGTAATGAGTTACCAATACCAATCTCACAAAGGAGTTGACGAATCCACACAAGTTCACACGTGGCATTAGCCATAGCTCTATACTCAGATTCTGCACTAGATCTTGAAACCACCGGTTGCTTTTTACTCTTCCAAGATACCAAATTACCTCCAACAAATACACAGTATCCTGAAGTAGATCTCTTATTTGGAGAACACCTTGTCGGCATCAACAAATCCTTCAATCTTCATATGTCCATGATCACGATATAGTACACCTTGCTTACGGAGCACATTTTAAGATATCTTAGAATCCTTAAGCGACATCGATGAGTAGTTAAGTGGTGAGGACATAAAGCGACTTACAACACTAGCTGCAAAAGCAATATCGGCTAGTTCTGACTAGGTAATTCAATTTACCAACAAGTCGGCGATATCTATCGGCTCTGCAAATTCTTCACCATCTTAGGTCCTAAGTTTTAGACTTCGGCTCCATAGGACTAACGAAGGTTTTGCTTCTAACATTCTGTCTCACCCAAAAAATCAAGCACATACTTTCTTTGAGATAAGAAGATACCTTGCTTGCAACGAGCAACCTCAATACCCAAGAAATATTTCAAACTACCTAAATCCTTAGTTTGAAATTTCATTTGAAAAACTCCTTAAGTGTACTAATGCACTGCATTGTCACTACCGATAATAACAATATCATCTACATACACAACCAACAAAACAATACTGCACTACTCTGTCGATAAAATACGAGAATGATCAACGTGACATCTCGTAAGACCAAACTCTATCACCACATCACTGAATACGCCAAACCACGCCGCGTGGAGGCTGATTTCAAACCATACAACGACGCTTTAATTTGCAAACCATACGGATAACTCCCACGAGCAACAAACCACGGTGGTTGCTCCATATACCTCTTCACGTAAATCACCATGAAGAAAAGCATTCTTCACATCAAGGCGATGAAGTGGCCAATGATAAGATGCAACAAGTGATATAAGTAAGCGAGCGAAGCAAGTTTAGCAAGCTGGAGAAAATGTATCGAATAATCTACACCATATGTTTGAGCATATCCTTTGGCGACAAGGCGAGCCTTAAGGCGAGCAAAGTACCATCGGGATTTACCTTAACCGTATATACCCATTTACACCCAATAGCATTTTTACGGTAGGTAGAGAAACCAAATCCCAAGTCGATTATCCATAAGAGCACTCATCTCTTCTTCCATAGCTACTCGCCATCGGGATGACTCATTTGCTTGAGAACCAGACTTAGGAATAGAATAAGACTCGAAGACCACAAACACACAATGTTCGGGGAGATAACCCATTATAATTAACAAAGTTAGAAATAGAATATAAAGTACAAATGCGTTTACCTGCGATGAGCAATAGGAACATCAAGAGCGAAGAAGAATCAACCATAGTAGGATCGGCGGCGAGCTGGCTCGGTAGGGGCAGAATCGGGGAGGCAAAGCACATTGAAGGGCACGTGCGGCGAGAATAAACCTTATGAATAGGAGGCCGAACCATCGGTGGAGCAGGGAGGCGGGAGAAAGTGGCCCGCACCACTCGATAAATAAGAAAATCATCTTCGGACAAAAATCAACATCAACGAAGGCGGAGCAGAGATGGGATAAAACGGTATAGACTCATGAAATGTAACATCGGCACAAACAAAGTAACGGTTCAATTCGGAGAAAAACACGATACCCTTCGACTACGAGAATAACCCACAAAGATGCATTTAAGAGCCTTGGGATCTAATTTAGTAATATTGGGGCGGTGATCACGAACAAAACAAAGCAGACCCAAATATCCAGTGGAGGAGCAGAATAAAGAGGCAAGGAAACAAGGCGCGATCAATAAAGAGAACGAGAAGAAGGCATCCTATTAATTAGATGACAGAAGGAAAAGTGTTTAGGTACATTCATCGGAGCGATCTGAAATTTTTTGAGGTGTATCTCACCACGAAGATAAATCGAGAATAGACGAGAAGAAGGCATAAATTGAGTTGCCTATTAATTATTAAATAAATCCAAGATGACGAGGCGGTTAAGACAACATCGGCCCAAAAGTGTTTAGGTACATTCATCGAAAGAAACACGGGCAACTTCAAGTAAATGGCGATTTTTACGCTCGGCAACCCCATTTTTTGAGGTGTATCAATCTGAGGGCGAATACGATGATGCATACCGACTAGAAAATCGAGAATAGACATTAGAAAAGTACTCGACATTATCACTGCGAAGGAGTTTAACAGAGTTGCAATTTCAGCCAAAAATCGGAAAAAATATTAAACAACTCGAGCGATTTTCTTAAATAAATCAAGTTAACGGGAAAATATACAAAGTCAAAATACATAACCCAACTTAGAAACAACAGATAGGACCCGTACATCGAATGTACCATCAAATGGGGCTATGAACCGCTTAATAAAAATAAAAATACGATGATGCTTGGCAAATTGACAGGCATCACACACAAGCACAACGAGGATAAATCCGACACAACTCTTGAAAGACATAGAAGGATGACCAAGCGGCAATGAGTGGAACAGCGATGGAAAAAAATATAGTCCAGACCTCACAATAATCCTTTTGTCGCATGATCAAATACACATGAGTTGGAAAAAATGAGACCTCACAACGATGATCACGAGTAATACTAATAGACAAAAGATTAAATGAAAAACCGAAATATACAAAACCGAGGACAATTGAAGAGACGATGTGAGACATATATTACCGCGCCCACGAATAGGAACAAGCGAACCATCTCGCTAGTGTCACATTAGAATTACCCAACACACTAGTAAGCGAAGAAAATAGACCACGATTGCGGTCATATGATCGGAGGCACCGGAATCAGAACCCATTGACATCAGACGAAGAAAAACATGCAATAGGGTTACTCGGTGAACAAAAGTAGCGATAGAGGAAGAAGAAGAGGCTGGCGTATGTAACGAGCAAACTCTTCATCGGACATCATCACCATCTTACTCTCACTAGGTTGACTTGGTGAGTAGATGGAGGTTGTGTAGAAGGAGGATTAACACTATCGAGTAGAAGCAACATGAGCAAAGTTATCTGCAGGTGGTTTCCCATGTAGTTTCCGGCAACGATTAATAGTATGACTGTAGCACCACAATGATAACAAATACGAGACTCGAACTCGATCTACCACCACCACGACCATTACGACCACCGGTTCGACCCCAAGTGCGACCCTCACAGGGACTCCTACCACCACGACCACCGTAGTCAAATCTGCGTGATTCTGTCCTAGAAGTGCGAGGATTCACGCATATGAGTAACACTACCGGTATCATTGCGGTACGTTCTAAAGAAGCACGAAGAACCCGAGAAAAGGCATCTTGAAGAGAACCAACATCGGTGCGGATAAAATCTGCGAGCAGCGGTACTAAACTCGGACCGCAAACCGCAAGAAATCAAGTATCATTAATTGTTCTCGTTGTGCTGCATTTGACGAACATCCACACTCAACGGTAATAAAGAACTCCATTCTGCGGCTAATTTCTTGTAATCGTCGGCAAAGTATTGAGTCACAAGGTCGATCGCGTTGATCTGACGAAACATCGCACAAGAGATCATAAATACGATTCAAATTATCTTTACCGCCATATATAACGACCAAGTACTCCCACATATCACAAACGGTAGTGGTATGAGCAACTAATTCTATAATTTCTTCATCCATCGAATTCATAAGTTTCCCATATAAATCGGCATCATCACGCATCCACGTAGTATCTTTCTCACGAGCGGAAGTAAGATGATCTTCTTTCGTTGTCCTTTCGAACTCATTTCAATAACTCGACGCCACATCAAATAGTTCTTACCAAGGTAAGTCGTTTATCAAGTAATCCGTGAACCAACGGAAAAACTTGAAATTACGGCCTTACCGTCGAGGGTTCAAGTAGTCATTGTATGATTTATAGAAAAAACCAAACAAGCGATTGCAAAGCAAAGCGAACAAAAGCGATTGCACGCTCACTGCGCTTGCAAACCAACCAACCAAAAATCACCAAAGCAGAAACCGACAATGAACCCTAGATGAACATGCACAGCGAACGATCGTGAAATTCCGGCGAAAATTCCGGCGAGCGGCGCGCGTGAAGAACTATTCCGGCACCGACCGGTAGAAAAACCTACAGACTTGGTCGCCTATACTAGACGACTACGGAAGGAATCGCGTGGCGAAATCCTAACCAATTCCAACATCGCCTTGTGAAGAACTTCGGCGCTTAATGTGGTCGTAAAACGAAGAACACGAACTCATCATACTATACTAGGGCTTAATACACATAAACCATTGATGTAGCCCTTCACCATTATCTCATAATCACCAAGAATCATGCTCTGATACCATGTTATCACAGAAAAGTTACAGACGATATTGATGAAGCCGTTAACTGTAAATCAGTTCGGCCACCAATATTTATATAAACACAAGTTACATTAAGGTCCCTACAAATATAATAATATACAATATAATCCTAAATATACACAAAACTATATTCTAACAGTAAGAAAGAAAAAAAAGAAGAATCATGGGGGAAATTTTAGGAAGAAGTTATCGAAAAGATTCACCAGAGAAATTTTAGGAAGAAAGATTCGCCGGAGAAATTTTAGGAAGAAAGATTCACTGGAGAAATTTTAGAAGGAAGCTCCCTATATGTTTTTGGGGGAATTTAGTTATTTACCCACTCTCTTAATCGAGATGAGTGATGTGTACAGTATTGGAATTGTTCTTATCGAGTTACTTACTGGGAAGAAGTTTCATGCATCGTATTTCAAAAATCATGCATCGCGATGTAAACATAATTCAAAATCATGCAAGGGGATACATCGACTTTGATTTTTCTCTCACTTTGTTTCTTTACATTTATCTCCCAAGTTAGACAACCTTGACTCCCGACAATTGATCACTCTTGTATATCCATGAAAATCAACTTTATTTGTTACAAGCTATTAGAATGGAAACAAGGATTCACCAGAGAAATTTTAGGAAGGGAGATTCACTGGAGAATTTTTAGGAAGAAATGAAGATTCACGAAATAAATTTTGAGGAAGAAGATTTCGGGAAGATTCGCCGGAGAAATTTTAGGAAGAAAAGAAGATTCACCAAAGAAATTTTAGTAAGAAGCCACGGTAAATGTTAATTGGGAATCTAAGATCAACTTTATCTTTAATCATAACTGATAGGCAGATGGGGCCAAAGCTGAATCTCACCACACATGCATATTGCAAATCAAGAATCGAAAAAAGAAGTCAGGAAATTTGTGTGTCATGATTTGACATGATTTCCCTTTTTTTCATTTTTATCACAAAAGTGGGAGACGAAGGCGGACGGAGTTGGAGATCTCACAATGAGGAAGAAAAAGATTTTATTGGAAGAAATTTATAAAAGTAAGGGGTGTAATCACGGATCTTGTCGCTCTACCCATAACATTGAGTCTATGTGCTCCAGAGCCAGTAGTATCTTATCTGAATCACATTTGGGGAACTTGACGGTGACAAAGACGGAGTTGAGGTCGGAGATTGTGCGACAGAAAATGAAGCCTCAGGAAGAGAGAGATTCGTTATGATTGTGCAGGTGGTGGTGGTTGGGGGTTGAGATGAGACGACGACGATGTGCGGGTGGTTGGAGGGGGTGGGAGGAATGCTGAGGGAATATCGGAGAAGGTTGGAGATGTTGTCGGTGCCTAATGTTGCGTATCATTGAATATGCCCTGAATGTGTGCTTATATGTTCACATGTGAGAGAAAAATGATTTTGTTAAGAGTCGGGCTAGATATCCCCCAATCCTCCAAGTTGACCCTCTTCTAAATGTACGCCTGACCTAAATTAAAAATACTTGAAAACACTTTATTTACCCCCCCCCCTTTGTTTATCCATTTTGCCTTTTATTATTTTTAAACCCCCTCCCTAACTCACCCTATCTACACTACCCCCTATATACCCCTACCCCTTAGCAAAATTGTGACCCCTTCCCCTTGTTTCCCCACTACGCACAAAATCGGGAATATAAAAGGAGACCCAGCCGGCCAAAGTCTTGTCTAAACCATTTAGCATCTTCATCAACCTCATCTCCTTCCTGTTATTTAGTAAAATGGTGAAAGGTATGTCTAATTTTTTTTTTTTATAATTTTAAGTGTTGTTGCAATGTAAGTGTTTAGAGTTGATATATCAATTAGGATTACTTGTTTTTTTTTGATTGTTTGTAGTTTTAGGACCATATTTTTTCAAAAAATGAGCATTTATTTGAGAAATTTTTGAAATTTTTTTTGGGTTTGAACCTTAGAACTAGGGTGTGTTGTTCGAACCTGAGATGCCGAAAAATACCTACTTGTTCGAACCTGGTATACCAAAAATCAAATTATTGTTCGGGGTACATCTACCAAAAATCATAGAAATTTTCAGACCTCCATCTCCGAACATTCCTATTATTTTTGGCTGATATCGACTGTAATTGTTTTAGATTTTCGGCCACAATCATTCAAACAAATTAGAGATTTTTGACCAGCCAAGTCCGAATAGAGCTGTGATTTTCAGTGATGAAAGTCCGAACACATCTCTTTTTTGTCCCTTTTTCATTTCAAACGTCAACGCACTCACATGTGATGAATGTCACATATAGATAAGGTTTTCAAGAGGAAGAAAAGACCTATTGCATCAACTAGGAAAGTGAGGGCTGACGCAAAGGCCCATGCACGGGTAGAGGCTGAGACACGAGTACAAGCAGAGACTGAGGCACCGGTACAGGTCGAGGCCGAGGCATAGGAAGACTCAGGGATGGTAATGATTATGATGAAGAGGAGGAACCAATTACTTTTCCATGTCCTCGGGGTCCATTAGAAGAAAGTGTTCTCCCTTTGTATCCAGAACACGTAGCTGCAAGGATATGGGAATGGCGAGAGCAGATGTTGCTTAAGGTTAACAATCACAAGAAAAAACTTTTAGATTGGAAAACAACAAGAAACACGTGTTCTCAACAATGGGCCGATTCACTGCGACCCAACTCTCAAAGTTAAAGCAAGTATCCTATCCCAACAACGATAAAGTGTTGATCAATGCTTTTGTAGAGCAGTGACACCCAGAGACGAATACCTTCCACATGCCCTTTGATGAGATGACGATAACACTTGATGATGTCTTTTGCCTTATTGGTCATACAATCACCGGGAAATCAGTCATTTTGGAAGGTCCCTCGGCGACTTTGACATTTGAATCTACCCGTCTTGAGGTTTTTACGTATCTAGGAGTGTATCTTAACGAGGCATTGGAGGCAATAGATGGTGCTAGGGGGGGTCTATGAAGTTAGAGTGGCCACGCTAGCGATTTGTGACAGATGGGATGTCTGAGGATCCGAAAAGGATTGCCTGTTATGTTCGGGCTTATTTGTTGTACACATTGGATTGTATAGTTTTTGCTGATAAGAGTGGAACTCGGGTTAGCACGGCTTACTTGAGGTTCCTGGATGATTTGGATGCCGTACATACATATTCATGAGGATCAACAGTCCTAGCCTTTCTATATAAACATCTAGGGAGTGCTTCACTAGGGAGTGCTTCACAGGTTAAGACAAAGTAGAGGGCCATATATTTCCACGTTATTGGAGGTAATTTGTGTATATATCTTGAATATATATTTATATATAAATATTTAAATTGTAATAAAATGTGGGTATTTTGTTCAATACAGGCATGGATATATGAACGATTCCCGATGTGTAGCTCTCCTCCTAACGTGTACTATCAACAAGACGAACCACTTGTAAGGAGGTGGGAGCACACAACTAGTTCAGGAGTGCAAATGGACTGATTACAAGGGATGCAGGAACAACTTGATGCCCTTCGAGCAGATGTTGTGAGTATTTAATGTGTATCTAAATATTTTGTATGGTCTCTGACATGATTTAGCCGTTGAGGTTGTTATTGTTGTGTTCTTTCCGGCACTTTGGTTGCTGATGATGTTGTTGCATGCCTGCATTGTTACGGCACATGAGTTGTGTTTTAATCCATTTTTTAGGTTATTTGGATGTCGTATACACAGTAGGTGCGAGAACATTTCCCATTTCACCGGATATCCTTATATCAAGGATGCATATGGTCGGTTGATCATGTCGAGCCATACCACCATTATCGCGTCCTCTGATAGTTTGGATATTGTTCAGACCATTTTGGGTAATGTTTTTGCACTTGATATTATAAAGAGAGGTTTGGTGGCAAATAAGAAAATATTGGCCATGATGCTTCGATACTTCACCGCTTGGAAGAGACAAGTCTTAACTGACGAAGAACTTGGGAGACAATGCGAGAGACCATGGGAATTGGCCACAAATCTTTCTTTGTAGGGCTTAATCTATTGCTCCAAGACATATTTGATGACACTTGGAAATTTTTTGAAATCAGACTTGAGTGTTTCCAGAGATTCATTATACTCCAACTCAGTATTAGAAATCACCAACAAAACATAATAAATGGATCTCACTTTAATTTTCCTTTGTCGTTAAGATTTTCCTATAGTTTGCCAAAACGTTCTTAGTGATGTGCCATCGACAAAGGAAATGTCTCGAGCTAGGAAGCATTCTCTTAATTGCATTCATTAAAGCAATTTCTATGTCCGTAATGATCACATTAGACATACACCATTGCCCCATCAATGATTTCAAACATGTGCACGCCCACATATAGCTGCCTGTTTTCCCATTATCTAAATAAGCAGCTGTAATTAAAAATGTCATATTTGTAGATGTCACACCAATAATTTCAAACAAAGGTAACTTGTACATATTTGTCTTGTACGTGTAATCTATTAATATGACTTTCGGAAAGACACACAATAAATCAACACTTCCCGGGTGAGCGAAGAATAAATCCTTCACAATGTTGGTCTTTTCGCACCACAGATGATGATGTACATATCCATGCTTCTCTAACATAAACATAAGTTACTGCATTTGTGATCGATCATCACGCTCAATAACTCTATTTTTTAAGCGTGCTTTGTAGATAGTCCTCACTATTGATCTATTTTCTTTATATTTCTCTTGCAACCGCGCCAAAATGTCCTTCGGTTTACTATTGACGTGTGTCATATCAACCACATATTCCTCTACAACCCTTGATAATCGATCGATAAACGGATGACCTTCTTGTACAATCCAAGTTGATGATTGTGGACACCACACTTCACAACCAATGACCATTCTCCAACTGATACTTCTCTACCCCTCAAACTAAATGGACAACCAAGTTTCTTAGATCCGGGTTCTTTCCTATCTTTTGGTTTTGTTACCTCGTCATCTTTCTTCCCAATTTCATCATCAATATTTGCTTGCGATGATGTCTCCTGTTTCTTGCGTCCATTGTATTTCCCAACACAAATCACAAGTCAATAATACCCTACAGTTTTTCTTACCTACACCACTGTCTGACCTCCTAACTATTATGACTATGTCATGCTCATTCCCCCCAGCATGCACCAAATCAATTAACATTTGAAGAGATGAAAACATTTAATCAGTCACAAACAGATGTGTGTAATCCTCCGCCACAAACGAAACTATTTGATTATGTTAAACAATCGCATCATTATGAATATGATATATCTCATTATTGACTAAAATAACAAGTAAAAAATTGGACCTATTCGGACACTATCAGCCGAAATTCTTCAGGCTGTTCAATCCCCACCAACCTAAAATACTCAATTTGTTCGGATCCCTTCAGTCGAATAAATTGAGTATTTTCGGTTGGTGGGGGCCGAACAGCCTAAATAATTTGGGCTGAGAGTGTCCGAACATGTTTAATATTTTCAGCCACCTAGGTTCGAACAAATCACGACGAGGACCTAATTTTTCAAGAAAATAAAACGCTTTCTAAAACAATATTTAAAGTAAAAAATGTTTTAAAAGCTTACCACTTGTATGACATTAGCGTTTTTTTAGCTCAATGCTTGATTTCTTCAAGCCTAATGTTGAATCCCTAGGTTTTTGAAGATTGAGATGTTTTTGGGAAGGCTTTTAGAAGAAAAGAAGGGAAAGATGAAGGAGGAGAATATATTTGTTGGAGAAAGAAGACACTCAACAATGGAGAAGATGAAGAGGATGAAGAAGAAAGGGGGCTTTGTTTGTTGGGAAAAAATGAGGTATATTTGTTTGAGGTGGGGGGTTTAGTTACATGTTTTTAGGTTTAGGAAAAGAGGAATAAAATATACTTATCAGCTAGAAGGGTATAAAAATCTTTATAATTGAAGACATTTTTGTCATTAAGGTAATTACATGAAGATGCCCTTTCATTTTGAAAATTTATAAAACAAACCCTTAAAGGTCCACATCATTGCTCCATTAATCAAGTTGGATAGAGACTTAACAAAATTAATAACATATTATCCAAATTATTTGTACACCCCTAATATTTTGGTGGTAAGTATAGGGATTTTGGTGATACTTAGGTTCACACCATTTATAATATCGAAAGAATGAAGTTATTTTGGCATGCCAAATAGTAGGTTAGTCTAATAAGTATTTTTCTAATAAGCATCTCTTGTTCCGGTATCTCTTGTTCCGGTATCGGAAAAACAGATGATAGTGGCAAGTCCTCTCAGGTTTACGTTCATCGACGGCGTCGTGTCGGCGCCTGAGCACTCCTCTGTATTGACCTTACTAGCATCCCAACCAGGTACGAAGCCCAGACTTTGATGCTTTCAGATTTAGTAAAACTTTTTCCAATAATCTTCCTTATTTTTTAAGGAAATTATTCACTGTTTCTTGAAAATTGAGTGGTTTCATCATAAACCCACAACTTTAATCACTCGTAATCGAAGTGAAAAAGTAAACAAATTTCAGGTGCTTATACGACAACTCGAACCCACAACAATGGGTCGAGGCATTGGTCAAATATGGCCAAAAGACCCGGTTGTTAAACATATATGGCCTTTGACAAATCAACGGACCGCCGCTTAAACATGAATCGACCAAAATGCCCTCGTTATATCGTAGTTCGGACACTAATTAGTCAAGTCAAGTGGTCGACAAGTCGACCATCATAAAATTTTGAGGAACAATATTTTTTAATTACATATACACTGGTATACACTGGTATACACTGGTTTATTAGATAAACCACTTGACGACCACTTGACGACTACTGGCTGAGAAAAAAATACGTATACAATTACAATTGACGACGATGATATACACTAGCCGAGTGAAAGTGAAAAAACACTTAGTTCATTTCAGTGTGGTATAACAGAGCCTTGTCGACCAAGACCCTCTCAACGACGACCATTGATAAACCATTTGATTTCGATTAAAAGATCAGGAGCTCTCAATTATTCGAAACCCTAACTCGTTGGTGATCATCAATTCTGATCCAGGTAAACCTCACATTGTTTTTTCGCAAACAGGGTTTTAGTGTTATAGTTCTGATCGACCATTTTTGACTACCCAACTTGTAAAACATTTGAAATGAACATAACGACTTGAAATAAACATGAATACTTGTTTATATTGAATTGTATTGCTATGTTCATGTTCTTATTTCATGTTCAAGGCAAAAATGATTTTATTTTTTCGTTGAATACATCGATTTATCAATAAACCATGTCAAGAAACCATGTACTTGGGTTTTTGTTTAAGGTTAGAAAATCATATGTTTTATAACCTGATATATGAATCAACCATGTGTAATTTCATATGATCAGTTGAATCAACCATAGAAGTAAACCTTGTTTTAATAGTTGTTTATTATAGTTCATTTTTTAATGTTTAATTTATATTTCTATTACGATGGCATATATTGTTTCACGTGATGGCGGTACAAATGCAAGGTTACTACAAGATGCAATTTGTTAATATTAGATGAGGTATATGAAGCATTAGATCGTGCTCATAAAACTATATTCAGGAAATCAGCCTTTGGTAAATTGTATAGGATGAGAAAAAATATTAATAAGAGCAATGTGTTGATTCATGTTTTGGCACTTTTTAGGATTGAGTCACCTACGAACAATAAAAATGAAATATGGTTCTGTATAGGTGGTAAAAATGTTAGATTTTCTTTTTCGGACTACACCTTAATAACAGTTTAAAACACGGATTATTGCAAGATTATGTCCACTGAAATCCCTACTTCCAATGCACTAGTAAAGAAATATATTCTGGTGAGTGGAAAAGCAATGAAGCTTTGAAGATTTAAGGAAAATATTTAGAGAGGTAATCGACATGGATGATAAGTCAAGATTGGTCTTGCACTTATTTGGGAGTATGTGCTTTGAGAGGTGCGCCACCTAATCTTGGTATTGATGTGGGTGTTTTGAGTATAGTCGAGAACTTGGATTTGTTCAATAAATATCCATGGGGAACAAAGTCCTATACCCACCGCTGAACTCGTGATGAAGATGGCTAGTTACTCGGTGCTAAGACTTACGTATGCAACGGCTTTCCGTTGGCATTACAACCATTTGTAGCGATTTTTATATTGAATGGTTAGATCATTTTTTTTCAATCTTATATGCTTCTAATATGTAACATTTTGAAAAAGCAATGTTTGGGCATTTGAGTTGTTCCAAGGTTTTCCTGGATTTATAGAATTGTATGGGCTATCAAATATCAAATGAAGTGCCCAAAATACCAAGAATGTGCGATTGGAAGTCATTCCAAAATCCAAGCTATGAGGAAATCATGGAGATATTGGATAACCCAAGGGTAAATGTAGAGTTTGATTAATAAAGTTGTGTTATTTAATCCAAACAATATTATTTTATAAACAAGAGTGTCCAATATAGTTTATTAATGAAGTTGGTATTTTGCTTAATTGACAGGATGAAGTGCTTGTTCCATTGAGGCCCACCTAGCCGAAAACAAAAGCGCTATGTTGTTGAGTATGAGCGTATGTTTGGCGCCGATTGAGCACATCCTTCCATGTTGAGGTCGAACATGTTGAAGATGAAGGCCGCCGGTCCCCACCACGCATCCTCTCCCAACAACATCCTTCTCTCCTCTCCTGTTGTGACTAGCACTAGCACCAAAGAACACCAAAGATCTCATCTCAGCAAGGCGCAATTTTTGATTTATTGCATAAGATGGACCAGAAGATTGACCATATGGACGGAAGATTGACCATATGGACCAAGATTGACCATCTTAAGATTGAAGTGGTAAAGTATTTGACCTTTTGATTTTGAGTAATTTGTTGAGATATTAATTAGTTATACTTACCTAATTTTGCTTACCTACTTGAATTGACGGAATGATCTAAAACAAGTTTAGGTCTGCTTCGAGAACAAGCATCACCCCCGACTTGACATGGACTCCCACACATTACTTTCTCCTACTTTTCCAAGTTTCACGCCTTTTCCGTAATCCGAAATGTCGATCCGACCATCTCTACTACTCCCCCAACCACCACTCCCATCTCCAATACTCTCCCTACAACCACCACTCCCATCATCTCTACTACTCCTCCTACCACCACTCCCATCTCCACTACTCTACCTACCACCACCATCCATACTACTCCCCCTACCACCACTCCCATCTCCACTACTCTCCCTACAACCACCACTCCCATCTTCTCTACTACTCCTACCACCACCACTCCCACCATCTCTACTACTCCCTACTACCAAATCCCATCATCTCTACTACTACTCCTACCACCACCACTCCCATCATCTCTACTACTCCTACCACCACCACTCCCACCATCTCTACTACCCCTACCACCACCACTCCCACCATCTCTACTACTCCCCCTACCACCTCTCACATCATGTGTACTACTCCCCCTACCACCTCTCCCATCATCTCTACTACTCCTCCTAGCACCACTCCCATCTCCACTTCCCCGCCTACCACCACCACTTCCATCTATACATTTGAAGGGTAAAAATGTCGGAGCAGAAAGGAAAAATAGAAGAGGTTAAGGGTAGGAAAAAGAAATGTCTCCTTGGTATTGAGACTCCGACAATATTTTGGAATCAAGAAAAGAGGGGCGTAAGCGACATCTTCCTCCCTATCACATGCACCGAAACCGCCGCAACTCGGAAGGTTGTTGGAAATCTAGCAAGAGAGGCCTCAAGTGAAGGATGCCGGAAATGCAGCTTCATGAGAGGCCTCAA
>CM028380.1:101090926-101136909 GCA_013146195.2 Codonopsis lanceolata | reverse complement strand
GTCAAAAGGTGCAATTTAAGCTCTCCAAGTCCTTGGTGCCCGAAAGGGGATTCAAGATGAAGACTTTGGCCTCCGTCATCGATGCTCGTAGGTGGGGGCTTTTGTTAGATTCTCCTTTAGGGATGCCGTAGTCCCTGTCCGAGAATTCTATGCCAATGGCAATTGGCATAGATGGGTGTATTGAAACTTGTTAGTGTTAGGGGGCACGTTAGTCGATTTTTTGCCCCAAAGCATTAACACTTATTTAGGCATCTCCAACTGCGGAGTTGGTCCGCAACTTTAGCACACACTGCCCAGAGTATCCCGCATTTGGTCAATGCGACCATCGCTCTCACAGTGTGGAATGGACCTACACTGTCCAACCACCTTATGGTCCATACACCATGGGAGAGTCCTTCCTCCAAGACACGTAGCAGTGTATAAATTTGTTCATGGACGTCTCGACCCTCAAGTCACCAACACACTGGTGAATTGGGAGAGGGGAACATCTTGACCTCATCATTATGGTGGTGGTCTAATGATGTCGGCCGTTTGATCAACGGCCAAATCAAGACCCTTATTAGAGGTAGGCAATGCGGGGTTCGCGTACCGCGTTGATTCTGCATTGTGTAGAGGCCGCGTGAGGATGCTGAAACAACGGAGGGCGAAGGCTGGTCCGGTCATTACAAGGGCCATTTTGTTTGAACATCACCGGCGGTAGAGTGAGGGTTCCTCAAGAGGTAACCGAGGAGAGAAGAGGACCGCTTCGTTGGGATCTCCATGGGTTGGAGGAAGCGTGGCCCGATATGGTGGTCGGCGGTTGGCACAAATGCGTGCCCGACCAATTTGAAATTTTTTAATTTACATTTTTGGTCGGTTAACACCGTGGGACATAATGTCTCAAATTATTATGGGCTGCAACCAGGCACGATCCCCGAGTTTCGTCCTCATTCGTTATTTCGGCCCGACTCACCGTGAGTCGAGGCCCAAGTTCCATCCTCTTTCGTTAGGCGGACCCGCTATATCCTTTTGATATTTGTCCTACCCCATCAATCTTCTCATATGTTCCTCTATTTTAAGGACAAAAAAGAAATTAAATTTGGGGGGGGGGGATTTAAAACTTTAAGTCTTAGCAGGTCCTAGCCTAACGAGGAATGGAGTTGGGCTTTGTCGTTAGGGTGAAGAAAAATTTCTTTTCTTGATGACCATTTAAAACTTCACCCTATTTTCCTGTTTTTAATTTTTTCTTATTTTCGGAGGTGTTACCTTGACCAGAATACACTCACATTGGTTGTTCGTGGGTTCCTCTTATGGGGACCCATCATCAATTGTGTCATCGTCATCTCCAAATTTCTTAGAAAAATATATTTAAAAAAAAATTCAAAATTCTCATCCTCGAGTTTAGGTGTGATAATGCTAGTCGTAGTCAATGAGGAGATTAGTGTAATGATCCGCATAGTTAGTCGGTAATCCCCCTGGAATTTACTTAATTTTGCGAAACTTTTACTTTTCTCCAAATTCTTCATGCACTCACACAAGTCATAAGTATAGATTGATTAGAATAGTTTTATAAAGTTTATAACACCTACTTCATTACAACAAGATATGCACAAGAATATGATGCATAGCTGATCGATGTTTTATTTTATCTATTTCCTTGCAAGTGTACAAGACTATTATAGAATAGACTCGGAAGCAAGGGTCGAACCCACATAGACAAGTGATCACGAACAGTGCGGTTATAGATAGCAAATTATTAACCTAAGGGGGGTTTTTTATGTTTAATTATACTCTAATTTACTAGTTATAGATGTTAACTAATTAGAAAGTAATAACAGATATGAAGATCTTATGGTGAGTGGAAATCTAGGATTCTGGGTTTCACTTATATCTCCTTTATGTTCAATTCATAATAATGTCATTCAATGTCTTGGGTTCGTTCACTAAAGATAGATATGGTCGTTGAACAATTGGTTCATCTCCTCCGCTGCAAAATTCACCCATTCCATATCCTAAGCACGAGGCGTAATCTAGTCTGTCACCTAGATTTATGATCTATCTGTCACCTAGATCATGTAAGAACCTGGTCCTAACTTATCACTCTCGTGCTTCGATAGGTCCAATTTATTGTGTTGGTGAGCCGATTATGCGACATATGCATTTGGTCATGCAGGTATCCGCACCTCTAAGCCTATATTATTTGCGATTACATTCATTTGTTCAAAGCAAAATAATAAAGGGTTTGATAAACAACACAATCAACAAGCATTGAATAGACATAAATATAAGAATCAAAACATAAATTCGATACAAGTTACCTCCCACCTCCTAGATTAGGGATGATTTAGTTCATCATAGCCGATGAACAGCACATGAAGATGATGGAAGACATGATTTGATCTTCAATACTTGAAATTACAAAACCTAATTATGTTATACAATCTAAAACTACCTAAAATCTATGTAAAGAAAGTTTCCAGCCGTCCTCCCTTCCTTTAGGCTCGGCATCTGACTTCTATATATACTTGGGAGTTGTGATCGAATCGAATGACTGTGTGAAAACCCGAATTCTGCATTAAAATATCTCTTAAGCAAGAAGGATGCTAAACCAAGATTAATTAGATGGATGTTATTGTTACAAGAATTTGACATAACTATCAAGGATAAAAGAGGAACCGAGAATGTTGTGGCCGACCACTTGTCTAGGTTAGAATTTTCACCCTTGGCTTGGGAGCGTCAATTTCTTGATGATCCTCCCCATTAATGATAATTTTCCTCGATGAACAACTCCTAGCTATTAAAGATTCGACCCTTGGTATCTTGACTTTGTCAACTACTATGTGCGATATAATTAATCCGGATTTTGATCATTACGAAAAGAAGAAATTTTTGGCGGAAACGAAAAATTATTTTTGGGAAGCTCCTCACTTATACAAAATTTGCTCTGATTCTCTAATAAGAAGATGTATACCTAAAAAAGACCAACAAGGTATCATGGAATTTTGCCATGAATATTCGTGTGGTGGTCATTTTAGTGGTAATAAAACCGCTCGAAAAATTTTGCAATCAGGCCTGTATTGGCCTACTGTTTTTAGAGATTGTGAACTGTTTTACAAAACATGCGACAAATGTCAAAGAACATGTGGTATAGGAAAGAGAAACGAGATGCCCTTACATGTTTATTTAGTAGTTGAAATCTTTGATGTTTGGGGTATTGA
Source organism: Codonopsis lanceolata (assembly GCA_013146195.2). Lineage (NCBI taxonomy): Eukaryota > Viridiplantae > Streptophyta > Magnoliopsida > Asterales > Campanulaceae > Codonopsis > Codonopsis lanceolata. The sequence goes on along the minus strand of CM028380.1, from coordinate 101,133,712 downwards.
TTTTATGGGTCCCTTTCCTGTGTCCAATAATTGTGAATATATTTTGGTAGCAGTTGATTATGTCTCTAAATGGATAGAAGCAGTAGCAACTAAAACTAATGATGGAAAAACAGTAGTCAAATTTGTTGAAGATTTATTTGCTAGATATGGAGTCCCTAAGGCCATAATAAGTGACCAAGGAACTCATTTTACCAATAAGTTGTTAAACAGTGTTCTTAGAAAGCATGGTGTAACTCACAAGTTAGCTACACCTTATCATCCACAGACTTCTGGACAAGTAGAAGTAAGCAATAGGCAGATAAAAGCGTGTTAAAAAAGAGTTAGGCCTAATCGTAAAGATTGGGAATCTAAACTTAAGGATGCTTTATGGGCATACCGAACTGCTTTTAAGACACCCATAGGAATGAGTCCATATAGGATGGTATATGGTAAAGCTTGCCATTTACCAGTCGAAATTGAGCACAAAGCTTATTGGGCAATTAAAGAATTGAATTTAGATTTGACATTAGCTGGAGAAGAAAGATTGTTCCAGTTAAATGAATTAGAAGAACATAGACTCAATTCGTACCAAAATGCAAAAACTTATAAAGAAAAGACCAAAAAGTATCATGACATGGGATTAGCGAACAAAATGCTTCATCCAGGTATGAAAGTATTATTGTTTAACTCTAGGTTAAGGTTATTCCCAGGTAAATTAAAATCCAAATGGTCTGGTCCTTTTAGAATTGTACGAATTTATCCTCATGGGGCTGTTGATATACAAAACCCCAAAAATAATGAAGTGTTTAAAGTGAATGGACACCGACTCAAGCCGTATTTTGAGCCAATGTCAGTTGAACGAACCATTGAATTAATCCGTTTGGCTGACAATGAACCACCAAGAGACTAGGCTTGCAGTTTGGTCGAGCCAAAGACGTTAAACAAGGGCGCTAAGTGGGAGGCAACCCACTAATTTGAAAGTTATTTGTTAACTAGTTAATTTAGATATGTTTTTCTCCGTTAAATTCTATTCTTGGACATTTAATTTTTTATTAAATATGCCAAAATTTAAGTTTGGGGGAGAAAAACATCTTAGGATTGTATTTATATGTTGCTAATAATTTTTAGTTTAGAATTTTTGTTTAGATTTTTCATACAGGAATTAACAAGGACATAATGGAAGTTAACAGAAGGATTAAACTGCAAACTGTTGAAAAGCTGAAAAGAAAAACAGGAGTGGAAGTTTCTGTCCACCTTGCGGACGCAAGGTGTATAGACTCGGAAGCAAGGGTCGAACCCACAGAGACAAGTGATCACGAACAGTGCGGTTATAGATAGCAAATTATTAACCTAAGGGGGGTTTTTTTATGTTTAATTCTACTCTAATTTACTAGTTATAGATGTTAACTAATTAGAAAGTAATAACAGATATGAAGATCTTATGGTGAGTGGAAATCTAGGATTCTGGGTTTCACTTATATCTCCTTTATGTTCAATTCATAATAATGTCATTCAATGTCTTGGGTTCGTTCACTAAAGATAGATATGGTGCGTTGAACAATTGGTTCGCCTCCTCCCAAAAATTCACCCATTCCATATCCTAAGCACGGAACCGTAATCTAGGCGTCACCTAGATTTATGATCTATCTGTCACCTAGATCATGTAAGAACCTGGTCCTAACTTATCACTCTCGTGCTTCGATAGGTCCAATTTATTGTGTTGGTGAGCCGAATTATGCGACATATGCATTTGGACATGCAGGGTATCCGCACCTCTAAGCCTTTACTATTTGCGATTACATTCATTTGTTCAAAGCAAAATAATAAAGGGTTTGATAAACAACACAATCAACAAGCATTGAATAGACATAAATATAAGAATCAAAACATAAATTCGATACAAGTTACCTCCCACCTCCTAGATTAGGGATGATTTAGTTCATCATAGCCGATGAACAACACATGAAGATGATGGAAGACATGATTTGATCTTCAATACTTGAAATTACAAAACCTAATTATGTTATACAATCTAAAACTACCTTAAATCTATGTAAAGAAAGCTTCCAGCCGTCCTCCCTTCCTTTAGGCTCGACATCTGACTTCTATATATACTTGGGAGTTGTGATCGAATAGAATGACTGTGTGAAAACCCGATTGCGCATGCGCCTACCTTTGTCGGTCGCATAGTCCTTTGAATACCTTGCGTCCGCAAGGTCTCCATGTGTGTGCTTTTTGGCTCTTCTCTTGGCTTGAGGGACAAATCGCCTACCTTAAGCGGTCAGCAACCGAGGCACCTTGCGTCCGCAAGGTGTCCGATTAACTTTATTTTTCTTCAATTCTTCTTTCTTGTAATTTGCACTTAAAACCACATTGGTTTCGCGTATTTTCACGAACAATCCACAAAACTTACAAAACTCACCAAAAGTCGTACATATATCAGTACTCAAAAGACTCATGAAATAGCCTAATTCAAGTCACAGAAGCATATAAAATCGACGTATAAAATACATCGATCAATAGCCATTAGAACATAATTGTTGCATTAAATTGTGACTTAGGGTCAATTTCATGATAGTTAGATCCCTTGGATTTTTCTCATTTATATATCTCAAGCACACTTTCGAACCGTGTCTGCATGTTAGTCTCAATTGTCCCTACCATCTGTCTTAGCGAATGCTTATGTGAAATCCAGTGATGCTAAACATTCAACCCCTAATTCCCATAGTTGATATGATATTTTGTGTTGTCTTACTTGCTTTAAATACTACATGAGCATTTGGCATTAAGAAATGACTTAGGCCATCTTTGGATCGTTAGAGCCTAAATATTCCCTGACCTATACTAAAATATATCCCTAGTGTCCCCTTTGAGCTTAATGAAAAAGAATGGAGTGTGCTAAGCACACTATTTAAACCCCCATTCGCCATCATTTCTATTACCCACATTAACTTAACCCTAAAAGCCTATACACTTTTAGCCTACCCTTTGAGAGAGTAGGATGTGGGTGGGAAATTGATTCTAGAAGGACCACTTCTTTTCAGTTAGGCTATTTTTCGGAAGACTTCTTCTTTCCGTCGTCGAAAAAAAAAAATTCATGTGTCGACGAAAAATGAAACGGAAGAAGAAGAGTGGAAACAAAGATTCAAATGGAAGCATAGCTTTGAAGAGAAAAATATGTTAGAAAAATTGAGCTGACAAGAATGATGTGATATTTTTAGAAGAATATATTGCCCAAAACAAGTTTGGGGGGGGGAGAAAGAAGAAAAGTGAAAAGTAACAAAAAGCACCCCTCCACTTGTAGTCTTTGCAGGTCCTAACCTAAATAGGGAAAACTTCCTTTTGCTTGGAAGTATGAGGGATAAAGGGTAGTCTTACTCTCTCACTTTGAATTCCAATTCCTTTCCTTCATATCCCCCATCACCTTGGCCTTACATTACAAGCTAAATAAAGACCTAATGATCTTCTTGCCAATGCTTATGTTGTTTTAACTGTCAAGTGAGTAACATGAAATTGATCACACACTTCATGTTCCCTATTATTCACCCTAAAGCTCAATGTGTTAGCATAATCTTAGCTATTACAAGTCATTGGGATAGAAGAGCATTGTATGACATACATAGAAGTGCATGGGATGGATGTATAAGTCTTTTAAATCCTTGGGACCTTTATGTCTATAACTGACCGGGTTTGGATGGTAGATCTCATAATTCTTATTGCATGATTTTCTCTTAAACTTTGATTTTCATATGAATGTGGTGTTTGGCTGAATAAAACTGTTTTAGTTAAGATATTCTTTAAGACTAGTGATCACACACACACGGAGAATTAAAAGTAGTAGCAGTCTTAAGAAAAGATCGGTTGGTTTTATATGACTAAGCCTACATATATGTGGTGAGCACCAAACTGAGATTACTTGCATACCGTACACTTATAACTTGAGGAGGAACCAAAAAGATTTTATGTTTTATTTTTAGTTTAATTTTTATTTATCTGTTTTTGTATTTATCTGCATAGTCGAGTCACTCGAAAGAGTCTCCTTGAGTTTGTGGGTTTATAGAGGAGTGTAAATAGTGTCACCCTCACAAAAAGATTTTAATTTTTGTTATATTTATATGCTTTTGTATTTATAAGTTTATTTGTTTACTCGTGGACGAACAAAGTTTAAGTTTGGGGGTATTTGATCGATGTATTTTATACGTCGATTTTATATACTTCTATGACTTAAATTATGCTATTTCACGAGTCTTTTGGTTACTAATATATGTTTTTGGTGAGTTTTGTAAGTTTCAGGGTTAATTGTGAAAATACGCGAAACTCCAGGGTTTTAAGTGCAAATTTCAAGAAGGGCCAAAAAGGAAAAAATGAAGAAAGATGAAGACTGTCGAATCTGGACACCTTGCGGACGCAAGGTGCCTCAGACCTTGCGACCGCAAGGTAGGCAGTGTGAACCATAAAGCAGAAACAAAGGATTCCAAAGCCCGGACATACTGGAGACCTTGCGACGCAAGGTATCCAGCACCTTGAGACCGCAAGGTGGTCAGAATGCGTCAAAGTCGGATTTTTCACACGGTGGTTCGATTGAAACACAACTCCCGAGTATATATAGAAGCCAGATGCCGAGCCAAAGCATAAGGAGGATGGCTGGAAGCTCTCTTTAATAGATTTTAGGTAGTTTTTAGATTGTATAACATAGTTAGATCCTGTAATTTCAAGTATTGAAGATCAAATCATGTATCCGATCATCTCCATGTGCTGTTCATTGTCTATGATGAACTAAATCATCCATAATCTAGGAGGTGGGAGGTAACTTGTATCAAATTTATGTTTTGATTTGTACATATCTTCATTCAATGCTTGTTGATTGTGTTGTTTATCAATCCCTATATTATTTTTCTTTGAACAAATGAATGTAATCGCAAATAATAAAGGCCTAGAGGTGCGGATAACTACATGACCAAGTGCATATGTCATACACTGGCTCACCAACAGAATAAATTGGACCTATCGATGCACGAGAGTGATAAGTTAGGACCAGGTTCTTAGATGATCTAGGTGACAGATAGATCATAAATCTAGGTGACAGCTAGATTAATAGTTCCTGTGGATCCTTCAGTGGGTTTTTTCAGCTTGAGCAGCAACTGATGGACCAACATCAGCTTCAGGTGCCTTTTCTTTATCTGCTTCCTTTTCAGCATCATCATCTTTTTCAGCTTCCTTATCAACTTCAGTTTCAATCACTGACTGAGAAGGCTTTAGACCAAGTCTTTGTCTAAGAATTTTGTTCTCAGCCAAGTATGCATCAGCTCTTGCTTTCTGTTTCTTCTCCTCCCGAATGGTTTGAAGCAATGTAGCTTCAGCATTGAAGGCCCTGTTTGCCCATTCTTGCTGATAAAGTAGGATTGTTCTCCAGTCATCCATGTGAGCCTCTTGAGGTGCACCAGTAGCAATGGCAGCCTAGACTTCAGTTGTGATGATTTGGGTAAGATTTGGGAGAAGAGAAGCAACCTGTTGCTGAAGAGTAACAAGCTGATTTGTGTGATGAGTGAAGGCTACTTTCATTTGCAGATGATGAACATAAAGCAGATCCAACTTTGCTGAAGTAGAAAGTGTGCCTGGTGGAGAAGAGTCAACAGGCTCAGGAGCAAGAGTTATAGAAGAACTTGGAGCACTAGAGAAGAGTTGAAAGGTGTGCATGTCTGCATCCTCAGGGTCTAGAGGAAAGAAAATGGACATAGGATAAGTAGGCGCTTGAGAAGTGGGCTCTGGTTCAGGATCAGGTATGACATCAGGGAAAATGATTTTCTTGCCAGTGGGATACTGAAGAGCTTGAGTGATGATTGCCTATTATCTCCTTGCCTTTCTGGAGGCTAATTGAGAAGAAGGGAGGAGAGACTCATCTATAGATGTAGACATGGAGGAGTCAGATGAGGAGCCCATGGAAGATTCATCAGCTGATTCTTCAGCTGACTGATGATCAGAATCATCAGCTGAAGAATCATCAACTAGGTCAAGTTGTTGGGCATCAAAGGGGTTGACTGACAAAGGAAGTGAGGAATGTAAGGATAAGTAAGGCAAAATGATAAGAGTGGAAGATTGATCTGGGTGAGCAGGTAGGTTAGTGTCTATAAAAGTAGAAGATTCTGAAATAGGAATCACAATGTCAACTGGAGCTGAAGGAGGGATAACAACAGCTGGAGGTTCAGTTGAGATGAGAGGAGTATCTGACAAAGGAATGGCTGACACATAAGCTGGGATGGTTGAAAGAACAACATCAGCTGAAGGATCAGCTGGAACAATAGCTGGTGTGGTTGACATAGCTGTGGCTGACATAGGAATAACTGACACAATAGTGGCTGGCACGTGAGTGGAGGCAGGAATGGGAGCAGATACAAGAATGACTGATGGTGAGGCTACAACTGTTGGAGTAAAAGAAGGTAGAGAGATAAAGTACATGTGAAGGTAGGTGCAGGCTCAACTGTAATAGAGACATGTAAAACTGTGAAGGAAACAACAAAAGGAATAGGAGAGGGTACCACAAAGGGAACTGTAGGGATTGACTATGAGATCATTGGGGCAGGATCACTGGTGAATGCATCAGGGAATGTTGTGGATTGAGAAGCTCCTCCTGACATGGAGGCCATCTGTTTGTGAAGTTCAATGTAGGCTTGGTTGGATGAATTAACAACATCTTGAATATACTTATTTGTATCCCTTTGAATTATTGCTAGGAGTTCTTGGTCAGCTGAAGGTTGTTCCCAGTCTTGATGGAACACATCATCATCTGGCACTGCAACCCTCCCAACTAGATATGGGTCATCGTGTGGTAAGGCAGGGAGTTGATGCACCTTATTGTATATGGTCCAGGCTAGGAAAATAAGCTCATCATGGATAAAACAATCATTAGAAAGATAAAATATATTCCAGAGCAGAGGAAGGGGGTCAAAGTACTTGCCATAATTGGCTACTAGATCTTCTTGTGATAGGTTTGGGGTAACTGGATACAGGACATAAGGTCTTCTCTTCAAGTTGTGGTTAATTTACTTGATTGGATTAATAAGAGGTTTTTCATTTTTCTTCTCTTCATGGAAAGAGAGAAGAAATTGAACAAAATAAGGAAGATGATCAATTGGAAAAACCCAATTTGGAGGAATGGGGACAGGATTTGCTTGGTAATATGAGTGTGTGGGATTGAAGGTAGGATTCCTAATAGGAGGGAAAAATTTTGTTGGAGCAGTGTTTGGAGATCTAGGATTTGAGGGAGGAGAAATTGGTGAAGGATCAGTAACTGGCATGTCTGGGTTTGGAGAGAAAGGAACGAAATTACCTGGATTTAGGTCAGGGTTTCTTCTTTTCCTTTTGGGAGCAAGTTCTGCAGCCAAGGTCAGTCTTCTTCTTCAGGTTCTTTAAAGTACAGGGATTTGAGGGATGTCAGCTACTTGCATATCAGTTGACTGACCAATGTCGGCTGGCTAACCACTTTCAGCTTGTTGACCAGCTTCAGCTTGCTGAGCAACGTCAGCTTCCTGACCAATTTCTGGTAGCTGACCAATTTCAGCCTGCTGACTAACTACAGCTGGCTGACTAGAAGATACATCAGTGAGAGCTGGGGTCATTATCCTTCGAGGTCTTCGGCTAGATTGTGCTGATGGAATTTCTTGATCAAACCGGCTTGAAGCATTAGCTTGCTTGATGCTTGCATCCATATACTTCTTGATTCTTATAGGCTCTAGATCTCGAATGGTCAGAAGGCGATGTTGAAGAGCAGGAAGGGATCGAAGGAATTGGTTGATACTGAGATGGTGAGTAAGCTGATGATTACCTGTCTCCATGTTGTCCTTGTACTTGATTATGTTTGCCTTCACGCACTCTACTAGAACAGCATTCCTGTTCATTTCAAAGTTTTCAACAATAGCTTCCATTAGAAAGAGTTGAGATTCAACAATCTTGTCATGTACACCCGACTTGATGATGAGACATTTATCCAACACCGTTGCGAGAGCATAGTGAAGAGGAGAAAATTTGTTCTTGTGCCTATCAAAGGCAAGCTCTATAGGTACTTCACCTTTCATAGTGATCCACCCAACCTGTTGAGTCTCTTCTTGGATGGTGTAGGTGGTTGAACCATCATCTGACAAACTAGGGAAGGCTGCTATGATAGTTTCCGCATCAAAGACAATAGGAACTCCTCTGATTGTTCCAGTAAGAGCGAAGGGGTCAGTTTGGGGATTCTTCCATAGACATGAAGAATTCTTCAATTAACTGACAGCTGAAGGTTCTTATGCTGAAGGAGAAAAGAGGAATCAACCTAGAGGAAATTAAGAGGTGGATGAGCTCAAACCCTATGGGTTCGTTGTTAAGAGATACCACATCCAAGAGACATCTTACAACCATATTAAATGCCATTTTCCTGAATCAATCACAATAGTACAGTTAACAAAACAAATGGAACAGAGAGAGATAAAGAGAAGGTAAGAAGAAAGAGTACCAGAAAATCTAGGGTTAGGGTTTGAAGGAGTGACAGTTTGAAACAGGTGGAAGACGAAGAAGAAAAAGTGAAGGAGTAGTTTGCAAAGGATGATTATATATGTAGGAGTGGTTTTATAAGTACGATGCTTATAAAGGTGAGCGAGTGGGTTTTAAAAGTGAGGATATAAAGTGTAGTGAAAAGTACACATAATATTGGTTTTTGTGATAAAAGGGTGATTTATGACACAAGGTAATTATCACAATGATGAGTCGTACTTATAGACAATTCTTTGATAAAATGACAAACATAAAAAAAAATTAAATTTGTATTCAATGTGTTTGATCTTTGATGTAAATTATCAAAAAAATGGTAATTATGTCTTAATTCTAGGCCCCAACTAGTCCTTTAGGCGCTAAGCGCTAGTGTGCCGCTTAGCGGCCGCCTAACGATTTTTAGAAGCTTGTCAGTGAGTGGGGTGAGTTGATGGAGCGCCAATCACGAAGCGTCGTATTTAATGCAAGTGTGCAGCCTGTGACGTCCGTCGTCCTTGTAAACATCGCTTCTGTGCTTTTTTCCCCCCCAAACTCAAAGCATTTGCCTATAAAAACCCACCTCCTTCTTCACTTCACTTTTTTATCGATTTCAAGCATTCTAGGGAGAGAATTTATATGTGTTGCTACTATCGTGCCTAAAGCTTTCTAGATTCCGGTGTCTTTGTGTCCCGATTCCGATCATTTCTTATAAAAACAGTTACAACTGACTCTAAACTCTAAATACTAATTTTTTTCTCTTATAAAATAAAGTTATATCTGCTTTGAATATACCTCCAACTTTTCGTTACAATTAACCATAAATTTTTATTCTACTTTCTAAAAATTTTTCAATGAACTTTGATCCGAATAACAACATTTCATGGTGATTCTTTTTTTACGGTAAATTCTTACCTACGTTGTACTCAATATATGTTATATTTTTTTTCTATATTAAAAAACAAATTTCAAAGTTGAAATAAAAAAAACGATTTTACGTCAAAAACAATTGGAAAAAGAGGCTTAAGCGAATTTTTTTTGTTAAAAAGCCAAAAAATCTAGTGACTTTTTTTGTTAGCAAACCAAAAAATCTTATGACTGTTTTGTTAAAAAGCGAAAATACCAAGCGACTGTTTTGTTAAAAAGCCAAAAAAATGAGGCGACTGTTTTGTTAAAAGGCCAAAATACCTGGAGACTGTTTTGTTAAAAGGCCAAAATACCTACTGACTTTATTGTTAAAAAGCCAAAATAGCTAGCGATTTTGTTGTCAAACTTTTTTTTTTCTGAAAGATTGTGTTTTTTTTTTCATAAGAGAGGATGGCGATTCTTTTTAAAAAAATTGTAATATCTTTTGCAATTTTTTTTCGAAAAATGTGATATTTCTTGGCTAATTTTTTTTATTTTGCACAACTATTTTTTAAAACTGAAAATTGAAAAATAGATTTTCACCAAAGTGAAAAATATTTTTTTTTCTTTTCAATTCGAAGGAGGGCAGTTTGGTAACTTGACAAAATGTTTTTTTTTAAAATTTAGATTCATAGGAGGATGGAGATCTTAAGTAAGCCTGTCAATGGATCAGATTTTGATCCGAATTCGATCCGAATCCGATTTTATTTTTAGGATATGGATTTAGTTTTTAAATCCGATAACCCGATTTTGATCTGAATCCGAAAATCCGGAAGCTTAACAAATCGGATATGGATTAAGGTGTTCCGATCCGTTAACAACCCGATCCGATCCGATATAAAAAATATATTAATAGTATACATATAAAAGTTACTAATAATGTGTTTTTAGTTATTAATCATTACTAATATTACTAAATATAAAATTTTCGACGAACTCTAAGATCTTACTAACATTATTATTCATGTTTGTGTAAGCTAAAAATATGAATTTTTAATTTTATTCAACATTTGATTAAGAAAAAATACATCAATATTAATTTTATTCAGTACTTTAATTAGGGGTGAATAAAATCCGAATAAAATCCGAATCCGATCCGAATCCGAAAATTTAGGATATGGATCGAGCTTTTGAATATCCGAAAGATAATCCGATCCGATCTAAGTCCGATAATTTCTTAACAAATCGGATAATGGATATGACTGATCCGATTCGAATCCGATCCATTGACAGGCCTAATCTTAAGTAGTGTGATATTTAATGTCTTTGGGTGTAACATTTAGGGGTTCTGTTGATTTATTACTCCGTATGTTTTCAAATTATTGTTCTTCTTTTCTTTTTCGTTTGTTCTAGTAATTGTTCTCTTTCAAAATTTCCCTTTAAGGAAAACTTTTTTACCATTTTACCCTTACTTTTTCTACCTAATTTAATTATGACCACATGTTCAAGAGCATGAAATGAACCACATATTTCACCAATTTATAATACAATCAATTAATTTTTTTAAACGGTGTGTCGGGTCAAAGAGGACGATAATTTGAAAACTGAGGGAGTACATAAAAGTCCATAAAAAATCTAGATAACAATCTCCTTAATCTTTCAACTTTACCCTTCACATGTGCTATTAGATTATTGACAATGCTAAAACATTATTGCAATAATCATCAACGATGTTGGATGGTAGAGATGTTAAAAAGACCGAGGACGACAGGGGCGACCTTGTTAAACCATAAGCGAAACGGGTTGGGGTCGAGAAAATATAACCTTATTAAATTCAGGACTAGCAGGGCTGTTCTGATACGATCTTCTCGGAAGGCTTCGTTGAAGAACGATTTACTCACGCGGCAGAAGCTTAGGATCGAAGGATGTTTTGCGGGGGTGATACCTCGACCCAACAATTAGCACGACAGGAACCTTGACATGTACAGCCGCAACCCGCAATCGAAGCAATTGAAGAACCTAAGTATAGTGAATAACGCCACAATAAGTATGAAATTCCTATTGATAAGTTAGGATTTGAACACAACGGAATCACACCGAAGTATTCACAAGTTCATGAAGAACAAGGAGGCCCTCCCAGCATAGTTCAGTCCAAAGGCTCTCATTCTTGGTGTAGAATGCTTATGGCCCGTGCCATAGCTAATCCCCGTATTTTTTGGGTTCTGGGTAGTGGAAACTATTCCCCTTGGCATGATTACTGGATTCGTGATCTTAATGTGGTCTTGCCTATGGACCGCAATGTCTCTACTGTTCGAGATTTTCTGCCCAGTTTGTCCAGCCAAAACGCCAGCAACAATTTTGCTCTTTCTTCCTCCGTAAAAGACAACATCAAGGCCGAGTTAATTTCTCTCTCTGATGAAGATGATCGAGCATGTTGGACTTTGTCTCCTAACGGCAATTTTACTCTTTGTTCAGCTATGTCCGAGATCTCCTTTGCTCATCCAAGAATGTTGTCTGCTGACTTTATCTGGCACAACTCCCTGCCGAAGAAAATCAGTATTCTTATTTGGAGAATTTTCCTTCGTCGTCTTCCTATCGATGAGGGTCTTTGGGGTAAAGGGTTTCTATTTGCATCGAAGTGTCAATGTTGTGATTCTGGCCACATTGAGACTTTCGATCATGTCTTCATCTCTAGCAGTTTGGCAACATAAATTTGGAGACATTTTCATTCCCTTTTTGATGTTCCTTTCAGCCCGGGTTCCATTCAACAGCGCTGCCTTGCTTGGTAGCTTTATCGTCGGTCTCTTCCCTTCATCATTGTCCCTTCTCTTATTCTTTGGCACCTTTGGAAATTCAGAAATTCTGCCATCTTTGATGGAAAATATCTCTCAGCGCGTTCTTTGATCTTCAGCATTAAATCTGATCTCAAGGCCATTCTTCAAGCTTCCAATTACTACATATCAGATCTCCATGATAATTTAGCTGCCTCTTTTGGGTTCTTCAAGCAGATTAAAGTTCAGGCTGTCTTCTGGGACCTTCCCCCTTCAGGTTGTTTCAAATTTAACTCTGATGGAGCTAGTCGGGGTAACCCCGGTTTAAGTGGTGGTGGTGGTATTCTTCGGAACTCTCATTCTGGTCTCCTGTGGCTTCATGAGCAAGGATTTCATAATGTCTTAATTGAAATGGACTCAAAAGTCATTGTCGATAGTCTCTCTAAAAATTTCAAAATCTCATGGAAGTATGTTTATATTTTCCGAGATATTCTTCGGCTCCAACAATCTGGTCAGCACTCATTTTGTCACTGTTTCCGTGAAGCTAATAAAGTTGCAGATAGTCTAGCTAACTTGGCTTGTGATTCTCAAGACAACTTCGAGTTTCTTTCGCCTGCTGATATTCCTCGCTCTATTAAGGGTCTCATTTGTTTAGATGCTAGTAGAACTCCCTATGTTAGAATTTCTTAATTTTCTCTATTTTGATTTGTATTTCCCTTTCGAGGTAAGGCTCCTCTGTCCTCCCATTTATAAGGGTAAGGCTGGTTGTCCTCCTCAAGTTTATACTTTTTTCTTCTATTAATAAAATCTAGCAGGGTATCGCCACTGTTTCCTAAAAAAAAAGGAGGTTTCGAAGAAAACACTCAAAACTATATTAATCAGTAATCAGAAAAGTTCAAACTGTTTTACAATGAAAGCAAGAGGCCTATTTATAACCTTACAACTAAACCCTAATACTTGGAGAAAAAGAAACCCTAAAAATAACTAAAATAATGAAAACCCTATCAATCCCGTTTTTCTACATGGGCCTATTTTCCAAAATTGCATTTTGGTCCCAAAAGTCTTCCAATAGTTATTAAAAGCTCCCCAAGTCATATATTTCATATATATATGGGGACCCATTTGAAGGCTTCCTTTTCGATAATGAATTGTTTAAAAGCTGAAACGACACAACTGGCCAGGTTCGGGGACACTTGCGGCCGCAAGCCCCTTGACACCTTGCGTCCGCAAGGTCGATAGAAAATCAGTCCTGAAATATCATGGCCTTGCGGTCGCAAGCCTATGTTAACCTTGCGTCTGAGGTCTCCAGAATGTCAGCCTCGCGATCTTCTTGTCCTGAATCACGCTCACCAGCCTCTTTTGATTCATCGAGTATCCATTATAGTAGCCCGAATCTCCAATGAACCCACGAATCAAGTTTGTATAGAACCCTTGAATCTTCCAAACATATTCCACCCTCTTAAAGAGTTAATCTGATTTCTTGGGCACTTGGTTTCCTGATCAATCACAAACTCTCCATGCTTGATCAACATTTGACTTTGACACAGACTTAGGCTTGACAGGATCTCATCATCTCCCCGTGAGTAAATCGTTCTCTCTTTTGAGTTGTTGACATTGTTAGGGATGTCCTCATCATTCCCTCCCTCTTCAAAAATATTTGTCCTCAAATCTGGACCTACATCAAATGGACGCGAACTTGCAACCGAAAAGTATGAACTCACTTTAATCTTACCACGTAAATCCACTTTAGAGGTCATATTGTAGCCATACTCAAAATCAACTTGTTCTCGAACGAGCTTTCCATACAAGCCCACGTAAACCACGTTTCCTGGATCATGAATTAATCGAACTTCATTGGCATCATATCCATCCTTGTGCTCCACATTGATCCTTGCCCAATCCTGTAGGAGAATCATAACAACACTACGCGATGCAAGATGATCAAAGTGGTTAGCACGACAATTCATACTCATCAAGTAATCACATATCATCATGCTAAATTTAGCACAACCGAAGTCTCTTTCAATATTATGCTTAACCCAAACCCCATCTCCGGGTTCAAATATCAACCTAACATATCTCACTTGCATTACTCGGTGATGTTCCATGAATGATAACATCAAATATGCAACATTAAACACAACGAGATCATCATAAGGAATGTCAATGAAAGATATCAATAAGTATAAGAAGATAATATGCAATATGGCATACCAACTCATGTATCCAAATCCATCATGACAAGTAAATCCATCAATGTTTATAATCTCACTCATCAAGTTATCACAACCCGATGTTCCCTCATGAAAATTCTTTATAGTACCAAAATCACCTTCCTCTTTGAGCAATTTATCACAAGTCAAGGTTTTTTCACTACAAACAATTTTACCATACTCTATGGTCCTTTTCTTCCAATTACCAAAATTGAAGTCTTCTCATTTATTCCTTTGACTTGAAACAAACAACAACCAAATTCGCTAGGTTTGAAGATTAATCTAATAGATTTTATCTTTTGCATATCCATATTTAGCAATAACGAATCATGCAACAATAAGAAATCATGATCACTCTTATTATGCAATCTCAAGGATAAAGATTCTATAGGCTCAACAATCAGATTATTAGTCAAAACATGCTTATACCCCTTAATAACATGAAGCTCATAACCTTTCCAAGGTTTAACATGCTTGACATAATTTATATCACTCAATGAAACTATATGCAATCCATAAATCTTATGAAACATCAACGCTTCATGGGGAACTTCAACAATTTTATGACATGCAACAAAATAATTCATCATAGAAATATCATGCATAATCATATGTTTAGAACTCACATCGTGATGAAACTTAGAAATTTCCAAAGCAATATTTAGAATTTTCTTTCCAACTTGTATTACACAATGCAATCCTACCTTATGTTTAACAACCAATGTACTATCCATGAATGGATCTACATACGAATGATTAGGTATATGCAATGTCAAATTTAAATCATCACCAATGTATTCATCATATTTCATCCAATAACTTAGACCATGGTGACTTACCAAATTTTGCAATTTAAACTTTCTAAACAAGTCAAGTGACCAACAATTTTTTTCATGAATAAGACATTCACAAAATTAATCAAATTTTTCAAAGCAACACCTCTCACAATTCTGAATTTATTACCAAAGTTATGGTGTACATCATGTAATAAATTAATTGGTCTAACAATCTCACCCATGACTGAAGTGTCTACAAGTCTATTTAACTTTCCATACCCAACAACTACACTATTGAGCTTATGATCAATATCATGGTGATTATCATGTAACAATTCACCACATATTTTATTTTTCCAAGAAAGAGTAAGATCATACCTTTGAGAAAGTGTATAATCTACAACAATCTCCTTACCTTGTTGGTATTCAACCTTGAGTCTCACAATTTCTTTAGACGGTGTAGGCTTTAACTCATGAACAATATGTGAATGAGAAACAATGAAACTAGGCACAAACAATTCAAATTTATTAGTATGAAAATTTGCCTCGCTTTCTTCCCTTTTCTCACACTCTTTCTTTTTCTCACTCTCTTTATTTTTCCTCTCCTTTTGCCCGGTTATCTCACATCTTTCACTAGTTTCTAAAATCGGCCTCTCACTCTTGTTTTGACACACACTCCTTTTTCTTGGCTATCTCACAAAGCTCACTATTCTCTTTAGCCAAACTCTCTTTATTTTCACTCAAGCTCTCCTTTTGTGAAGGCTTCTCTATTTTCTTTTCCTCGCTAGCCTTTCTCTCTTCTCTCAAGCTCTCCTTTTGTGAAGGCTTCTCTATTTTCTTTTCCTCACTAGCCTTTCTCTCATTTAATTTATTTTCATCTTCAAGAACTTGATTTGTTGTAGGTGGAACGTGTTGTGAAGTTTCGAATGCAGGCTCCATTAGTTCTCGAAACTCTTTCAACCTTCGTCTGTCTTTCTTTTCTCTTTCTAATCTTTCCTTCTCAAACTTCTTTCTCTTTATTCTTTCAAGATTTTCTTTCTCAATTCTTTTCTCATCAATTCTTTTCTTTTCATTTTTCTCCTTTTCCCTACGAGCATAATCCCATGGAAGACCCAATAAGAGATGCCACCCTTTCGTTGGCACTACATCACACAAGACACACTCTTTGTTCTCCCCAAGACTAAATGTGATCTTCACTTGTTTATCCACCAATATCTCTTTAGAACCTAATTGTAATCTATAAGGTCGTCGGTGTTTAACAACGGGAAGTCCTAATTTCTCAACCAAAACAATGCTAGCAACATTAGCACCACTATCCTTAGCAATAACTAGTCTACAAACTTTGTCAAACACAATACATCTTCTATAAATAATGTTTGAAAACACATTTTCTTTTCTTTTGCCTTGCGTACTTAGGGTGACCAATAAGTCACCTAGCATGCTTTTCTCCATAGATAACTCATTGTTACTTTCATGATTTCTAAGTTTAGAAATTTCCATATTGCCACTTCTATTTTTAAATATTATGAAACCTGCAAAAAATATGTTAGAAATAAACAAGTTTATATCTCACACACTCCCTTACGTGTATCACTCAAGCAATGATCTCTCCTCTTGTGTTTACCTACTCTCCCTCACCTTCAATTCCTCCAAGTTCTAAAAGAACTATCAAATAAATCGGTGAATTCAGAAGTAAACAAACCAAACTAAATCAATAGAATTCTACGTATAGAAATAATGAATTAAGAATAGAATTCTAAGGATGAAAGGCTCAAAGATCAATTTGTAAAAGAAGATTCGATATTAATTCTCGAACCTAGATGATGACAATATTTCAAGTTTCTCGATTTTGCACAACTAGCAATTTCCAACTCAATAACAATTTTCGGCAACTAGCAATATTTTAATTTTTTTTCTTCAGATTTCTATTTTTTTAGTCTGAATTTTTTTATGTAATTTTTTTATTGAGATCTGTTTTCTTTTTTTTTTTGTCCAAATACTTTTTTTTTTTGTAACTAAGCTGTCCAAAATAAATTAAAACAACATTTTTTTATATGAACAGTAACCGTCGATGAACAGTGTCCGACGTGAACAGTAACCGAATGAACAGTGATCGGGTGAACAGTGACCGGATGAATAGTAATGCAGATGAACAATAATGTCGTGAACAGTAATTTCGGCGTGAACAGTGAACGATGAACAGTAATTTTTTTTGGATTTATAACCCTAGAAGATTAGGCTTTTGAAACAACAAAAACAAAGAAATCGAAAAGAACAAATTAGGATTGAAGACCCTAATTCGAAGTAGGAAGAAAAACAAATTGATAATCAAAATAAGAACAATTTAAAGTAAGATAGATTGTGGAAACGAACCTTTGCTCTGATACCAAAATGATAGGATCTTCTCGGAAGGATTCGTTGAAGAACGATTTACTCACGCGGCGGAAGCTTAGGATCGAAGGATGTTTTGCGGGGGTGACACATCGACCCAACAATTAGCACGACAGGAACCTTGGCATGTACAGCCGCAACCTGCAATCAAAGCAATTGAAGAACCTAAGTATTGTGAATAACACCACAATAGGTATGAAATTCCTATTAATAAGTTAGGATTTCAACACAACGGAATCACACCGAAGTATTCACAAGTTCATGAAGAACAAGGAGGTTTCGAAGAAAACACTCAAAACTTTATTAATCAATAATCCGAAAAGTTAAAACTGTTTTACAATGAAAGGAAGAGACCTATTTATAACCTTACAACTAAACCCTAATACTTGGAGAAAAATAAACCCTAAAAATAACTAAAATAATGAAAACCCTATCAATCCCGTTTTTCTACATGGGCCTATTTTCCAAAATTGCATTTTGGCCCCAAAAGTCTTCCAATAGTTATTAAAAGCTCCCCAAGTCATATGTGAATATATGGGGACCCATTTGAAGGCTTCCTTTTCGATAATGAATTGTTTAAATGCTGAAACGACACAACTGGGCAGGTTCAGGGACCCTTGCAGCCGTAAGCCCCTTGACAACTTGCGTCCGCAAGGTCGGCAGAAAATCAGTCCTGAAATATCATGGCCTTGCGGTCGCAAGCCTATGTTAACCTTGCGTCCGCAAGGTCTCCAGAATGTCAGCCTCGCGATTTTCTTGTCCTGAATCACGCTCACCAGCCTCTTTTGATTCGTCGAGTATCCATTATAGTAGCCCGAATCTCCAATGAACCCACGAATCAAGTTTGTATAGAACCCTTGAATCTTCCAAACATATTCCACGCCTCTTAAAGAGTTAATCTGATTTCTTGGGCACTTGGTTTCTTGATCAATCACGAACTCTCCATGCTTGATCAACATTTGACTTTGAGACAGACTTAGGCTTGACAGGATCTCATCATCTCCCCGTGAGTAAATCGTTCTCTCTTTTGAGTTGTTGACATTGTTGGGGATGTCCTCATCATGTTCTTATTATGGTCACAACTCTATAGGGCTAGGGTCAGGGTCAACCTGAGCAACATCGAGGGCCAACCTTCTTAAACCGTAATCGAAGAAAGTTAGGGTCGAGAAAATGTCATATTATTGCTTGTTTACTATCAAATTTATGTACTAATTTTTTACATTAGTAGATAGAGCTGTCAAAACAGACTAATAGGGCGAACCAACCCAAAGAATAGTAGACCCCGCCAATTAGCGGGGCGGGGCAAACCAACCCGCCCGAAAAAGAAATATTTGACCAATCCTGTCCTAGAGCTCTTAGTCATTTGAGGAAGAAATCTGCATCTTTGGTGAATGGAATGCATTGCCAAATATGTTTTGCTGGAAACTACTTATGTTTGTGGTACCAATTGTATATTGTGTAAGCATGAATAGCCAAAAATAAAAGCAAAGAGTGATGCCCGTAATTCTTATTGGAAATCATGATATTTAGTTATTACTGATGTTGCAAAATCTCATCTTGGGTCATCCGTGTGTTGGGTTGGATATCTGGGCTTGAATCTGCTTCCTTGAACCTAGCTGAGAGCACAGAGAACTTGAGTGGAAGTGCAAGGCAGGGCCTCGTGAAACCCCTCTAGCGTGAGAGTAAGTATCGAGTGTCAATGTCAAGAGAGAATTCGATAGAGTTTCTAGGCTCAAAGAAGAGTGTATACCTTGTTTAGGGTTATGGAGGTGTGGCGACCTGACCCGCATCCCAAGACGAGACCCCGAGGTCGTGCCACCAAAAACACATTACAACAAATAAACAACAAATAATGGGTAAGGCCATAACGAAAATACGCCAATAACTTCAACACATGCGGAAGCGAAACATAATTAAATGGTGGCGCCCGAGCTATCAAGCTCAACTAAATACAACGAAAGAGATAATGAATCTCTCGGTCCAAAAATTAAAATCACGTGACGCAACATTGGGCACGTAGAACAAAAGCACCTGTCATGCAATATCAATATATAGCAATTTATATACCAAGTCATCGGCCACGTTACGGCCGGAACCCAACATTAAACTAAGTCTACAACTCTAGTCTAACATACTCAACGGCTAAAAGCATGCCGGAGAACAAACACAATAAACCAACCATCATAAGCTTAACATAACTAAAGCATGATCATCATAAATACACAAGGCATGACTAACACAAGTCGGCTCCCAAAAGATTAAGTACTAATTAACAAGTACAATAACAAATATGTAATAGGTCTTGTTACCCTTCATAAAGTTTACATAACTTTACGTTCCCAAAAGAAAAGATATCTATAAGGTAGCAACCTTCCTTGCAACTCAATAATCACAAAAGAAAAGATACTAAACTATAAGGTAGCAACCGGTAGGGCTTGAATACTCAACCTCTCCAAAAGCTTCACTCAACTTGAACAACTCATTGAGAGTTGTAAAGTCGGTGTCTCTAGAGAGACTTCGATCCGCTAGCACGACTCGGATCTAGGGAAAACAATCAAACAAATAGGAGTAAGTCATAAAGACTTAGTAAGTTACTAAACATAACTTCCTGTCATGGCATTATGCTCAACAATAATAATTCATGCCATCATCATAATATAACATTTCATTAATAATCATGTCAAGGTACTCATACTTAGCAATCTTAAATATCATGTTATCATCAAGGTATAACAATTCATTAAGCAACCTCAACCATCATAACATATCATATCATATTCACGTAGCATGTTATTCACATATAAGCACTCGTGAGTCAATTCATATAAAAAGGGATATGATACCGTTACCATTTTTCTGCCGTGTCGCTCCTACAAAAACACGTGCAATTCATATGTGTCCTCGATACCCAAATCGTGGTATCGACGTCCCCGAGACATTCCCCGCTCAAGTTCCATAGTTATAAAAGTCATGTTTTCATACTACAACTAAGATCAACTACTTCCCCACCGTGGCCATCGATGGAGGGGTGTGTGCAACCCGGCGCGGCGATCCATCGAAACCACGAATCCCATAATTCGTGAAGACGATACATCATCCCACCAACGACTCAACAAACCGACTCCAGCTGGACTCAAACTCAAGCACAAGTAATACATACTCATATGCTCAATTAAGTAGGCATGTACTCTACAATCATCTAGTCACACATTTCAATCATAACTAGCATAATAACACATTAGAGAAAATATTAAGACTCTAATCATCAAGTGTTCTTCATACACTTCTAAATGTTCGGAGGCTTAACCTCCATCAATACTACCCCAATTTCCATAGGACTTAGGCATATCGTTCCTTAAAGTCATACTAACCCAATGGTTAACTCCGTTGAGTCATTTCCAAACTTTCAAAAATTAGGGTTTAGAAGCCATTGGCCACAATACCCTCCTATGTCCGTACTAACATCAATGTCTATGTTTTTAAGGTCATCAAACCCATAAAACCCCAATAAAACATTTAATTAGGCAACATAGAACCAAAGTCACAAATTAGGCATATATACATTCTAGCCATTTCAACAAATATGCTTCCAATACTTGAACATGCAAGATAGGATAGATAAACATACATCTCTACACATGAATAATATCCTACTCATGATTTCTAACATGTCCATCTAACCAAAATTCGTCATTTAGCATATAGCAAAACATGGCATCTCTAAAAAGCCCTAAGTGCTCTCATTGACATCAAATAGCAAGATTGTTTTCCCTAGGGTCAATGAGGCAAAAACAAAGAGAAAGAGATGTAGTAACTTACTTACAATCAGCCCTTCAAGCAATAAAAACGGACATGCAATGGGTGGAAAGTGTTCTCCTCAACCTCCTCTTCACTTCTATGGTTTGGATTTAGAAATGGAGCTCTCAAGCTATGGACTCCATGGATAAACGCTCAAGAACCCTCAAGAAACTCTCTCAAACTCCCAAGAAGTGTTCAGCTCATTTTTAGAAAGAATGGCAGAAGAATAGAGGCTTAGTGGGTTTGTTTGGTTTCCCTAAGGCTAAAAAGTTGAGTGGGAAGTGTGACTAATGCATGTTGAGGTCTTCCCAAGGTAAAAGGTCAACCAACCCACTTAAAATTTAAATGAATGGTTAGGATATAGTGGAAGATAGTTAGGATGGTTTAGGAGTGGTGTAGGATGGGTTTGGGTGGGGTTAGGATAGCTAATTTGGTCAAGGAAGCAAAATAGCCCAAATTAGGAAACCAGAACCATGCGGCCGCATGGTCTGGCATAGCATACGACCGCATGCTAGGTAGCACACTTCATCCTCAAAATCTGCTTACCTTGCGGGGGCAAGGTCCAAACCCCCTTGCGACCGCAAGCTCACCAGTGCTCAAAAAGTCAAAAATCAACCAAAATCAACCCTAAACTCAAGACCAAAGTCCCCAAGGCTCAAACCTCACTCAAAGATGGTCTAGAACTCAACAGAACACTCCCGAGCAACACTCAAACAGGGCAAACAAAGAAGAACAACAACTAGAAGTAAGCAACGATCGAATCGACGATGCAACAAGCAGTCAATCAACATCTAAATCATGTTTAGGATGTTATGAATGACATCTAATACTTATACACATGTTTTCAACATATATACACAATCATAGTCCCAACACATCTCATGAATAAAAGGATGCATACGAGCATAGAAATCGACGTCAACGAACATGCTATTGAATTCAAACATATGAATGAACTAAGTAAACATACTTATGATGAATATGAATGTATGAACTCAACCATAAGACAAGCATGCAATAATCTAGGGCATTATAAGAGGGGTATTTATAGGCCCCAATGTCGTTGAATCCGTCTAGGATTTAGTTTCTTTAGATACCCAATCAATCAAGGAGAGAATCCTTGATTTTATGCATGATAAGCGGTTGGTCGCGTAAATGTAGGAGCATATAAGGCAAGTGTCTTGCTCGGATATGGAAACCTTTGACTTGCCTTAGAGAGCAAGTTTCCAGAAGTTCTTGCACGATATGTACGTAGGCGAGCAAGGTTCTGCCTGGTTATTTGATGTGTATTGGTCGGAGGCAAGTGTAGGTCCAGGGGGTGGCCCCTGGTCGGGCGGGCCAGGCCGGTGCTCGACCAGGTTTGGACGGGTCAAATCTGATTCTTTGCCCGGTGTGAGTATGGTCCCTGGACATGGCCCCTGGCCGGATAGGCAAGGCCTGTGCCCGGCCAGGTTTAGACGGGAGTCGCGCTGCTCGTTACTTGATGCCTCAATTACTTTGTCCGCTAGGCCGGCGAACCTCATGTTAATTATGCTCGTGAGTGGCACATGATGCTAGCTCATGCTTCGCTCGTGACCCGGCTTAGGCCGGGCAATGAGTGGCCCCTAGCTCCTTGTCTAGCAAGTATTCATGCTCGGAGCGGGGAGCGTATGTGTTGGATGATGTTTTCACGGGCTTCAACACTTGTGGATTTTTGAGAAAAAGAGAGGATTGAGAGAGCAGATTTGGGGAAGGTTTCTGTACCTCAATGGAAGACAGCTGGAGCGTACTGAGGAAGGTTGCTGCTGAGGGCGTATCGGGCGAGTGGACGAAGGGGCGTGTGAGCCTTCAAGGGTTGGTATGATTTGATAGGGCGTGGCTACCGAAGCGCCACATTTAATGCAAGCGTGCTCCATGTGACGTCACCGGTCCTTCTAGCCGTCGTTTCAACCTCCATTTTCCCCCCAAAACCCGACGAATCTTCCTATAAAAGGCGAACCCTTCTCTGTCTTTTCTCTTTTAGCATTCTTGAGGTTTAGAGAGAAGATTTACTAGAGAGTTCTTGCTACTGCTGCCCTGAGCGTTCCCAGATTCCGGTGATCTTAATCAACAATTCCCACCGTTCATTCGCTCCTGGTGCTTGCAATCTTTGAGTTGGTTTAGTTTTCCTCCTTCGATTTCTTACAAAAGGCGTTCCAAACCAGAACTAATGGTAAGTTTCTGACTCTTCCTTTCTGACATGCTCTTTACTTTTCCGATTTCAATGAGGGTTTCTGGGTTGACCCCTTCATCTTCATGTATTTTTGGCAGGGTTTATGAGAATGGAACTGACCCTTAGGTAGAAATCAAGGAAAAGACCATGTGGTCTTGCTCGCTAGGCGGGCATGGCCCCTTTGGTGTACCTAGACATAGAAATTTTTCCCCATTTTGCTTTATCGGTTATTTAGGCTGAACATTGACTCTCCTTCCTCGATCTCTTTGTAGATGTCTGATATTTCGAAGAATGACTGCGAGGCCTTCAACTACGGTGGCAAGAATGATTCTTTGAGCATCGAGAAGACTCCTCTCGCTGACTATGAGTCGGATGAGGGAGCGAGATCCGTGGCGGGTCCGGCTATCCGTGGGCGCGTGGCCCCCAATAGTTGATCTAGGTGATTCCTCCAGTGGCAGGACTCTGGAGAGGAGAGTGTCACTGGTGGCTGTTGGCGGGCAGGGCCCTGAACAGCGGGTAGCCAACATCGAAGATATGGTCAAACAAGTAAGGACCGAGCAGGGAGAGGCAGCTGGAGAGGCCTCAGAGAATGACGAGGCAGATAATATGCGCCTTGCCCAATGCCTAAAGAAGACAGGCCGCACTCAAGTGGAAGCCACGCTTGAGGATGAAGTAGATGTCCGTGATAACATTCCCATTGCTCGCTGCTACAAAATGGCCGGTGGCTCTCAAGTGGAGGTTACACTTGATGAAATTGTTGATGAAGAGGAAGAGCCTGATTGGCATGTGAATATAGATGAGGGCCAGTATGTTGCTCACTGGGCTACTCTGGATACGACAGATAAGGTGACCGCCTGGCTCACCTCCTTTGGCATCGACTCCACTTATTACCGGGCAAGCAAGATGGACGTGCCCAGTGGAGTAGAACTGCTCTGTGAGCAGGGGAACGAGCTCCTATTTTTTGCCGACTTCTTTCGGGTTGGACTTTTTCTGGAGCCTTTCCTGATGGACTTTTTGCACGAGACTATAGCTATGTCCTGTGACCTGATGCTGAATACTGTCCGGGCAATCACAACCTTCACGGTGGCGTGCCGTCTGCTGGGGTTCGAGCCAGATATGTATTTGCTTCGCAAGTTGTTTATTTTTGCCCCGAGCATAGGTGGGAGGATTGGAGTGAGGTCCAACTACAACTTTTTGAGGCTGCTGCTGATGTTCCTGGGAAGGTGGAGTCCTGGGACAAGAGGGTCCTATTTATCGAATCTCGGGTTGGATGGCCATTCGTGCCCACAACGACCAGCGAAATAAAGATCCCCAAGGTCTCCAAGCAAGATTTTAGCTCGGGTGAGATTATCCGGCTAGCGGCACTGACGGATGCCGTAGGGGTTGTTAAGGAGAATGAAAGCGCGTCGGCCAGCAATTTTCGCTCGATTGGAAAGAGCTGGTGTGTAATCCGCGCAATTTGTGTTTGGCCGGAATAATGCGGGCAAAAGTTCCTGGGGTGGAGCCCCTCTTAATTCACATTCCCGAGAGACCTCATCCATATTGGGGTGATTGCCATGGGCAGATGTTCAAGCGCGAATGCGTAGAATGTCAGCGGTTAGGCCCCAGCGCGGACTGTCGGCCAGTTTTTGAGGACCAGAATGGTTGCGTGCTACCCGCTAATATTTTTTACTTCTGCTCTAATTAACCTTCGTTTTTCAATAGTGCTGACCACTTCTTGCCTTGTTTCAGGGATGAAGAACTTGGCAATGCAGAAGATGAGGAAGAAGCAGGCTGATCAGCAGGCAGCCGATCTGAAGGCCACCATGTAAGACCCTGATTCCCGGTTAGTTTGAATTGCGTGCAATGCTCGCATTTCTTCTTTGGTTGATTGCTCGTTGGGTTTGTGAGAGAGTCTAGATGTGTATGAGAGATCACATTAAGACCAAAATACTTTTAAGAGATGCCATATAGTTGTTGACTTGCTAAAGTCACAAGTCGTAACCCGACGATAGTCGAAATGCGACGCGATTGAGAATTTACTCGGGTTTTGTGTTCCTAACCTCGATTTGGTCCTAGATCTTTACATGGTGATTGAATAACATGTTTAGATGTGTTATACTTCTAGTTGGATGCATTCCCTAAGTTTTGTAAGGTTTTGACGCTTCTAGGATAGCAATTCTTCTTATCACGTAGTTTGAGATTGAGCCGGGTGATCGTCTCGTCTTTTGGGAGTCCTTTTCTCCTATCTGTTGTTCATCATCTTAAAGGAATTTGGGCCTATTTTGTATCCCTTTTAGGTGTTTACAATCATGGGTTGTTGTCCGTCGGTTTGTGGTTTCATTCGACGTTTCATTAGCAAGTTATTACGTCTTGTGTCGGTTTCACTCCAGTTTGTTTCGGGTGTTGTTTATTGGAGTTTGGACCTACTTTAAATGTGGTTTGAGACTTGGATGGTTTAGTTTAGTGTTTGAGGACTTTAAGGGTTGAATTATAGGCCATTTTGAAGCTTTAAGGCTTGCGGTTGCATGCGGGAAGCACCGTACCCGAACAAGGTTGCAAGAAAATGATGGCAAGGTAAAACAGGGACCATGCGGTCACTTTGATCATAGCCATGTGAGCGTATGGGTCTGAGATCCCTGTTATAGGATTTTTGAAGTGTTTCACCCATTTTCCTATCCTAACCCTACCCAAACCCAACCTAACCCACTCCTAAACCTTCCTAACTACCTTAGGTTATATCCTAACCATCTAATTGAGTTTTAGAGGTGGATTACTGGGGTTAATCAAGGGGAAACAAACCTATCACTTAAACATAAACCCACTTTACTTTCTAACCTATTTGAATCCCTAACTCTTCATTTAACTCCCATATTCAGCCTATCACTTCTAAAAAACGTGGGAGAGCATCTTGGGGGCTAAGAGAGGATTCTTCTAGGGTTCTTGAAGGTCCATCCATGGATTCCAAAGCTTGAGAGCTTCATCTCCCAAACCAAGCCATAGATTTGAAGAGGAGGTTGAGAGGAATCTTTCCCACCGATTGGAATTTCGATTTAGTTGCTTGAAGGGGCTGATTCAAGGTAAGTTACTACACCTCTTTCTCTTTCTTTTTGCCCCATTGACCCTAGGGAAAACAACCTTTGTGCTATGTGAGGTCAATGGGTGCATTCTAGGGCTTTTTAGAGATGCCATGAACCCTAGATGTCTAAATGAGAATTTTGCTTGGATGAACTTACTTGAGACCTTGATTATCATGATATTCATGTGTAGAGTAGCCTATTCATCCTTGCTATGTTATTTATTCAAGTATTGTAAGTATGATTGGTGAGATTACTTGAAAGGGTATATGCCTAAATGATGATTTGGCTTGGATGAACATGATTGAAACCTTGATTAGTATGATATTCATGTGTAGAGTAGCATATTAATTCATCCTATGTTATTTATTCATGTTTTGTGGGCATGATTGGTGAAGTGACCTAAATGGGTTTATGCACAAAAATGAGAATTTGCCCTATGTTGCCTAACCAAGTGTTTTGTTGGGATTTTATGGGTTTAATGAGCTTGGGAATCTTTCCAATGATGTTAGTTATGAACATAGGAGGGTATTGTAGCCCATGGCTTCTATGCCCTAAATTTTGGAAAGTGTAGATTGGACTCAACGGAGTCATTATAAGTTTGATAATGTGCTAATCGAACTTGGGTTGAAATCCTACGGTGATTGGGTTTCGTTTGATTAACGATGTGAAATACAAAGTCTCCAAACATTAAATGGAATTATGATTATGATGAGCTTTATGGATTTTTAGGCTTAGGAATCAAGCCCGAATGAATATTGGGATTTTGTTGTAAACTTTAATGAAATGTTAAAGTGTAGATTTATGAGACACATAAAGAATGAAATGTAGTTTTAAGACTCAATGGAGTCATTATAAGGCCAATAATATGATAATGAGCCTTGGGTTAAAACCCTACGATATTTGGGTTTGGGGCTGAATATGTTTGCGCGAACCGAGCATCTCATTTGTGTCCATATGAGACACTCATGTTATAGAGACTTATTGGAAACATACCTTGAGCGTGCTTGTTAGAGCACGGAACATTAGAGACCAACTTATGGTCTCGAGTATATTTAAGAATTTATTAATGAAAGAATTCTCTCTTTAAGAATTTTGGTCGCGTGCATGTGAAAGCACTTGTGAGGAAGCGGCTACGGAGTAGCCATGATGTTCTTGAGTATAGTATTGGAGATGTCGATGATATACGACGATTAGGACTATGATTGAGTCTGGTGTGCTTTAAGTGAAGATTAAATACTAAGTCTTGAGATATGGATGTTCTTAGACTAATTTAATAGTCTTGGGTTTGATCTTGAGTAGAGGATTATAGTAGACCTCACCTTGTGATTTATTGAGTTTATATGCTATTCTTGATTGGTTGATGACTTGAGGATTTATGAGCACCTTAATATGTGGTTCTTGAACTAAACTTGTAAGTTAGTTGAACATGTTGTTTATATGCAAATATGTGCATTGTTCATGGGATTTTGTAGAGCATTATGTCCTACTTGATTATATGCAAGTATGTGCATTGTTATGGGAGTTTGTAGAGCATTATGTCCTACATGATTTGGTGAGCCCGATATTAATGAACTTGGTCTCATTTGGTTTATGCAAGTAAATATCTACTTAAGCATGTTTGGTTTAAGTCCAGCTGGCGGGTTTGGTTGTAGTGTCGGCAATGGGACGATTCATAGTTTTTGGAAACAATCGCTATGAATCGTTGCATTGGTTCCCTTTCTCCTCACTATTTGGCTAATAGTGGGATGTGATCTCGAGTTATACCATCTAGCCTGACATCGAGCTCACATTTCTCATCCTAGGTTGGATGAATGTAACGAGTACTCATTAAAGGAAAACTGATGAGTTGTGATTATTTGGGGATGAAACCCAAGGTATGATTGGTTGGGTGTTGAACCCGGATTTTGGTATGAGGATGGATCCCATGGTAAGTTTGGTTGGGTGTTGGACTCGGATTTGGTTGTAACGGTTCGGTTTACGTTTCTTGTTACACATGTTTATTTATGAACATTTATATGAAAGATATTATGCTATGTGGTTTATGTGGGATTATGTGCTTTGGTAATTAAGTGCATGTTTATTGTTGGTATACTAGTATGATACCATGTTTCTTATATGCTTGTGCATTATGCCATGCCATGACATAATATGCCATACAGTTGAATTTAGTAACTTACTAGGTCATTATGACTCACTCCGTGTGGTTGTTTTCCCTAGTGTGTGCAGTGATCCTGTTAGTACGCGCGGCGACTTCGGATAGCGATTTCTAGCAGGTGGTCTTCCGGGCATTAAGCTTGGAGCTATTAATATTGTTGTTATTTATTTGTGAGACATGAATGTAAAGTTATGTAGACTTTACTTGGGTAGATTATAGTAGTATATTATTGTTATTTATTTGGGAGCCGGCTAGTATAGTCGAGCTATTGTATCTTTTAGAAGTTAATTCCGTTGTCATTTCGAGCAAGTTTGACTCGTTTATTCTAGTATGGCGTTATTGGTATTTCTATCTCCGACAACCTCAATCGTGAGATCTTGGTGCAGTTGTTTAACATTTGAAATAATATTCTTATAGTTGAATTGTCCATCCAGCATGTTATAGCCGTTGAGTGGTTGTTTATCAGGTTGGGAATTTGTTGATTTGCCGGCCTTTGGTTGCCGATGGTTTGTTGCGCATGTCTAACGTTGCGTCACGTGCGTCAAATTTTTGGGCCAAGAGATTTATAATCTCTTTGGTTGTTTTTATTTCGGAGCTTGTCAGCTTGGGTCCCATTTTTTTTTTTTTTTTTGCTTCCGCAGGTTTTAGTTTCTGTTGTTTCGTCTCGCCGTTATGGCTTTGTCATCATGTCTCGAGCTTGTTGGCTCATCTTTTGTCACGCACCATTATGCTTAGCAGGTGCTTGTCTGTCTTTAGCTTGTCTTGATGGAACGACCTTGGGATCTCGTCTTGAGATCCGGGTCGGGTCATCACACAACGAGCCCATAGCCTTGCCCAAGGTGCCATTTTGTCCGCCCGCAAAAAAAGTACTAGCCTCAGGCAGGGCCGCGAGTCCGGTCAAGAAGGTAACGACGCACAAATTCGTCGTTATTGTACAGAAAGAGGCCGTTGTGACCATTACTGATAAAACCGCCAAGTCCCCCGTTGAGGCCGGGCTTGAGCTCTGACCCTGTCTTGTCTGCCCCTGTCCCGGGCGGGGAAGCCACCTGGAGGCAGGCCGGTTTCCAGATGCCTTCCACCACCAGCGCTGCCCGAGCGTTGGTCAAAGAAATTTCCGGGGATGCCCAGTTACTGGGGGGTATCGATTTGCATGCCCGTGGGAGCCAGGAGGCCTGGTGGGCAAAGGCGTCATAGAGAAGGCCATGCATGATGGCCTAGCCGGGGACCGAGATACTGCCGGTCATGTCTTGGTCGGGAATGTGGGCCTCTACCTGAGCGAGGTAAAATACGAATTGTGGCTTGGTTTTCTTTTACTTCCTTCTTTTTGTACTGGACTATTTGCCCTCTATCTGTAGATTGCCTCCACATGTACCAATCTCTATGATCGGTACAATGAGGAGAAAGATGCTCGCAAGAAGATGATGGCAGATTACATGGAGCTTGAGGCCCTCCTGAAGGAGAAGGTAGAGCAAGAGGCCACTCTGGCCGACCAACTGGAGACCAACGGTGCCGCTGTCAAAAAAAAAAGAAACCGAGCTACTTGAGCAAAACTTGCAGCTGGTTGCCAAGAACAACACTCTTGCTGCTGAGAAAACTGAGTTGGTTGGCTAGATGAAGAAGAACCAGGTCGCTCTGTAGAAGGAGAAGACTGCTCTGGCCGCATTCACTAAGCAAAGGGAGAATCTGTAGGTGGAACATGATTCCCTCAAAATGCAGGTTGTCAAGGATGGGAAACTGGTGGAAGAATTGTTGAGGAAATTGAAGAATGTTGAGGAGTCCGCGCTGGAGAGTTACCTAAAAATCCCCTGCCTTCAAGGATGCTGTGGACGCGGTCATTGTGCCCTACTTCTCTAATGTCACTAATCATATATTGAGAATGCTGGTCGGCCATGGCGGGTGGGGATGAAGACAATGGCCAAATGGGCCGTGCTCGACCCTTACGTTGATGTTGCTCACCCTTTCCACGCTCTGGTTCCTTATAATAAAGAGGAATTCGCAGCCTTGGGGAAGAGCGACGCTGAAGCTGGGCAAGAACCTTGGATTCCGCCAACCCCTGATGAAGTGAATGTTTGCTCACTGATCTAGGCTTTGGAGTCTGAAGATGAAGCTTTGAAAGAAAACGAGCGGATTGAAGCGGAGGCCGCGACCAAGGCTGCTGAAGATGAGGCTGCTCGGAAAGAGCTGAATCTTCAGTACGACATGCAGTACCAGGTATGAGGTTTCCAGGGTGGGACCCGCGCCCCGCGTGCCCTTGGATAGGGGTGCACGTACGTGCGGATACGAGACACAACTGCTCTCGTTCCACCCTCCCTTGTTTAGGGGAAGACGAAATCAAAAGTACGAGAGGAGTGCTGTCTATGTTAGCGCGTTGGAATGCGCCTCGGTTGCCTTTAGTGGATTTTATTATAAAAATAGCCTTATGGCTCGTTTCAGATCACTATGGGAGCTTTGGGTTTCCCGCATCAGGTTATTCCTTGTTTAGGGGATATCAGGATATGGGAATACATCACCCTTCCATTCTCATTCTCCCTTTTTTAGGGGAGAGCGGAAAAGTGCAAAGAAAGAGTGTTGCGGGGCTCCACTGGATCCAAAAAGTTTAGAGTCTCCATCTTTATTTTAAGGCAAAAAATAAAAAAAAAACCAGAAAAAGAAAACCAGAGATTAAAAGCGGGTTCGGAGGGTAAGTTAAGAGTTGGGAAAGTGCTAGGCACCCAACTCGCCTTTGCGGTCTCAAAATAGTTTTTGGCTGAAGTATGCTTATTGTTATATTTATTTAGTAGATAAATAAAGCATTAAATGACAGGAAAATAAAACAAATACATCCGAGGCTACATTATTTACGAACTTGCAGCAATTTCTTTACAATAATTACAAATGCATTTAAAAATATTCGGTTATTATAACGACTCTTTTACATACTATCTCCTAATCTAATCCGGGCAGTCCAACGACTTATATTGACTACATTTGGCCAGATTTTAATAACAACTTTACAAAATAATAAATAGACGAGTGAATAAATAAATAAATAAAAACGCCATTAAAGACTATTACCTTTTAGAGCAGGGTGTGCTCGCACTTTCCTTCTCGGGAGAGGGAGACTTTTATTACTGTTGCTGAAGTGGTTTGGGCAGAGTGAAGACTTATATATGGTAGTTTTGGCTTGTCTACTCGGGCAGAGTGACAACTTATTTTGGTTGGTTTTGGCCTTTTTGGTTGGGCGGAATAACGGCTTAGTTTTTTGGTTTTTCAGCTCATTACTCGGGCAGAGTAACGTCTTACTTTGAGATTTTTGGGTCGGGGAAGTGAGGTGGATACCTAACAACTAGGCTACGTCTTACTTATAACCGGTGGATATTTATTTTGGCGGAGTTTGGACAGGGTTTGGAAACTTTAGTGGGCTTCACTCACCTATCTCACACCTCTCGTAACTACGGCTTCGTCGAGACGCAGAGAAATCTCTCAGCGTTTCGTTGTGATATTTCTGAACTCTGAAATGAGGAGCTGGGGCCTCTTATTTATAGTTGGAGAGAGGCATCCGGGATTATGTTATTTCTTTCAGCCGCTTCATCGGATTGTACCGCAGCCTTTACAGATTGTACAATGCGTTAAATTGATATGCTACAGTAGCATAGCTGGCGCGGCCTAAAGCCTTCTCTGGTGCGGCACCCACAGCCCTTGGTGCGGCACCCATGCCACTATTCGACTTTAATTTTTGACAGTTTCCTCCCCTGCAGTTCACTGTTCATGCATCCTACTTTTTCCTTTTGCATTTTCAACCCTGTAACTTGACATTTGTTAATTTTAAACAGTTCTTGATATCGCATGCCAGAGTTACATATCAGAGGTACGAAATTGGGGTGTCTACAGAGCCCTTCAACGATGGAGTCTACGGGTAACCCAAGGCTTACTGAGTAGACGAACATCGTTGATAAACAATAGACTCTTCAATTTCATTCAATTATAAAATGGGGATGAGATGCAACATGTAGTAGTTATAATGCAACAGTATGAAACAAACCAAACTCCATAGCCTAGACAATTTTAGTCGTTCATAACAGGTTATCGTAATTTTTAAGCAGATATGAATTGAAGTGCTCTAATGGTCGGACCTACTAGTGTAGGCTGCCTACGTATCCTTAAACAAGGAATCAGACCGAGACGTAGTTCACTCAGCTGGGGACTAAATGCTGCGGTGTAAGTGTTGCGGTGCAAGTGCAGCAATACTAAATGAGCAAGTGCAGCAAAGATTTATCAAATAAGTACGGCAAGGGTAAATACGTGCTATAATGGTCACGTCTACCGTGATAGATTGCCTACGTATCCTTAGCCAAGGAATCAGACCAAACGTAGTTCGTCAGGCGGCTATGCGGAGTGAATTGTTTCCTTAGGAACTCAGCCTCTACTGGAGAACAAGACCTTTCCTTATAAATCCGGGGCTGCATACCCCTTAAAGGAAAGTTTCCCACACAGCCAAAATGCATGGAATGCATTGCCTCCTCAGGAACTCAGCCTTCAACGGAGAACAAGACCTTTCCCTCTTAATCCGGGGCTGCATGCTGTAGACACCCTAATTTCGTACTCCTGGTATGTGACATGACAAAAAATATCAAGACATGTTAAAACATTAACAAATGTCAAGTTATAGGGTCAAAAATGTAAAAGGACAAAAGCAGGATGCGCAAAAGGACGAATTGTAGGGACCAAAGTTCTCAAAAAAGGCATAGTTTTGGAAATGGGTGTGGCCACCATTGAAATTAGGCATGGCTCCCAATTTTTTGGGCATGGAGCCCAAATTTCATGGGCTTGGCGCCCAAATTTCCTCCAGACACTGTTCATCCATTTTGTTGCCGTAATTCACAACTTTTCCAGCGCGGCGTACACTCATTCGATGCAATATTTGGAAAATGGGCGTGGCTCTCATGATATTTGGGCATGGTGCCCAATTTGATAGGGGACGGTGCCCAAATTTCCTTCTCTCAGTGCACAGTGCGCAAACATTTGCCGTAAAATGCAACTTACTCAATGCAGTGTACCACTATCTGATGCGTGATGAAGGAATTTTAATTCCTGCCGTGTCCCAGATTCAGCCTATAAATAGAGGCTTCAGTCGATCATTTTGAAGACACTTTCATTCAGCAAGCTTCTCCGCGTTAACGTTACGCTGGAGAATTAGAGAGCGATGTGAGATAGTGAGAGATCACCTCAAAAAGCCTCGAAACTCTGCCAAACTTCCTCCAAACACAAAACTAACCGGTAGAAGTGTACCTTAGCCCCCCAGCTAGGTATCCACCCTTTTTCCCCGGTCCAAAAATCGTGAATAGAGCAGTTGCTATGCCCGATTTAAAAGGCCGAAACAGCCAGAGATAAGTCGTTACTCTGCCCAATTTTAGCCTACCTCAAGCCAACAAACAACCAAACACAAACAGTTACCCTGCCCAAAACCCGAGGCCAAAAGTAACTTTCAGAAGCAGTCACGCTGCCCAAATTCACACAACACACAACACAACACACAACAACAACAACAACAAAAAAGACTCTCTCTCCTCGAGGGACATGGCGAGCACACCCTAGGCTGTCTGTAAGTTTTTACTTTTAAAGTCTTTCATTTGTTTGTAAAAGTATTATTTCCAGTCCGGCCCAATGTAGCCATATAAGCAGTTCTGCTGCCCGGATTTATTTAGGGAATAGTACTAAATGTAGCCGTTATTATGGCAAAATGTTTCTAGATAGATTTGTAATTATTTACTCTATTTATTCATTAAAGTCTTTATTTGTAAGAGTATTATTTCCAATCCGGCCTAATGTAAATATATAAGCAGTTATGCTGCCCGGATTTAGCTAGGAAATAATACCAAATGTAGCCGTTATAATGGCCAAATATTTTCAAGTATATTTGTAATTGTTTGTAAAAGAGACTGTTGCAAGTCCGTAAATAATATAGATGTAACGGATGTATTTGTAGGCAGTTAATGCTCTATTTACCTTTTAAATAAATATAACAAAAAGCATACTTTAGCCAAAAACCGTTTTGAGACCAAAAGGGCGAGTTGGGTGCCTAGCACCTTCCCAACTCGTAACTTAGCCTCCGAACCCGTTTTCTTTATCTCTGGTTTTCTTTTTCTCGGTTTTGCTTTATTTTTGCCTTAAAATAAAGATGGCGACTCTCAAACATTTTGGATCAAGTGGGGCCTCGCAACATCTTTCTTTGCACTTTCACGTTTGCCCCTAAAAAAGGGAGAATAGGAATGGAAAGGTGATGTATTCCTATGTCCTGGTATCCCCTAAACAAGGGATAACTTGACGTAGAAAACCCAAAGCACTCATAGTGATCCGAAATAGGCCATAAGGCTATTTTCATAAAATTCATAGTGGGGGCGCTGCAACATCTTTCTCTGCACTTTCACGTTCTCCCCTAAACAAGGGAGGATGTGAATGGAAAGGTGATGTTTTCCTATATCCTGGTATCCCCTAAAAAGGGATAACTTGACATAGAAAATCCAAAGCTCCCATATTGGATCAAAAATCCACTAAAGGAAACCGAGGCGCATTCCAACACGCTATTCCGACAGCACTCCTCCCGCACTTTTGATTTCGTCATCCCCTAAACAAGGGAGGCTGGAACGGGAGCAGTGGATGTCACCGCATCCGCACGGACGCGAACCCCTATCCAAGGGCGCGCGCGGCGCGGGAGCACCTATCCCGGGAACCCACAGTGGCGACTCTACTGGGGATGTCATTTTTATTTTAATGAATAAAAATGGAGGGCTAGACTCATTAACCAAAACTTTTTTTTTCTTTTGTTTCTGGCTAAAGTATGCTTGTTATATTAATTTAAACAGTCTAATATTGTGTTCCTTTAACATCCGTGTCTATATTTGTGGATATGATCCTCCATCTTGCAGCGATTTCATTTCAAACACTGTTACGGATATACTTGAAAATATTCATATTTTTCAAAAAAAAAAAAAATTAAATATATATATATATATATATATATATATATATATATATATATATATATATATATATATATATTATATATGATATATGTGTAATTTTTCTTTTTATTTCCGTGCAGCACAACAAAAAGGGTCGGGGGCTTTATTTTTAAAATCTCTTCATTTTCGGCCTTATATTATTTTATTCTGCTTTATTTTCATTCTGCAATATATATATGTATACATTCCTTCTGTCATTTTATTTTGGGGATTAGGACCCATTTTTAATAGAAATAAATAGATTCCCCACTTTTCTTTCTATTTCTTGATGGTATGCTTGCTTGCTCGCGCTTAAGCTAAAAAGCCGAGAAAATCCACACACAACAGCAAGACATGCCATGTCTGTTTTATTTTCTATTTCTATATCTGAAAAAAAAAACTTTTTCTTGCTTTTTAGATACCGCACACACGTGCACATGCATATAAATATATTCCGAACTGCTACCCTATACCATGGCTAGCCTACCCTCTGCATGAACCAACGTTAGACTGCATATAGTTTTTCAGGACACTTCAAAGACCGACCGGTTTTTGCATTTTAAATTGTGAGTCAGTCCCAGTAAAAAAAAAATCTGCACAAGTCAAAAAAAAAATCGCGCAAGTCGAAAAAATATACACTGGGGCTGATTTATTATTTTCAAATGCTCGACCTAGATCATTTCAAATGGTGGATCCCGGAAAGAGTATAGGCCCTTCGCCTGAGATCAGTCTGATCTTGGGGAGTCGAAAGGCAGGTGGAATACGTTGGTCCTATATTCTGGAGAAAGAATCTACTGTTCCAGGAAAGGTCCTGAGACTGTCAAAATTAAGCAGGTGCTTATCCGGTCATTTTGTAGGAAAAATAATAAATAATAAAATATACTAATAAAGGCACGCTGTACTCCAAGCCCAGAAAGCCTTCAGCCAGCCTTCTGATACCAAACCCATTTTCCCCAGAAACCTGGCCCGAAATTGGAAAGGCAAAGACAGTACTGGCCGATTGATACGGGAATCGAGTTCGAAGATCGATCGAGGGTATCGAAAGCAGATCGAACAAGGGCGTAAATAGTTCGGAGGGTACGATCCGAGTATGGCAACGAAAGTGAACGATCGCTATGGGTACGAATCTGAGGCTCAGGTATGCTCGACTCGGCAATGCAAGAGTGGCTAGACCAAAATTTGGGTGCAACGACTGATCGTATAATGAGCCAAATGGCAAATCTGATACAAAGCTTGAAATCCAATGGTGAGGTAATCTCTTCCCCTGCAGTCCCACAAGAAGCATCGACCTCACATATGCTTCCAAACCCAAACCCTCAGTCAAACACTAACCCACCAAACACTTTCGTCACTCCAAATCCTAACCCTCCACCAACTCCCTACTACCCAAATGTCAACCCTTAGCCATCCTCTCCTCCATATTCAATCCAAAATCCATATCCAGCCCAAAAT
Organism: Codonopsis lanceolata; assembly: GCA_013146195.2. Classification (NCBI taxonomy): domain Eukaryota; kingdom Viridiplantae; phylum Streptophyta; class Magnoliopsida; order Asterales; family Campanulaceae; genus Codonopsis; species Codonopsis lanceolata. The sequence continues at coordinate 101,096,602 of CM028380.1, read as the reverse complement.
TCCTATTCAACACAAAATTCCTATCCACCCCAGAATCTACCAACCCAGAATCCACCAACTTATGCTACCCAGAACCCATATCCAGCTCAAAATCCTTACCCAGCTCAAAATCCATATCCTCCTCAAAATCCTTACCAAATACCACAGGCAGAAACTAACCCAGCCTTTCCTAGTCCTACCAGCATATACCAAAATCCAACTCCCCCTCCCACCAAAATGGAAGTAGAGATGGAGAACCTGAAAAGTATGATGCTCGAAGCTTTGGACAAAGAAAAATTTTCTATGAAGGCATTAACGCTGAAACCTTCAGCCATGCTACCCCCAAATTTCAAAATGCCCGACATAGAAAAATTCGACGGGACTGGATGCCCTATCTCCCACCTAAAATCTTACTCTACTGGCATGCAATCAAGAGGGGCTAGTTTCGAAGCCATGGCCTCCAATTTTCACCTCACCTTGTTAGGGGCTGCTAAGCAATGGTTAATGCTAGCAGATGATAGCACCATGGGCACTTGGGACCAAATCGCTGAAAGGTTCCTAGAAAGGTACAAAGATAATACCACCACTGAAAATAAAAGGGAACTTGAGGCATGCACCCAAAAGGAAAATGAAACATTGGCAGAATTTGCAGCCAGATGGAAGGATAAAGTCTCCCAGACTTTGGACAGACTAAATCCAACTGAATCATGTAGAATGTTCATCAAAAACCTCCAGCCCATTTACCTGGATCACATGCGATATCTCCCCTATAGCAATTTCAAATAAATAGTGGAGATTGGAGTCCGCATTGATGAAGACATACGCAAAGGATCCCTAGAAATTGGTACATCTCCAAGTTTGTTCTGCCATTCTGGATCAGAGGAAGAATCTACAGAAGGAGTTAATACTATAGAAAAAACCCCGAATGAACAATACAGTGATGTGCCAAGGACATATGAGGCAAACAAATCTGCCAATTCTGTTGAAGGAAACAGTGATACCAACAAGAGTCTCATAGGGCCTCACAAAGGAAACAAAAGGCACTTCGATGAATTGAATGCCCCAATGTCACAGATACTACAAGGGTTAACAGCACAAGGAGTCCTTAAGCCCCTTGAAAACTATGAACCTCCAAATCCATTACCTGCCAAATGGAGCCGCAACAAGTATTGTGAATACCACCAATCCAGTGGTCATATCACCGACAAATGCTTCTCACTCAGGAATGATATCCAAGACCTTATCGATGATAAAATCATTGAGAAGCCGCACCCATAATTGTTTCTGATAAAAAGTGAAAGAGACCCTAGCATACCTTCTTGTAAACCTCCAGAAAGCTTTTTCCTTTAAATCTCCTCTTCTCAAATAAAATCTTCAGGAAACAATCTTTTTCAAATTCAGCGTCACTTTTCATAGATTCTGGGATCTTTGTTGTTTCTTTCGGTACCACTAACAATTTTGCAGGGGCTGACAAATGAAATTTTTTAACTGATATCATTTACTCTCCTAAGAAGACTGCCCAGAGGTACGTAATCGATACATCTCATTTCAAAGGAAAAAAAAAGGAATTCGTTCTTTAAACAAAAAAGTCTCTATTCTTTCAAATTCAAAAAAAAAAAAAAGATTAGCAAAATGAAAATTTTTCTGTCAGTGTTGAACTACGATGACCTGAGCCTCGAAATGAGGAACGTAGGCAGCCTCCGGGTTCGGTCAAATGCTTTGATTTACTCTTCAAAAAAAAAAGGAAAGGTTTTCCTATGTGTTGTCTTTTGTTTCCCAAAAACATGTAAAGACAAGAAATCTCCCCCTCCCCTCACCATTATTTTCAATTGCTATCACTAGCTGATAAGTGCATCAGTCATTCTTGATTCAAAAAAAATTTAGTGAACACTACTTCGAGATGTCATGGGGTACCACTTCAAAAAAAAACAAAAAACTAAAAAAAACTAAAAAACAAAAAAAAGAACATAAAAAAAGGGACCGATAGGGAGCCCGAGAAGAAAAGAAAGCTGGGAAAGCCAAGAAGGCAGAAAAATCTGGAAAGGCAGGAAATCCAGAAAAGGTCGACTCCAGGATGATAAGAAACAATTCAAGACTAGGGGCTTTCAAACCCAGGGGTATCTATTTTGCCCATATTGATGCCTACGGCCCATCCTTGCAGAGTGTGCTCACTAGTCCATTTGGTCTCCGTTCTTCCAAAAGTCCAACCATGCCCTCAGATCAAGCTTTGCAAAGGTATCCATCTATATTCAAATATGATAAATTCTTACTAGCTTGTCGAGTCTTCTTCTTGATCTTTGAGCATCTATAGCCAAAGTATTTAAAAAAAAATTGACGAGTCTACTCGTGTAAAAACATGATAAAACTACACGAGTTGATAATGAGTCATTTCAAAATATGGACCCATAAACCATTAAAAAAAATTCGATGAAGCAACCTTCTGTCTTGGTAAAAGGTCATCTTCAACCCATTGCGACCGAGCTATTAAATGGCACACTAGGGGCTTCCAACCATACACCAAACCTCTTCCAAATACCTGAACAAATCCACCACATACCCAAGCCTAACCATCTCTAAGAGCCAGCTTCTCAAAACTGGGGTTGTTTCACCCTTATACATACATCCACCAAGAGTGACAACCTTCTTTTTCCCAATAGAGAAGACATATATCTCTTCAAGCACTCTCTCAAATTGCCCCGAGAGGTCAACAAAAAAAAAAGAAAAAAAAAGCCTCTCTTGAGAGATTTCCTCAAAATTTCTCTCTCGCAAAAAAAAAAAAAAAAAAATAAAGAGAAAAAAAAAGAGAGAAGAAGAAAAAAAAAGATAGAGAAAAAGAAAAAAAGACGCCTCTCCAGAGCAATTTCCTCAAAATCTTTATCTAGCAACAAAAGGAAAGAGATCAATCACTCTTGGACCACCCCATAACCCACAACCAAAGCCAAAAGCCGACCTCCCAACCATATCCATAACCAGGTCCAAAAACCAACTTTCTATCCAAACCCATAGCCTAAAAAGCCAGCCAATGGTCCCTTCTGACCACCTTTCAAAAAAAAAAAAACACACACACACACACACAAAAATCCATTGCCCAAAATACCTTTGAGCAAGAAGCTCATCAGATCATCAACTCTAAAGCCAATCCATCGCAAATACTCAAACACTATACCCGAACCCAGTTGCCACCTATAGCTCTGTTTCAATCGGTTGTAACGTCATCTGGATTCAGGACAAAATTCCTTGCTAAAGGCACATGAAATTATCAAAAGATAAATGTTAAGTAGGGTCCATGAAACTCATGATACTTGGCGATAAACTTTGGATCATGACTCTTTTTTTGTCCATTAGAGTCATCCTTTTTTCTCTGAGCATACTCATTTCTATCTCCCACAAAAGTCTCCAAATCGAAGTCTGTCTCAGGTCGTTCCCTAGTTAATTTCTCCAGAACATTCCCCGCCATGCAAAAATTTGGTTGATCAAACCCATCCTGCTTCTCCGCCAAACTCATGGGATACATAAAGACTCATCGCCTGTAAGCAGCCTCCATCTGTCTCAAGAAACGAAGAAACTACAGCATGATCCTTCAAAACAAGCGGCTTATCTTCACATGCATTGAAAGACCTGCTCCCTATAAGGTAAAAGCTAGGTTGAAAACCCGAAAGGGCGCCCAGCAAAAGTTACAAAACACACAAAAAAAAAAAAAAAACAAACAAACAAAGCAAAGAAAAAAAAAAAGAAGTGGCCCCTCTGAGGCATCGACTAGTAGGATTTACTAATCTTCTCGATTGAATTCTTTCTTGAATGATGCACTAGTCAAAAGACCTAAAAATGACCCAAAGATCCCATTCACCTCCATCTCAAATATCACCATCAACTCCTATATTCATAACTCTTCAAAGCCAACCAGAAGTCACATCTCAAGCTCTTATATTACATTTACATCACCTTGCCTTATCTTGTCTTAACATGTTTAAGAAACGATGATACACATACACATTCAAAAGTCCTTTTTTCAAAAGAAAAATTGCATTCGCATGCTTGCATCCTTATTGCATCTTATCAGGTCTTCTGCCGCATCAGCCTGTAAATGTTCGGCCGACATCTCGCCAAGGATCACCTCCCAAAGATCCTCAGCAACATCATCAAAAGCTACACAAGCCAATCATCGACATCATTCTGCCACAACACTTCATAAATCATCGCTGATAAGCATTTTAAAAAAAAATCATCGCTTCTCCTATGCTGGGATAAGCATTTTCAAAAAAAAATCATCGCTTCTCCTATGCTGGGATAAGCATTTTCAAAAAAATAATCATCGCTTCTCCTATGCCGATAAGCATTAAAAAAATCATCGCTTCTCCTATGCCGGGATAAGCACAAAAAAATTAATCATCGCTTAGCTGGGATAAGCATTTTCAAAAAAAAATCATCGCTTCTCCTATGCCGGGAAAGCATTTCAAAAAATCAAAGCTTCTCCTATGCCGAAAGCCCATTTTAAAAAATTCAAAGCTTCTCCTATGTGGGAAAGCATTTAAAAAAAAATAAAAATCATCGCTTCCTATGCCGAAAGCATTTTCAAAAGTTCCAAAGCTTTCCCTATGCCGAAAGCCCATTTTCAAAGTTCCAAAGCTTCCTTGCGCTGGGAAAGCCCATTTTCAAAGTTCAAAGCTTTCCTATGCTGGGAAAGCCCATTTTCAAAAGTTCAAAAGCTTTCCCTATGCTGGGGAAAGCCCATTTTCAAAAAGTTCCAAAGCTTTCCCTATGCTGGGGAAAGCCCATTTTCAAAAGTTCCAAAGCTTTCCCTATGCTGGGGAAAGCCCATTTTCAAAAGTTCAAAGCTTTCCCTATGCCGGGAAAGCCCATTTTCAAAGCTTCAAAGCTTTCCCATGCTGGGAAAGCCATTTTCAAAAGTTCAAAAGTTCTCTATGCTGGGAAAGCCCATTTTCAAAGTTTCAAAGCCTGGCCATTGAAGGCATGTTTTAAAAAAGTTCCATTGTTTTCCTACGCCGTGGGAAAACTCATCCGAGGTCCACCGGCTTTGCTCATGCCGGGCGAACGCACCATCCATCCCACCCGGTTGTTGTTTGTTTGCTTGAGGCCGAACTACGCTTGGTCCGATTCCTTTATTAAGGGATACATAGGCGCCTTACATTAGTAGGTCCGACCATCGAGCATTCAATTTGCATATCTCGCTTAAAAACCGCGATAACTCCGCTATAACCGACTAAAAATGTCTAGGATATGGAGGTTTGATAAATTGTGCATTATAATCGCTACCGTTGCATATTCCCTCGTTTGAAATGAAACGAAATTGAGAGTCTATTCTTATCAACGATGTTCGCCTACTCGGCAAGCCTGTTACCCGTGACTCCATCGTTGAGGCTCAGAGACACCCCAATTGCACTCTAGTATGTGACATGACAAAAATATCAAGACTGTTAAAACATTAACAAATGTCAAGTTACTGTGGTCAAAATGCAAAAACAAAGCAGATGCGCAGGACGATTGCAGGACCAAAGTGCTCAAAAAGCAAGTTTGGAAATGGGTGTGGCTACCATTGAAATTGGGCATGGCTCCCAATATTTTGGGCATGGAGCCCAACATGGGCTGGGCACCCAAATTCTCCCCAACCTGTTGTTTCATCCATTTGTTGCCGTAATTCACAACTTTCTTTAGCGACACTTATTCGATGCAATATTT
>CM028380.1:101038902-101090826 GCA_013146195.2 Codonopsis lanceolata | reverse complement strand
ACCGCTACTACTCTTAATTTCTTCGTGTGTGTGATCACGGTCTTAGAAGTATCTTAACTAAAACAATTTTATTAAGCTAAGCACCACATTCATATGAAAATCAAGCTTTAATTAAAACCCATGTATTGTGAAGTATGAGATCTACCATCGAAACCCGGTCTATTACGAGAAAGAGAGTAAGGATTTCAAAAACATACATCCATCCCATGCACTTTTATGTATGACATACAATGCTCTCCTATCCCAATTACTTGTAATAGCTAAGATTATGCTAACACAGTGAGCTTTTGGCGAATAATATGAACATGAAGTGTTTGATCAATTCTATATGACTCACTTAGCGAGAGAAAACATGCACTGGCAAGCATTGGCAAGAAGATCATTAGGTCTTTATTAGCTTGTAATGTAAGGCCAAGGTGATGGGGGATTTGATGGAAAGGGATTGGAATTCAAAGTGAGAGAGTAAGACTACCCTTTATCCTCGTACTTCCAAGCAAAGGAAGTTTTCCCTATTTAGGCTAGGACACAAAGACTACAAGTAGGGGTATTTTGTTACATTACTTTTCGGTTTTTTCTTCCCCCCAAACTTGTTTTGGGCAATACATAATCTAAAAAACATCTCATCATTTTCTCAATATTTTTTCTAACATATTTTCTTTGAAAGCTATGCTTTCATTTGAATCTATTTGCACTCTTCTTCTTCCGTTTCATTTTTTCGATCTATTTTTTTCTTTTCTTTTTTCTTTTTTTTTCAACGGGAAGAAGAAGTCTTCAGAAAAATTGCCTAACTGAAAAATGGTCCTCTATAATCATTTTCCCACCCACATCCTACTCTCTCAAAGGGTAGGCTAAAAGTGTATAGACTTTTAGGGTTAAGTTAATGTGGGTAATAGAAACGATGTCGAATGGGGGTTTAATGTGTGCTTAGCACACTCCATTCTTTTTAATTTGGCTCAAAAGGGGACACTAGGGATATTTTTAGCAAAGGTCAGAGAATATTTAGGCTCTAACGATCCAAAGATGACCTAACTCATTTCTTAATGCCAAATGCTCATGTAGTTTTTAAAGCAAGTAAGACACACAAAACATCATATCAACTATGGGAATTGTGGGGTTGAATGTTTAGCATCACTGGATTTCACATAAGCATTCGCTAAGACAGATGGTAGGGACAATCGAGACTAACATGCAGACACGGTTCGAAAGTGTGCTTGAGATATATTAGTAAGAAAAATCCGTGGGATCTAACTATCATGCAATTGACCCTAAGTTACAATTTAATGCAACGATTATGTTCGAATGGCTATGCATCATATCCCTGTGCATATCTTGAAATGAAGTAGGTGCTATAAACTTTATAAAACTATTCTAATTAATCCATAATTATGATTGGTGTGAGTGCATGAAGAATTTGGAAAAAAGTAAAAGTTTCGCAAAATCAAGTAAATTCCAGAGGGATCTACGGACTAGCTATGCAGTTCATTGCATTAACTCCTCATCGACTAATACTACCACACAAAAACTTGAGGATGAATTTTTTTTAATTAAAATATATTTTTTATAAAGAAAAATTGGAGATGTTGATGACACAATTGATGATGGGTCTCCATGGAAGGAATCCACGAGCATCCAAAATTATAGTATTCTGGTCAAGGCAACATCTCCGAAAACAAGAAAAATTCAAAAGCAAGAAATGTGGGTGAGGAGGAGACACGATAGAGGGAAAAGAAAATTTTCCCCACCCTAAAAACGTAGCCCAACTCCACTCCTCCTTAGGCTAGGACCTGCTAAGACTCTGGGCTTAGAATCCCCCCCCCCCCAAACTTAATTTCTATTTTGTCCCCAAAATTGAGGAACATATGAGAGGCTTGATGGGGAAGGGCTAATATCAAAAGGACATAACAGCCCACCTAACGAAAGAGGGTGAAACTTGGGCCTCGACTCATGGTGAGTCGGGAGGAAATAACGAATGAGGACGAAACTCAGGGATCGTGCCAGGTGGAAGCCCATAATAGTTGGAGACATTTTGTACCACAGTGTTAAACAAGACGAATAATTGTGTCTGGTTGGCACGCATTTGTGCCAATTGCTGACTCACCATATCAGTTTGGAGGACGGCTTCCTCCAACCTATTGTAGACAAGTGGGATCCATCTCCTCTCTTCGGGTTCCTCACGTGAGGAACCCTCTCTCGCCTTGGTGCTCAAACAAAATTGCCTAGTGATGGCGGGCACATCTCTCAGCCTCTCCACGTGTCGAGGCCATCTCACTCCAGCGTCCTTACACAGTCTTGTAATCAAATACGGGAACGCGAACCCCGCATTTGTGGTACCTCTAATAAGGGTCTTAATTTGGCCGTTGATCGGGCCGACATCAAACCCACCAGTCATGATGGTGTAGATCAGGGCGGCCTTAGCCCAAGTCACCGTGTGTTGGTGACTGGTAGGCATAAGGCGGGAGCAAATAAATTTGAACACGGGCTTGGCCGTGTCCAAGAGGAAGGACTCCTCCATGGTGCGTGGACCGAATGGTGGGTTGCGGTTTTGGGTCCACACCACACCAGGATGGGAGATGGTCGCATTGACCACCTCGACAGGGACAGGGGGATGAAGGTGGTGGCTATAGTCATCGGCACCCTCCGCAAAGTTGGAGGTGCCGTAATACATGTTAATGCTTTGGGACGAAAAGTTAACACTAATGCCCCTAACATTAACGGTCTCTAAAACCCCACCATCTATGCCAATGCGGCCATTGGCATAGAACTCACGGACAATAGGCACGATTGCCTTGTTCGGAGACTCGATCAACAACCCCACCTACGTGCTAAAAATTCATTGGTGGAGGCCAAATTCCTTGAATCCCCTCTCGGGAATCAAGGACTTGGAGAGCTTTGCGGCGTATCTCTCCGAGGCCTCAAAGGATATAAAGCGGCGGTGGTCAAAATTTTGCTCTTCCTCCTCAACAGGGCGAGAAGAAGAGGGGCCAAGGTTTCTACGTTTAGGGGCCATTGTTTGAGCACAAAAATAAAAATATTTGACAATTAAAAATATTTTTCTTTTAAAATTAAAAATTAAAAATTAAAATTTAACTATTTCCTAAAGCATGCAAAAATATATCTCTACCTAAAGTTTCTAACACCCTAGCATGCAAATATAATTTGTACGTAAGAAAAATGGAAGAAGGGTTAGAGTTACTTGAGGATTGCAGCTTTAGGGTCGAGAGTCGCCGGAGTTCGAGCTTCTTTGCCAATAAAAATGGCGTCCTTTCACCTTGTTTCAAACTTCAATGGGGTGTAATGGAGGATGAGGGTAGAGGAGAATTTTGAAGAGTTTTGAAGGAGGGTGAGGGAATTCTTGTAGAATGGCCAGAATTTGGAGACTTCTCGCCGGATTTAAGAGGAAGGGGAAGCTGTTCTGCTGCCTGCTTGAAGGAGGAAAGATTTCTGGTGATCTGTTTGAAGCCCCGGCACATCCTTATATAAAGACACCTTGCGGTCACAAGGTCTCTTTTACCTTGCGTCCGCAAGGTCGGCAGTCAAACGATAATGATTCCCACGTCTACATGTTTCCGTTTACGATAACCGTATTTATGGGGACCTTGCGGTCGCAAGGCCTTGGGCACCTTGCATCCGCAAGGTGGGCAGATTGTTCTCCTTTTGTTTCTTTTTCATCCCTTTTTAGCAGTTTAACATTTAGGTCCCTCCGTTAGGTTCCGTTACGTTTCGTCACTTTCCTGCATTATTAAAATTCTACAAAAACTCTAAACTAACTATATTAGCAACATATAAATACAACAATGAGATGTTTTTCTCCCCCAAACTTGCATTTTGGCATATTTAATTTTTGAATTAAATGTCCAAAATTAAATTTAACGAAGAATAACATATTTAAATTAACTAAAAAAGCAATTAAAATTCATCATAGTGGGTTACCTCCCACTTAGCGCCTTTGTTTAACGTCTTTGGCTCGACCCAACTGCAAACCTAATCATCGGGTGGTGCATTGTCAGCTTAACGAATTAATTCAATTGTTCGTTCGACTGACATTGGTTCAAGATATGGTTTGAGTCGGTGACCATTGACTTTAAACACTTCATTGGTTCTAGGATTTCTAATATCAATAGCTCCATGAGGATAAATTCGGACAATTGTAAAAGAACCAGACCACTTAGATTTCAATTTTCCATGGAATAACCTATGTCTAGAATTAAAAAGTAAAACTTTCAATCCTGGTCGAAACATTTTATTTGCTAGTCCCATGTCATGGTATTTCTTGGTCTTTTCTTTATATGTTTTAGCATTTTCATACGAATTTAGCATATGTTCTTCTAATTCATTTAATTGAAACAATCTTTCCTCACCAACCAAGGTTAAATCTAAATTTAAGTCTTTGACAGCCCAATAAGCTTTATGTTCAATTTCAACTGGTAAATGACATGCTTTGCCATATACCATTCGGTATGGACTCATTCCTATTGGAGTCTTATAAGCAGTTCGATACGCCCATAAAGTATCCTTAAGTTTAGCTTCCCAATCTTTACGATTAGGCCTAACAGCCTTTTCTAATACATCTTTTATTTGTCTATTACTAACCTCTACTTGGCCAGATGTTTGAGGATGATAGGGTGTAGCTAACTTATGAGTTACACCGTGTTTTCTAAGAATATTATTTAAAAATTTATTAGCAAAGTGCGTTCCTTGATCACTGATTATTGCCTTCGGTACTCCATACCTGGCAAAAAGATCTTCTACGAATTTAACTACAGTTTTACCATCATTGGTTTTAGTACCTATGGCTTCTATCCATTTGGATACATAATCAACAACTACCAAAATATATTCACAGTTATTAGATACTGGAAAAGGACCCATAAAATCAATGCCCCAAACATCAAAGATTTCAACAACCATATTAGTATGTAAGGGCATTTCATTTCTTTTTCCTATTCCACCAGTTCTTTGACATTTATCACAAGTTCTATAAAATAAATCACGTTCTCTAAAAATAGTAGGCCAATATAAACCAGATTGTAAATTTTTATAGCAGTTTTATTCCCACTAAAATGACCACCACAAGAGTATTCATGACAGAATTCCATAATACTTTGTTGGTCTTTTTCTGGAACACATCGCCTGATTAAAGAGTCTAAACACATTTTATATAAATGAGGCTCTTCCCAAAAATACTTTTTTGCTTCTGTCAAAAATTTATTCTTTTTATAATGATCAAAATCAGGATTTATGATATCAGACACATAATAATTGACAAAATCAGCATACTACAGGTCTTAATCTTTGATTGCTAAAAGTTGTTCATCAAGAAAATCTTCCTTTACAAGAATTGTGTTGTCAAGAAATTGACGTTCAAGTAAGGGTGAAAATTCTAATCTAGACAAATGGTCGGCTACGATATTTTCGGTTCCCTTTTTATCCTTGATTGTAATGTCAAATTCTTGTAATAATAGCATCCACCTAATTAGTCTAGGCTTTGCATCTTTCTTACTTAATAAATACTTTAAAGCAGAATGATCAGAAAATATTATTACTTTCGATCCTAACAGATATGGTCTAAATTTTTCTAAAGCATACACAACTGCCAAAAATTCTTTTTATATTGTTGTATAATTTAGTTGTGCATCATTTAGAGTTCTATAAGGATAATGTATCACATGTGCCTTCTTATCTACCCTTTGTCCTAACACGGCTCCGATTGCGAAATTTGATGCATCGCACATGATCTCGAAAGGGAGAGACCAATCGGGGCCGGATAAAATAGGGGCAGTGGTTAATCTTTCTTTTAATAAATTAAATGCATCTAAGCATTCTTGATGAAAAATAAATTCTGTATCTTTTGCTAACAAATTACATAGAGGTTTACAGATTTTGGAAAAATCTTTTATAAATCTTCTATAGAAACCAGCATGCCCTAGAAAATTTCTAACACCTTTAACAGAAGTTGGAGGGGGTAATTGTGAAATAACTTTTATTTTCGCCTTATCGACTTCAATGCCTTTATTAGACACAACATGGCCTAAGACAATTCCATGTTTGACCATGAAGTGACTTTTCTCCAAACTTAAAGTTAAATTTGTTTCACAACATCTTTTTAAAACTGATGTAAGATTTTCTAGGCAATGATCAAAAGAGTTTTCAAAAACTGAAAAATCACCTATGAAAACTTCAACACATCTTTCTACTAAATCTGAGAATATAGATATCATGCATCTTTGAAAGGTGGCTGGTGCATTACATAGTCCAAAGGGCATTCTCCTAAAAGCAAAAGTACCAAAAGGACATGTAAAGGTGGTGTTCTCTTGGTCTTCAGGTGCTACAGGTATTTGGTTGTAACCAGAAAAACCATCAAGAAAACAATAGTACTCATGACCGGCTAGTCTTTCAAGGATTTGGTCAGTAAATGGCAAAGGAAAGTGGTCTTTCCTAGTTGCCGCGCATTTAGTTTTCTCAAATCAATGCACATTCTATAACCTAGTGATAGTTCTTGTAGGGACTAATTCATCTTTTTCATTTTTAACTACTGTAATTCCTGACTTCTTAGGAACTACCTGAACTGGACTAACCCATTTACTGTCAGAAATCGGGCAAATTATACCTGCATCTAGAAGTTTAAGGACTTCTTTTCTTACGGCTTCTTCCATGTGAGGGTTAAGTCTTCTTTGTCTTTCTCTTGAAGGTTTACTACCTTCTTCTAAGTGTATTTTATGCATGCACATAGACGGACTAATACCTTTTAAATCAGCTAGGGACCATCTTATGGCTTCTCTATGTGTCCATAAAACTGTAAATAAGCTTGCTTCTTGTTCTTCAGTTAAATCTGCTACTATTATAACAGGTAAAGTTTTACCTTCCCCTAAAAATGCATATTTTAAGTGGGGTGGTAATGACTTTAATTCTTCTACATGAGGAGATTTAACAGATGGAATAAATTCAGAATCTTCTAGTTTAATTATTTCTTCTTCTTTAGCCTCCTTATTAATTCCTTCTTTAACATCTTCATTATTTTCTACTTTTTCATCCTCTACTTCAATTTATTCAAAAAGAGATTTTAAAATCTCTACTTCTTCTTCTTTATTACTTTCATCCTCTACTTTTTCTATTTTATCAAAGTTACTCTCTGATTCTGTTTCTTTCTCGATATTATCTTTATCTTTATTTCTAAGAGCTTCTAATTTTTCTCTTTCTTGTCTTTCTTCTTCTTCTATTTCTCTTTCTATCTCTTCAATGTCAATTTTTATGGGAGGGATAGGTCTATCATCATAAACTATAAATACATCTTTCTCATAGTCGTCATCTTCACTACTTTCTTCAAAAGTTTGAGTAGTTAATTTTTCGATTTCATCTATGGAGAAGCATGCATTCATATCACTAGGTCTATTCATAGCATCAAAAACAGAGATTTTGAGAGTTTCACCTATGACTGACATTTAAAGTTTACCATTTTTAACATTTATCATTGTATTGGTAGTGGCCATAAAAGGTCTGCCTAACAAGATAGGAACTTCATTATTTGTGCAAATTTTCCTTTCCATCTCTAGAACCACAAAGTCGACTGGAATGATTAGTTTATCAACCTGAACTAGGATGTCTTCCACTATACCCAAAGGATGTTTAACTGAACGATCAGCTAATTGTAAGGACATATTAGTGGGCTTTAGTTCTCCTAACCCTAATTCTTTGTAGACCGCAAAAGGCATCAAGTTAATACTTGCTCCTAGATCTAGCATTGCTTTCATCTTTTTAGAGCTTCCCAAAGAGACTTGGATATTAAAGCTACCATGATCTTTTAACTTAGGGGAAAGTTCGGGTTGTAAAACAGCACTTACGTTTTCAGAAACAATAATTTTCTCATTGCTTTCAAATTTGTGTTTTTTAGAGTGAAGATCTTTGAAAAACTTAGCATAGGCTGGAATATTTTTAATAACGTTAAGCAAAGGAAGATTAACATTCACTTTGGATAACATATTATAAATTTCTGAAAATTGTTTGTCCATTTGGTTTTTCATAAATCTTCTAGGGAACAGAATTGGAGGAACATATGGTGGTGGAGCCACATACGGTTCCTCTTCTTCTTGTTCTATCTCTTTTTCTACTTCTACTTGATTTTCTTTATTTTAAACTTCTACTTCTACATCTTGATTAATTGTTTGATTATCTTCATTGTTATCTTTTTCAACTTCTTTCTCAGAATTATCTACTTCATCGGGCACATTAGTACGTTGAACAAGATTACTTACCTCTTCTCCTATTACTTTACCGCTTCGCAAAATAGTGATAGATTTTGCTTGCTCAGTTTGGCTAGGGAACTTCCCTTCTTCTCTTTTCTTAGTCTCGGAATTCGCAATGTGCTTCTTCAAATTTTCAACTTCTTCAAGTAAATATTTTATCAGGACAGCTTGACCTTTACTTGTTCCATCTTGTTTTGGAACTTCTTCAATTCTCAATTGACCTTGATTTGGAAATTGTTGAGGTTGTGGTTGTTGAGGTTGGAATTGTTGAGGTTGTAAGGGTTTATTTCCTCCCCAAGAAAAGATAGGATGATTCCTCCAACTAGGATTATATGTGTTTGAGTAGGGATCATTCCGTGGTCTTCGAGGGTATACGTTCATGGCATTAGCCTGTTCAGCATACATAGCACTTGACGGACAAAAATTAGTAGCATGAGAATATAATCCACATAAAGCACATGCTTCTTGAATTGGCCAATTTTCAAATTTAGCTTGTGTATCTGATTTTTCTTGAACTTGATATAAACTTCTACTTTTACCTCTTGCACTTTTCTGTTGAGAATTTATACTTAACATCTCAAATAATTCCTCTAGTGCATCTGGTGTCATTCCATTAATAGAACCACCAGCTGCACTATCAACCATACCTGGGGATAAAAAACTCCTTTTAGTGACTCTAGTTTCTCTCTCTATAATTTTCTCTCTCTAGGTTTTCTTGGCAGTTAGGGTTTCTATGGCTATGCCGCCGGACATCGCCCATTCAGGGGATGCCTCGGCAGTTCCTCCCCCTCATAATTTTCCCCCATCGACTGCTAATCCAGTTGTGTCCAATCCGCCGGGTGAAGGGTTATCATATGCGGCAGCAGCGGCTAAAGAGGCCACAGTTCGGTGCCAAAACCCTAGACGTACTTATGCGTTGAATGATATTCCTCTTCCACATCGTGCTTCTGTTACTATAGAGAATGATCCTGGCTGTTTATTTACTCCTATTGAGTTCGAAGCTGCGGCCAAGCAATTTCAAAGTTCCGTGATTCTTAAGTTCTCAGTTGGTCGCCCATTGATTCAAGTTATCCAATCCCATATTGAGAAATCCTGGGGTCTTACTGGTGAGTTCGTCGTTGGGCTGCTTGACCCAAGGCACGTCATGGTTCACTTGGCATCTAACGAAGACATGATTCGGGCATTATCGAAGGAGTCTCGTATGATACAGAACTGCATGTATCGTTCTTTTCGGTGGTCGCCAGACTTCGTCTTCAAGAAGGATAGCCCACGTGTAGCGGTGTGGGTGCGTTTGTATCATCTTCCTCTTCCGTTTTTTACGCCGTCGTATCTTCAACGGATTGGGAATAACTTTGGGAATTATCTACGAGCAGATGACAGAACACTGGCTCTATCTCATCCTATGTATGCTCGAATTTGTGTTGAGGTGGATGTCTCATTGATCTTTCCTAAACGGGTATGGCTGGGTACATCGAAGGATGATGGTTTCTGGCAATCAGTTGATTTTGAAGGCAACATTGCCTTCTGTGAGGGATGCGGATTGCTTGGGCATGTTGAGGATAATTGTCGCAAGAAACGGCATGGGCCAATACATAATGTTACAAATAATAAAGAGAAAATCCCCGTTGGGCAACCGAATAATTCTAATGAGCATAAGGGTGTTAATGTAGATCAATAAGGAGTTGGCACTACTGGGGTTAAGCCTCCACAACGTATTTGGCAACCAGTGAAATCTCAGGATCAGTATAAGGCTTCGGGATCGAATTCTAAGGACGATAATGGTATGCCTCGAGAGGTGGAAACGATTGATATTACGGACAGCCCAAAAGGGCAACCTAATGAATCAAAAGGTAATTCTATTCGGGTTGAAGTAAGTCCCAATAAGGAGATTAATAATGAGGTTCCAATTAATACTAATAATGGTTTTGGAGAGCATGCAAAGGATAATATGGTGAAGCCTACTGAGGTTAGTGGCAGTGATGCTAAGGTCAAGGCATCTAATATGGCTGATCAGTAGGTTCAAAATCTGGATGCTAGAGAAGATGGTGTGGATAATACCAATAGTGGGAGTGATGCCGTAGAGATCCAGCCTATGGTAGATGATAGCGATAAGGCTAACGAGGATGAGGGGTTGGATGTGAGCAATGATTGGCGGTTTTGCAATTCTTTTGTAGCTTTGGCAGATCTGGAAGATATGTTTGAGGATGATTTACAACCTTCAGTAACCAAATTTGCGGATGAATATCAGAAAAAGCATCGGGCAAAGTTTACGAGATCGGCTTCAATGAATGATTGCCGTTATTTTCCAGCTTCTCCGGGGAAAACACATGAATTCAGGAAGCAAGTGCATAAACTCAATAAGAAGGCAAAAAGTAAGAAGTTTTTGCAACAGAACAAACGTGGTACTCGAGCCTCTAAACAAGCTTGCAAATATTCAATATAATTTTCCTATGGCGGGTATTATTTGGAATGCTAGAGGCATTGGGAATTCAAAAACTGTTGTTTATTTAAAGACCCTTATTAGGCAACATCGGCCTAATTTATGTTGTATTATGGAACCTAAATTATCTGGTAGTAGAATGATTAAAATAGCTAAAAGGTTGAAATTTTAGTTCAGTTTGCATGGGAATCCGCTAAACTCCCATATTTTGCTCTTTTGGAATAAGAAAATTCAGGTTAGCGTGTTTGAAAGAACGCTAGTAGCTAGGATTCTCCAAACTGCCTAATGCAGTTTCCAATGTAGCTTGTGAAACAGCTACAATAGAAGTCACAGTAGACAGAAAAATAACAAAAACAGCGGAAGACTTAATACAAAAGCACAAAATTAATCACAAAAGTTTACCAAACAATCTACAAGCTTATACTTGTAGATCTAGCATCATGGCCAAAAAGATTTCACTAAAAACGATGAATTGTTTTACAAAAACTATGTGAAATCACACAAAAATATTCTCACAAGATAATGAATCTTGGAGAACAAAAACCCCACATAAACAAGTTAAACAAAACGTGGGAAGAAACAAAAAATCAGTCTCCTTTAAACAAAACAGGAAGACAAAAACAATTTCAGAATTATGATGTTACTGCCGATGTAGCTACATTGACAGCAACATGCGGACTACTCCCTGGGTCAAAACCGCTTCGAAACACCTCGATTCTCGCCACGCCTTCTATGGTTTTTGTTCTCTTTCTAGAGCTCTGCAAGAACCACGAATCCTTGCTCCTGAATATATAGTTATGCGCCTCCTACACACACCCAAAAACAGTTCGTCTACTACAAGGAAAATGATTAATTATTAAGGAAAAAATCAACAACTTAGCAATTTAATGGGATTTGATTACCAAATATGAAAGTGGTCAAGAATCTTGGTTTGACAAGGATTTATGCTAAGATTTTGTTACCAAAGATGATGAACCATAATCTAATAAATGATTTTGTTACCAAAAATGACTCCTAGACTTTAGGATCAAGAAAACCAAAAATCTTTAGGAAAATTATGTTTCCAAAAATGCAACTAAAGATTTTGTTACCAAAAATCCACCAAAAACATTATGACCAAGAAAGGTGAAAACAAGACCAAAATAGGTCATGCCTATTTTGCCCTTACAATCTCCCCCTTTGTTGAACCTTTCTGGTCAAATCAAAAGACAAGTGTTTATTCAGCACCAATCAAACCATCCAACCTACATTGGTTAGAATATCTCATCTCCCCTGAATTTGTACAAGGTATAAAGTCAGAAATCATAGGATTCATCACCATCACCACATCACCATAAACACTTGATCTCTCTCCCCCTATTTGACCGAAAAAGGAAGAGGGATAAACAATCTTTTTGGAACTCTCAAAAATTCAAGATTTTCAAAAACACAATGAAGTGTTCACCAAGATTTGATCACACCCCTAGCAAAAACTGAGCACCTCATATCCAAATTCAAAACCTCTTAGTTCCACACAAAAATTAGACAACCACTAAATATTTTTCATCATGGAGAGTTTTGGAAATTGATTTGCACAGTTTATATGAGGACAAAATTTCACCAAGCTGAATATCATTGCCAACAATGCATGATGACTAAAAGCTAGGCAAAAAAAGAATTAAAAAAATGCAATCACACACAAGTGATAAAGACCAGATCAAATGATGTAGTTCCTAATGTAGCTGCATTGGGAGATGCATTCGCCAAAATTGTGATTTTATTTTAAATTTTGCCTTTTTTTTCGTTTTCTCAACTAGATTTCTCTCCCAAAATTTTTCACAACAAAAATTCATAGGTACTTTATTTCCCTAGGAATATAGCTCTACTTTATTTCAAGCTATAAAAACATGCCACTTGGAACCTTTCACACTATTTACCAAGGGAAGCCACTTAACTTTTTGATCAACCCATGAAATCCGAGGATTCATAGTCCGAAAATAAAGGTGCCACAACCTTGTTCATAGGTAGCTCTTTTCCTTTAGGTAGCTTTCACACTTTTTCAATCAAGGGGAGTCAATTTAGTCAAGATCAACCCATGAGAACCTAAGTTCCATAGTACCTTGACAAATTGCAGCATCCCAAAAATTTCAAAAGGTAGCTCTTCCCTTTGTGGAATTTAAACATACTCAAGAATTGGGGGAGAGAGAGAGAGAGAATTATAAGAAAAATCACAGCTGATATTAAATGCAATTCCCAAGCAACCCCAATAGGCACATACATGTGAAACAATGATCTAGAGTGCCCTCTAAAGACAAAATGCAAGCATGCCTAAATTTTATTTTATTTTTAATTTTTTTTATAACTAAGTGTAAAATCATATGGCACACAAAAACATAAGAGATTTCCAAAGATTGAAAAATCTCTCAAAAACAAGACACTTGGCAAATATATCAGCAAGATGATTTTCAGTCCCAACATGTACAATGCAAACAATTTACATATTTAACCAAGTCTCTAAAAAAGTGGTGTCTTATATCAATGTTTTTTGTACGAGAATGATGAACTGGATTTTTGTACTAAGAAAAATGCATAGGTGTTATCAAAAACAAGGTTAACACATAAAATGTGTAACACATAATCTTTGATCATTTGGAGCATCCACAAAAGTTTTAAGGCTTCTCACAAAAATATTTTGATAAGCATGCTAATTTGTGAGATTCAACCTTACTTATTCTCCTTGTGTATATGCCATCATGAATATTACCTATCACTTGAGAGATTGGATGGTTTTTCTATATGCGGCTGGGAATGTCATGGCTGCGATCATTCAAATTGGATTGAATTTCTGAATGTTCAGGATCTGTTTCTGAAAGTTCAGGACCTATTTCTGAATCTGCCAAGTTTTGGTCCAATGTGACTGCCGATGTAGCTACATTCGGAATCACATTGGGTGACACATTGTGAATCACATTGGCTGAAACTCCGAGAATATATGTGTTCTCGTCTGACAGTGTAGTTCGAATCTTTGGTTCGAATATTTTGGAGGAGATCCTTCATAGAACCGCTTAGCACCAGGACATATATCAAAGGGTTCACAGTATTTGGACTTGCCTTTGTCATTACTACCCTTAGGAACCCACATCTGTATAAAAACTTTAGTTTGGTTTTTCCGAGGATGAGATTTCTGATGCGACTTCGGATGAGTCTTCCAATGTGACTTCCAATGTTGCTACATTGGCTGTTGCATTGGCTGTCTCATACGATGTTGCATCTGATTTTTTGCCAAGAAAGCTAACATCATCCTCATATATTGACTTTTTCAGAAAACAAAAAGGTTATATATGTCCAGGCTTATGACAAAAATGACACACAAAATTTTTCTTTCTTGATTTCGGTTTTTCAAAGAAATTTAGATTTTGAAAATTTTATGTGGGATGTTTTGGTTCAGTAGACATACCTTCACCTTCTTTCACAAACATCTTGGGCCTGAATCCAATACCAGACTTACCAGAATTATCAGAATTCAACATCTCATCCTTTTTTTGTTGGCTTGAGTTCCATTTAGCGATTGTTTCATTGGCTAGGATGAGCTTTTCTTTCAGATCTTCAATCTCCACATCTTTCTTACTCAACAGACTCTCCAACCTTGTAAGACACTCCTTTTGTTCTTCATTAGCCTTTTTCAGCAGTTCGTTTGCCTTTCCAAGCACTATAACTTGATGAGCTCTCTTTTCCCAATCTTTGTACAACTCTTTGTAACCTTCTAGCAGGTCTGATTCAAGTTCTCCATCGTCTTCCGTGACAGAGGAGTTAAAAAAGCAATGATCTTCCCAACTTTTGTCAAATGTAGCTTCTGATGTGACTTCCGATGTAGCTACATTGGGAGTCACATTGGCCGAAAATCCTGCAAAATCAGATGGAGAGTTTGTGTACAACAGTGAGAGTGATGAGATCACCTAGATCTTCATCATCACTATCACTCAAAGTAGCAGAAAAATTCAAACCCTTCGTTCTCAAAGTATTAGCACATTGATTAGCATAATGCCCAAACCCTTGACAAGCCCTACATTGAATAGAATCAATATTTTTTCTTCTAGATGTAGGCTGCTTAGCAAAAGGATTGGTAAAAGATTTTTTCAGGGTTTTGAAAAGAACTTTCTTTGGGAGGAAATTTGCTAGGCTTAGTTTTGAAATTTGTTTTGGAGATAGAATATGGAGATCTGTTTTGCCCCTTTGCTTTCAAAATATTTTTAAATTTGTTGTTAAAAAATCCATTGACTCTTCACCAAAATCAGATTCCTCAATCTCCTTATGCAATTCAAGAAATTCAGAAGAGATATCAACAACAGAAGGAAAAGCAATACTATCATCAGAAGGAGTAGAAGATGATGCACCTTTGCCTTTGTTCTTAATTTGCTCATTGAGGTTTAACTCAAAATTTTGTAGAATGCCAACAAGTCTTTCAAAACCAATTTTATCAATGTCATGAGCTTCCTCAATAGCACAAATTTTCACATTAAACCTTTCAGGCAAAGTTCGCATCATCTTGCTAACAAGACGATCATTGGTGATAGGATCACCCAAAGCAAGAGCAGAGTTAGACATATCAAGTAATCTAGCATAGTAAGACATAATATCTTCATCTTCATTCATCCTTGTGTTTTCAAATTGAGTGGTAAGCAATCCTAACTTAGAAGCACGAACACTGGAAGGTCCTTCACACAATGTTTGAAGGGCCTCCCATACATCTTTAGCAGACTCATAGTTGGATATAATCCTAAAGGTGTTAGCATCAAGAGCTTTGTATATGGCAGCCAAGGCTTTAGAATTAAAAGAGGCAATGTTTCTATCATTATTAGACCAATCTGCTTCTTTGGTGATCTTTACATCACCATCATCATCAGTAGTTTTGGGAGGAGTCCAACCATTTAGAACAGCAAGCCACGCTCTCTCATCAATTTATTTGATGAAGATACGCATCTTGACTTTCCAAATAAAATAATTTGCACTAGTCAAAATAGGAGGACGAACGACATTCTCATATTGAGAATCCATCACGGCTACAACCAGAATCAACTCTTAGTGATGTCAAGAGAAGGCTCTGATACCAATTGAAAGAATGCTAGTAGCTAGGATTCTCCAAACTGCCTAATGCAGTTTCCAATGTAGTTTGTGAAACAACTACAATGGAAGTCACAATAGAGAGAAAAATAACAAAAACAGCGGAAGACTTAATATAAAAGCACAAAATTAATCACAAAAGTTTACCAAACAATTTAGAAGCTTATACTTGTAGATCTAGCCTCATGGCCAAAAAGATTTCACTAAAAATGATGAATTGTTTTACAAAAACTATGTGAAATCACACAAAAATATTCTCACAAGATAATGAATCTTGGAGAACCAAAACCCCTCATAAACAAGTTAAACAAAACGTGGAAAGAAACAAAATCAGCCTCCTTTAAACAAAACAGGAAGACAAAAACAGCTTTCGATGTTATGCCGATGTAGCTACATTGACAAAGAATATGCGGATCGCTCCAGTTCGGGAAATGCTTCGAAACACCTCGATTCTGCTCACAGCTTCTATGGTTTTTGTTCTCTTTCTGGAGCACTGCAAGAACCACGAATCCTTGCTCCTGAATATATAGTTATGCGTCTCCTACACACACCCAAAAACAGTCTGTCTACTACAATTATTAAGGAAAAAATCAACAACTTACCAATTTAATGGGATTTGATTACCAAATATGAAAGTGGTCAAGAATCTTGATTTGACAAGGATTTATGCTACAATTTTGTTACCAAAGATGATGAACCATAATCTAATAAATGATTTTGTTACCAAAAATGACTCCTAGACTTTAGGATCAAGAAAACCAAAAATCTTTAGGAAATTATGTTTCCAAAAATGCAACTAAAGATTTTGTTACCAAAAATCCACCAAAAAATTTATGACCAAGAAAAGTGAAAACAAGACCAAAATAGGTCATGCCTATTTTGCCCTTACAGTGTTAGCTATGTCGAATCAACATGTCACAGTCAGATTGGTTTTGGAGAATGGTACTTTAGTCATTTCTTCTTTCGTACACACGAAATTTAATCGTCATGAGAGGCAGGAGTTGTGGACAGATTTGTGTGACATTGCTGTCTCGTATTGAGAGCCGTGGATTGTTTGGGGCGATTTTAATATCATCTCTCACTCAAATGAGAAGTTGGGAGGGGCTCCTTGCGAGTACCCTAGTATTAATGATTTCAATATGTTTTTGCAGCAGGCTGGGTTAGTTGATGCGGGGTATGAGGGGAGTGTCTTCACATGGTGTAATAATCAAGAAGGTTTAGCCCGAATATGGCAGCGTCTCGATAGAGTCCTGATCAATGCGTATTATAAAGCTATGTTGCCCGATCTCAAAGTGCAACATCTAAGTAGAGTTTCATCAGATCACTCTCCTCTTTTGGTGGAAATATCGCCTAAAATTAAACAGAATGGCGGCTTTCGTTTTCAGCGTTTTTGGCTTGATCATAAGGATTTTTTAGATTTT
This sequence comes from Codonopsis lanceolata, assembly GCA_013146195.2. Lineage (NCBI taxonomy): Eukaryota > Viridiplantae > Streptophyta > Magnoliopsida > Asterales > Campanulaceae > Codonopsis > Codonopsis lanceolata. Next base: position 101,073,625 of record CM028380.1, on the reverse strand, counting down.
GTTAGAGGTCAATGGGATGCTTCTTATTTTGGTTCGGCATTGGATATTTTGCGTAAAAAGCTGCATCATCTGCGATCTAGTTTGCGTACATGGAATTGGGAGGTTTTTGGTAATATTCATCGATTGATTGATAGTCTTCAGGATGATGTTTTACGCTTTGATCTAAGTCTTCATAATTCTTAGGATGTTAATGTGGCGAGTCAGCTTCAGCATGTTCAACATCAGTTATGTCGGGCTACATCTTGGTCAGATGAGTTGGCTCAACAGCAGGCTCGAGCGTCGTGGTTAACGGATGGGGATAGGAACACTTCTTATTTTCATGCTAGTGTTAAAGATAGGAGCCAACGCAATGCAGTTAAAATTAAGCTGGCAGATGGTAATTGGTGTACTGATAATAGGAGTATTGGGGATATGGCTATTCCATATTTTTCCAATTTTTTTACTTCTACTCGGCCCATTCTCAATGAAAATTTTTTCTTTCAGTTCCCTAGATCAATTGGAAGACATGATAATGAGTCTATGAAGAGCTTACCTAATGAAGAGGAAATTTGGAACGCAGTCAAAGGCTTGAACCCTAATAGTGCCCCTGGGTCAAATGGCTTCACTGGTTGGTTCTTTCAAGGGTGTTAGGATATTATCAAGCAGGATATCATTGCGGCGGTTCAGGACTTTTTTAAGGGAGGTGTGTTACCTAGAGGTATTTCTTCTACTACTATTATTCTCATTCCGAAGGTTGACAAACCTGATAATTTGGGGGATCTCCGTCCGATTAGTCTTTGTAATTTCTCCTGCAAGATTATATCTAGGATTTTGGCTACTCGGATTGCTTCTTTTCTCCCGTCTATTATCTCTCTGGAACAGGCTGGTTTTGTCAAAGGAAGGAATATTCAGGATAATATTGCTTTGGCCCATGAACTAATTCAACGCATTGATCATAAGTCTCGTGGGGGTAATGTGGTCTTTAAACTTGATATGTCTAAAGCATATGACTGTCTGGAATGGAGCTTTTTGTTACGTGCGTTGAAAGCTTTTGGTTTTGATGATGACAGTTGTGACTTGGTTTATCGGATGATAAGCAATATATGGTATACTATTCGTATTAATGGTGAATCGTTTGGATTTTTTCAATCGACTAGGGGTGTTCGGCAGGGCGACCCTCTATCTCCGCTTCTGTTTGTTATGGCACAGGAGATCCTTAGTTATAATCTTAATAGGGCTGTTGCAGACAGAAAGATTGGTCCTTATCGTCATGGTGCTGGTGATATAGTTGTTTCTCATTTGCTTTATGCGGATGATATGCTTCTCTTCTGTAATGGTAGTAAGAAATCGATCCTCGCTCTTAAAGATGTTATCGGCGAGTACGAAAAAGCTTCTGGACAACTTATTAATTATGGGAAGAGCGGTTTTGTAACTTCGCGTCATTATACAAGGAGGAAAATTCAGAAACTTGAGCAATGGTCTGGTTGTAAACATCACAAGTTACCTCTTAAATACTTGGGGCTGCCTCTGTTTAAAAGGAGGGTTAAAATGGAATATTTTGAGGATGTTGAGAAGCATTTTATCTCTCGGATTAGCGGGTGGAAGGCTAGATTATTATCTTTTGGTGCAAAAATTGTGCTTCTTAAATCGGTTCTTTGTAGCATTCCGGTTTATGTGTTGGTTGCCTTCAAACTTCCAAAATAGTTTATTCTTCGGTTGGAAAAACATATGGCTAACTTTCTGTGTAGTTCAGCAGGGGAAGATCGAGCTCATTGGATTGCTTGGGATCATGTTTGTCGGCCAATTAAGGAAGGGGGGCTTGGTATTCGTCATTTTAAGCAGGTTATGGGTTCACTATATGCTAAGCTAGCATGGAATGCTATCCAAGGCAAAAGTTTATGGGCTCGTTTTGCTCGGGTTAAATACGGATCTGAGAATGGTTTTATTCTGCCTGTTTCATCCTCTCATGTTTGGCGTGCTGTTATGGAACATATGCCTCGAATGATGGATCATAGTAGGTGGATTGTGGGTAAAGGTGACATTCCTTTTTGGACTTCAAATTGGTGTGGTTCGGTTCTTTACGGTCCGCGTCCAATTGACCCTCATTTGACAGTGCGTGAGGCTATGTCTATTCTTCCAGATTTGTTGCCGATGATTCCTTCTAGACTTCATGCGGCTGTGGGTAATGTGATGATAGATTATAATGCCGAGGACAAGCAGATTTTTACTATTTCTAAGGAGGGTGTTTTTTCGGCTGCTTTATATTGGAGGGCTTTCCGGCAGCCGTGGCCTAATCTAGCGTGGGCTAGTAAATTTTGGCAGCCCTGGATTCCTTCGCGCTTGAGTGGTTTCATGTGGAAGCTTATATATCGTGCCCTTTCGGTGGACCTCGCTCTTCGTCGATATAAGATTCAAATTGTTTCTAAGTGCTAGTGTTGTAGGCTGCCTGCTCAAGAGACCTTGGAGCATCTTCTCCTTCATTCTGAGATTGCTCGAGGTCTATGGAGTCGGTTTGCTCGAATTTTTAATTTGATAGATCAGTATGTGTCCATTGCTCATCTAGTTGATTCTTGGATTACATCTACATCAGTTCGAAGTCAGTTTGGTGCTTGCAAGATCGGTATCTGCATTTTAACGTGTTGGGAGATTTGGAAGGCGCGTTGTTCGGCTTATTATGATAATGTTGCTATGAATATTGCTTCCATTAGTGATAAGATTTTGAAGGGGATTCAAGAGGTGATGTTTCTTTTTCATCCAAAGGTTAGCATGTCTCAGGTTGATGCTCTTGCTGTTCAAGTATTACATCTTGACATAAAAAGGGTTAGAGTTAACCGCGGGCAATGGTTGCGATGGGAGGCTCCCATGTTGAATTTCATGAAACTTAATACGGATGGCTTGGCTTCTCAAGAGAATTGTTCGGGAGGAGGTGTTATTCGTCGTCATGATGGTTTTATGGTGGCGGCTTTTTCTAGTAATTATGGTGTTGGCACAAATATGCTAGCAGAAATTTTAGCTCTCTGGGATGGTCTCCGTTTATGTAGAAACTTGGGTTTAAGCAATGTTTTAGTTGAATCGATTCTTTGGTGGCGGTGAATGGTATATCAGGTGTGCACCAAGTGCCGTGGAGTTACACTTATGAGATTCGGGAGTGTCGATCTTTGCTTGGTGATTTTGGCTTGTCCCATGTCTTCAGAGAACAAAATAGAGTGGCTGATCGTCTGGCTTTTTGTGGCTCTTCTCATATGGGGCTCTTTGTTTATCATTCTGTGACTGATCTTCCGGCTAGTGCTCGTAGAGCTATGATGTTAGATGATAGAGGTTTATTTTCTTTCTGGAAATAGTTTTATTGGCTTGTGCCTTTTTCAGAGGTTCGGCTCCTTTGTCCCCCCTTTGTTTGGGTTAGGCTGGTTGTCCCCCTCTTGTATGATTTTTTAGTTATTTTAATAAAATCTCTGCAGGTGCCGCCCTGCTTCCTCTAAAAAAAAATTAGTTTGTAAGCCTGGCGAAAGACCATGATAAAATTGAAGAACTAACACATGTTGAGCTAGATTATGATGAGGCCACATAATAAGCAAATTTTTAAATATATCCCAAGATTCATGGAATGTTTCACTTGGTTCATTTTGGAATGACATGATTTGTTTTCTATATTAAATAAAAAATGCATGCTTATAGTATTTACTCATAAACAAATCATAAAGTTGAGCCCAAGTATAAACACTACTAGGTGTTAGATTCATAAACCATCGCTTTGCCAATTCTTTTAATGCACTGGGAAAGTATTTCATTTTTACTTGGTCTTCAGTCAACCCTCCTAAAAGAAAAATACTCATCATATATTCATAATCTCTTAGGAAGCTTACAGGATCTTCGTGAGGCATTCCATGAAAAGAAGGTATAGCATTAAAATAATGACATTTTAATTCGAAATTCCTTACTGCTTCTGGTAAAACTAGACATGATGTTACTACATTTAATGAAGGTCTACTGAAATCATTAATAGTTCTTTGATCACAACTACTTCCATGTTTCTTCTAGCAGGTTCTTCTTCTCTTTGATTCAAATTAACCGGATGAACCAGATTTTCAGGATTTTGATTAATATTTTCCATTGGAGGATCAACCATAGGATCCTCTTGATTCAATTGTTCTTAATTATCAGGGTGGGTTGTTAGATTATCAAGATCTTCTTGATTCCTTCTAATATTATTTGTATCTTGATTCAGTTCTACCAGTTGAGGATTCAAAGATCTACGACCGTGCATAAAATAAATAAAGCAATTTTAAAACAAGTAACTATTAAAAACAAATAAAATAAAATATTTTTTTATTTTTATTTTTATAAAAACTGAAACTAAATTAAAATTACGCTAAAAACAAACTAACTATGTAAACTAGTTTGTCCCCGGCAACGGCGCCAAAAACTTGATCGATGTCTTATTTTAATTATTTCCTTACAAGTGGACAAGACTATTGGATAATAGTTTTGGGAAGCAAGGGTCGAACCACAGAGACAAGAAGATCACAGATAGTACGATTTATTGATAGCAAATTATTAATCTAAGGGGATTTTTATATTTATTCTATTCTAAACTAATCATTATTATTCGGTGTTTAACTTATTAGCAGCAATTACAGGTTATGAAAATCTTATGATGGATGGAAATCTAGGATTAGGGTTTCACGTGTATCTCCTCTATGCTTAATTTTAATAAATTATCATTCAATCTCTTGGGTTCGTTCACAAAATATAGATATAGCCTGTTGAATTACCGTTCAGTCTCCATCTACAAATAATTCATCCATTCTATATCCTAAGCACAAGAACATATAATCTAACTGTCACTTAGATCAAATATGGAACATGACTGTTACTTATCACTCTCTTGCATCGATAGGTCCAATTTTTGTGATGGTGAGCCAGTGTACTACATATGAACATTGATCATGCAGTTATCTGCACCTCTAGGCCTTTATTATTCACGATTACATTCATTTGTTCAAAGTGAAATAATATAGGGATTGATAAACATCACAATCAACAAGAATTGAATGAACATAAATATAAATTAAATCATAGATTTGATACAAGTTACTTCCCACCTCCTAGATTAATGAAGAATTAGTTCATCCTTGAAGATGAACAACACATGGAGATGAATGAGTTCATGAATCGATCTTCAATACTTGTAATTAGAACAACTAATTATGTTATACAACCTAAAAACTATTCTAAAACTATAGAAAACTACTTTCTAGCCGTCTCCAGCCGTCCTATGCTCTGACTACCAATCTCTATTTACACCATGGAGTTGTATTACAATTAGATCTCTTGTGAAAATGCAAATTTGGCCATTTTGACTTCCTTGCGGTCGCAAGGTATGAGGCACCTTGCGTCTGCAAGGTCCTTGATTTCTCCAGGGTCCAAATTCTGATGTTTCTGTCCACCTTGCGGAGGCAAGGTCTACTGCACCTTGCGACCGCAAGGGTCCCAGCTTGGCCATCTTCTTTTCTTCTTCAATTTTTCACTCTGACCTCTTCTTGGAATTTTCACCTAAAATCACTGAAAAACGCACATCAGTAGCTAAAAGCCTCGTGAAATAGCTCAATTTAAGTCATAGAAGTATAGGAAATCGACGTATAAAATACATCGATAACTGCTCAACTGGTCAATCGAGCTCACAGAGTTCCACATAGACTACTTGCCCAGGTGAGCAAACAAGGCTCAAGCCCTGGCCGATTTCTTGGTAGAAACAAGCTTCACTCAGCACGAGGAACCTGAGGCCCAGCAGCCAACAGAGCCCGGGCAAGGGCAGCTTTCACAGCCTCCGTCGGCCCGTGGTTGGGATCTTTATGTGGATGGAGCGAGCAAAGTCGGGAGCAGAGCTGGTATCCTTCTCATAGCTCCCGACGAAATCACAGAGTTCGAGCTAGCACTTCGGTTTAAATTCCCCGCCTCAAATAACGTTGCCGAGTATGAAGCAATGATCGCCGGTCTTGAGCTCGCAGCTGACATGGGCGTAGAAGCGGTCACAGTGTACTCAGATTCACAACTAGTAGTGAACCAAGTCCAGGGGGAATATATGGTGCATCACCCTTCCTTGGTCAAATACTGCGAAATTGTCAAAGAAACCTTGAAGAATTTCAAGTTCTGGGAGATCATCAGAATTGATCGCGCTGACAACTTGCGAGCAAACTACTTATCCAAGATCGCTGAAGTAAGCCTAGCATTGTTAAATCCTTTAGTAATGATTGAGCATTTAGAAACTCCAGCCATTGATAGGCTAGTAGTAATGGAGATCGAGCCAGCAACCAGAAGTTGGATCGACGACTACAAGGACTATATCGAGCAAGGAGTCCTCCCAGTGGACAAAGTTAAAGCCACCACAGTCAGAAGTCAAGCTTGCAGATACTCGGTAATTAGGGGAATCCTATACAAGCGATCTAAGGTCAGACCTATGTTTCGCCGCGTTCCCCCGAAGATAACTGAGGGTGTTTTATATGAAGTATATGAAGGGGAATGTGGCGGCCACCCGGGCACCCGAGCTCGAGCGGAAAACGTTTTGCGCACGGGGTATTACCGGATAACCCTCAGAAGGGATGCGGAGAAGTATGTCCGCGAGTGTGACAAGTGCCAACGATATGTAGACATACGAAGGCTTCCATCCACTGTACAAACTCCAGTCATTGCATCCTGGCCGTTCGACATATGGGGAATCGATTTGATCGGCCCGTTCCCGCCAGCACAATGCAAGTACAAGTAAGTAGTGGTCACCATAGACTACTTTACAAAGTGGATTGAAGCAAAGCCCTTGGCTAAAATTTCAGAGGCAAATGTCATCAAGTTTGTCCACGATCAAGTATGGTGCAGGTTCGGATTGCCCCGAGCAATTATCTCCGATCACGGCACCCAGTTCTCAGACAAATTCACAGCCGAGTGTGCTCGTCTAGGTGCAGAGACCGGGAACAAACAAGTATTGCATGCATTAAAGAATAACCTAGAGGGGCGAGCTGGAAAATAGACAGAAGAACTGTAGTCGGCCTTGTGGGCGGTCAGAACCATTATCCGAGGACCAACCGGGGAAACTCCGTTTGCACTTACCTACGGATCTGAAGCAATGATCCCGGTAGAAATGGCCTTGCCTAGCTATCGAGTTTCCCATTACAGCTAGCAGAACAATCAACTTGCTCATGCAATAGACCGTTATCTACTTGAAGAAAGAAGGTTAGATACACGACTCAGGATGGTCAACTACAAGCAGCGAGCAAAGGCTCATCATGACAAAAGGGTTCGAGGTAGAGCTTTCATGGTTGGAGACTGGGTACTTAGAAAGATTGAGGTAACAGGTCAACGGGCAGAATGGGGAAAGCTATCGCCTAACTGGGAAGGGCCCTTTCAAGTCACTAGTATAGTCAAGGAGGGCACTTACACGCTTCGTACTCAGGAAGGGAAAGACTTGAAACATCCTTGGCATATAGATCACCTAAAAAAATACTATCCCTAAGTTAGTCCCCAGTATACAAACGGGTAAGACCTCAGTCTTGTTGAGGGTCACTGTTATTGATCAATAAAAGGAAAGTTTATTCATGTTTATTCATTCAAGTTATTATGTGGTTATTTATCAATTGCATTGGGATTGTTTGGCAAAATTTAATCGCCCTGCGAGCAGATAGGGCCATGCTCGGTTAACCTTCCTCTATTCCCGAGTATTAGTGAGCTTATCTTATCCTCTCCGTGAGTAAGATGGGGCCATGCCCGGTTCACATATTTGGATGCCCGCTAGGCGGTAGGGACCCTACCCATAAGGTAGCGGCTAACTACCTCGGATTCCTATAGTGACCGAGCAACACTGTTAGTCGTATATCTCTATACCCTGTTGATATACCAGCAACCGCTTTGATGTGCCAACAACGAACTAGGGCCGATCCCGGTTGCTGGTGGCCACTTAGAGTAAGGCCCTGCCCGCTAGGCAATCTTCAAGATGCTCGCTCTTAGCGATAGGGGTCATGCCCGCACAAAGCCTTGGCCAGAACCAAGCACTTAGACCGGTCATCTGTGCGAGTAACCTCTCAACCTAAATAATAGGTCCGCTTAATTAGCTTTGTTATTTTCAAGTTGATAATTACAAGTTTACATGCTCGATTAATTCTAGTTATTTCTTGCTCGACATGTTTATGGGGAATACCCGTATTTGTACTAATTGATGGCATGAAAAATACGAGCAAGAAAACAATTGTCAAGCAAAATTAAAATCAAAACAAAGTCAAAGCACAATTGAAGACTACGAGCATAAGGAACATTTGACAAACAAAAGATGATTCTATTCATATGTGAGGAACGAATTACAATCAAAAGTCAAAAATGGTGGCACGCAGGTCAAAACAAAGAATTATACTCCTATTCTAAGCCTGCTCTAGAGGGGGACGAAGATTCTTGGCACTAGCCCGGTGAAAACACCCCAATTTCGTACCCCTGATATGTAACTCTGGCATACGATATCAAGAACTGTTTAAAATTAACAACTGTCAAGTTACAGGGTTGAAAATGCAAAAGGAAAAAGTAGGATGAATGAATAGTGAACTGCAGGGGAGGAAACTGTCAAAAATGGGTGCCGCACCAGAGGAGGCTTTAGGTCGTGCCAGCTATGCTACTGTAGCATATCGACTTAACGCATTGTACAATCTGTAAAGGCCGCGATACAATCCGATGAAACGGCTAAAAGAAATCACATAATCCCGAATGACTCCCTGTCTCCAACTATAAATAAGAGGCCCTAGCTCCTCATTTCAGTGTTCAAAAATATCGCAACGAAACGCTAAGAGATTTCTTTGCGTCTTGACGAAGCCGTAGTTACGAGAGGTGTGAGATAGGTGAGTGAAGCCCACTAAAGTCTCCAAACCCCATCCAAACTCCGCCAAAATAAATATCCACCGGTTAAAAGTGATCACTAGCCTAGTTGTTAGGTATCCACCTCACTTTCCCGACCCAAAAATCCCAAAGTAAGACGTTACTCTGCCCGAGTAATGAGCTGAAAAACCAAAAAACTAAGCCGTTATTCCACCCAACCAAAAAGGCCAAAACCAACCAAAATAAGTTGTCACTCTGCCCGAGTAGACAAGCCAAAACTACCATATATAAGTCGTCGCTCTACCCAAACCACTTGAGCAACAGTAATAAAAGTCTTCCTCTCCCGAGAAGGACAGAGCAAGCACACCCCGCTCTAAAAGGTAATAGCCTTTAATGGCGTTTTTATTTATTTATTTATTCACTCGTCTATTTATTATTTTGTAAAGTTGTTATTAAAATCCGGCCAAATGTAGTCAATATAAGTCGTTGTGCTGCCCGGATTAGATTAGGAGATAGTATGTAAAAGAGCCGTTATAATGGCCGAATATTTTTAAATGCATTTGTAATTATTGTAAGGAAATGGCTGCAAGTCCGTAAATAATGTAGCCTCGGATGTATTTGTTTTATTTTCCTGTCATTTAATGCTTTATTTATCTGCTAAATAAATATAACAATAAGCATACTTCAGCCAAAAACTATTTTGAGACCGAAAGGGCGAGTTGGGTGCCTAGCACCTTCCAAACTCGTAACTTAGCCTCGAACCCGCCTTTTATCTCTGGTTTTCTTTTTCTGGTTTTTCTTTATTTTTTTCCTTAAAATAAAGATGGTGACTCTAAACTTTTTGGATCGAGTGGGGCCCCGCAACACTCCTTCTTTGCACTTTTCCGCTCTCCCCTAAAAAAGGGAGAATGAGAATGGAAGGGTGATGTATTCCCATATCCTGATATCCCCTAAACAAGGGATAACCTGATGCGGGAAACTCAAAGCTCCCATAGTGATCCGAAACAAGCCATAAGTCTATTTTTATAATAAAATCCACTAAAGGCAACTGAGGCGCATTTCAACGCGCTAACATAGACATCACTCCTCTCGTAATTTTGATTTCGTCTTCCCCTAAACAAGGGAGGGTGGAACGAGAGCAGTGGTGTCCCGCATCCGCACATACGCGCACCCCTATCCAAGGGCACGCGGGCGCGGGTCGCACTCCAGGAACCTCACAGTGGCAACTCTGATGAGGAGTTGTTTTATTTTAAATAAAATGGAGGGCTAAACTCATTAAACAAAAAACCTTTTTTGTTTTTCTTTGTTTCTGGCTAAAGTATGCTTGTTATATTAATTTATGCATTTGAATATTGCGTTCCTATACATCCGTGCCTATATTTGTGGATATGATCCTCCATCTTACAGCAGTTTCGTTCTGATAACTGTTACAGGTGTATTTAAAAATATTCTTAAAAAAAAAGCAAAAAAAATTTCGAAAATAAAAAAAAATCGAAAAAAAAAATATATGTTATATATATGTTGCAATAAAATTCCAGGCTGCACAATAAAAGGGTCAGGGTTTTATTTTAAATATTGCTTTATTCTCGGCTCTGTACTATTATTTCTTTCTATCATTTTTCTTTTTTTTTATTATTACTATTCTATACATTTGTTCATATTTACATTCATTCTGTCATTTTATTTTGGGGACATAGGACCAAATTTGTAATTAATAGGGATAGATAGTTTCCCCACTTTTCTTTTTATTTCTTAATGCAGTGTGCTTGCTTGCTTGCGCTCAGATTAAAAAGCCAAGAAAATCCACACATAACAGCAAGAAAGGCCATATTTGTTTTATTTTTCTGTTTCTATATTTGTAAATAAATAAATATTTTACTACTTTTTAGATACCACACACACGCACACACATATAGCTATATTCTGAACTGTTACCCCACACCATGGCCAGCCTACCCCCTGCATGAGCCAACGCTAGAATGCATATAGATTCTCACGACACTTCATAGACCGACCGGTTTTTGAATCTTTGAATTGTGAATCAGCTCCTGTCAATATATATATATATATATATATATATATATATATATATATATATATATATATATATATATATATATATATATATATATATATATATATATATGCGCAAGTTAGAAAAAAATGATGAAAATAAATTGCGCAACAAAAAAAATAACAAAAAAATAAATAAACAGGGGCTGATTTATTATTCTTTGATGCTCGACCTAGACCATTTCGAATGGTGGATCCTACAAAGAGTATATGCCCTTCGCCTGGGACCAGTCCAGTCCTGGGGAGTCGAAAGGCAGGTGGAATACGTTGGTCCTATACTCTGGAGAAAGAATCCATTGTTCCAGGGAAAGTCCTCAGACCGTCAAAATAAAGCAGGTGCTTATCCGGTCAATTGTAGGGAAAACAATAAATAAAAAATGCTAAAAAAGGCATGTTGTACTCCAAACCCAGAAAGCCTTCAGCCAGCCTCCTGATACCTCCATAACCCATTTTCCTTAGAAACCTGGCCCGAATTTGGAATGGCAGAGACAGTACTAGCCGGTTGATACGGGAAATAAGCACATAAATCAGAACATAAGGTATCAATATCATATTAGACAAGGGCATAATCAGTACAGAAAGTACAGATCCGAGCAGTATGGCAGCAGAAAATGAACAGTCTGCTACAATCCCCCAAGAAGCGTCAACCTTCCATGTTCCTCCAAATCCAACTTCCCAGCCAAACACCAACCCACCAAATACCTATTATTACCAAAATTTTAACCCTTTTTCATCATACCCTCCTTATCCTACCCAAAATCCATATCCTATCCAAAATCCATATCCTGCCCAATGTCCTTATCCAACCCAATATCCCTATCCTACTGTAGACACCCCAATTTCGTACCCCTGATATGTGACTGACATAAAATATCAAGAACTGTTAAAACTTAACAAATGTCAAGTTACAAGAGTCAAAAATGCAAAAGGAAAAGTAGGATGCGCGAAACAGTGGACTGCAAGAGGGGAAAGTGCAAAAATTTGGAACTTGGAAGCTTGCATGGTGCTGCACCAAAGACCCTTGGTGCCGCACCAAGGGTTCCCTGGCCGCACCATGCTACGCACTGTAGCTTGTCTCAGAGATCAAATTGTACAACTCCTGAAGCGCAAGGTACAAGTTGTTGATGCACGGAGAAGAAACTCACAAATGCCCGGCGTGTCCCTCTCCTCCACTGTAAATAGGGACCCCCGGCCTCTCATTTCTCCAGCTCAGTTTACGCGATAGAAAAATCGCAGCGAAGCTCTGCTTCTGCGATCTTTCGATACAGTTAGTACGAGAGGTGCGAGATAGGTGAGTGGAAGCCCCTAGAGTCTCCAAACCCCGTCCAAACTCTGCCAAAACAAAAACCCATAGGTTATAAGTGATCCCTAGCCTAGTTGTTAGGTATCCACCTCACTTCCCCAGTCCAAAAATCCCAAAATAAGTCGTTACTCTGCCCGAGTAACGAGCTGAAAAGTCAAAAATTTAAGTCTAGGGTCCGCCCAACCAAAAAGGCCAAAACATACCCAAATAAGCTATGACTCTGCCCGAGTTGATAAGCCCAAACCCTCATAAATAAAGCAGTCATTCTGCCCAACTGAAAACAACAACACACAACAACAACAACAACAAAAGACTCCCTCTCCCTGAAGGACAGAGCGAGCACACCGCCGCTCTAAAAGGTAAAACCTTTAAGAGCGCCGTTTATTTTATTTATTTATATTTTCTGTCTTTTAATTATTTTTAAAAGTTGTTATTTAAATCCGGCTCAATGTAGCCAATATAAGCCGTTGTGCTGCCCGGATTAGAATAGGAAATATTATGTAAAAGAGTCGTTATAATGGCCAAATATTCTTAAATATGTCTGTAATTATTGGAAGGAGACGGCTGTGAGTCCGTAAATAATGTAGTCACGAATGTATTTGTTTAAATTTCCTATCATATTAATACCTTATTTATTTGCGAGATAAATATAACAATAAACATACTTCAGCAAAAAACGTTTTTGAGACCAAAAGGGCGAGTTGGGTGCCTAGCACCTTCCCAACTCGTAACTTAGCCTCCGAACCCGCTTTTTTTTTTATCTCTGGTTTTCTTTTACTGGTTTTTTTTTATTTTTGCCTTAAAATAAAGATGGCGACTCTAAAACTTTCGGATTCAGTGGGGCCTCGCAACACTCCCTCTTTGCACTTTCCCGTTCTCCCCTAAAAAAGGGAGATATGGGAATGGAGGGGTGATGCATTCTCATATCCTGGTATCCCCTAAACAAGGGATAACTTGATGCGGGAAACCCATAGCTCCCATAGTAATCTGAATGGGCCATAAGGCTATTTTCAATAAATCCATAGTGGGGGCGTCGCAATATCCTTTTTTGCACTTTTCTGTTTTCCCTTAAAAAAGGGAAAATGAGAATGAAAGGGTAATGCATTCCCATATCCTGGTATCCCCTAAACAAGGGATAACTTGATGCGGGAAACCATCAGTTCCCATTTTGGATACAAAATCCACTCAAGGCAACTGAGGCACATTCCAACGTGCTAGTATAGACAACACTCCTCTCGCACTTTTGATTTCGTCTTCCCCTAAACAAGGGAGGGTGGAACGAGAGCAGTGGTGTCCCGCATCCGCACGTACGCGCACCCCTATCCAAGGCGCGGGCGCGGCACGTCCAGGAACCTCACAGTGGCGACTCTGCTGGGGAGTTGTTTTATTTTAAATAAAATGGAGGGCTAGACTCATAAAATAAAACTTTTTTGTTTTTATTTGTTTCAGGCTGCAGTATGCTTGTTATATTAATTTACGCATTTCAATAAAGAGTTCCCATACGGCCGTGGCTATATTTGTGGATATGATCCTCCATCTGGCAGCAGTCTCGTTCGATACATGTTACGTGTATGTTTAAGAGTAAAAAAAAATCAAAAAAAAAATAGAATTTTTTTTTTTTCGAAAATCAAAAAAAAATATATATATATATATCTACTATATATTACAATAAATTCCGGGCAGCACAACAAAAGAGCTGGGGCTTTACTTCCGGCTCTATATTATTATTTATTTCAGTTCATTTTCTTTTTTCACTTTATTCTGTACATTTATACATTTCTGCATTCATTCTGTCATCTTATTTTGGGGATATAGGACCAAAATTTATATTTAATAGGGATAGATAGTTTCCCCGCTTTTCTTTCTATTTCTTAAAATGGTGTGCTTGCTTGCTTGCGCTCAAAAATAAAAAGCCGAGAAAATCCACATATAACAGCAAGACAGGCCGAATCTGTTCTATTTTTCTTTTCATATATCTGTAAAATAAATAAAGACTTTACTATTTTCTAGATACCGCACACACGTGCACGCATGTAAATATATTCCGAACTGTTACCCTACACCATGGCCAGCCTACCCCCTGCATAAGCCAACGTTAGAATGTATATAATTTTTCAGGACACTTCACAGACCGACCGGTTTTTGCATTTTTTAATAATGAGCCAGCCCTTGTCAAAAAAATAATTAAAAAAAATATATATAGATACATATACATAAAAAAATGCGCAAGTTCAAAAAAATATATATATATACATAATAAGTGCGCACAAAAAAAAAAAGAATAAATAACAAACATGGGCTGACTTATAATTCTCAGACGCTCGACCTAGACCATTTCGGATGGTGGATCCTGGAAAGAGTATAGGCCCTTCGCCTGGGACCAGTCCAGTCCCGGGGAGTCGAAAGGCAGGTGGAATACGTTGGTTCTATACTCTGGAGAAAGAATCCACTGTTCCAGGAAAAGTCCTGAGACTGTCAAAATAAAGCGGGTGCTTATCTGGTCAATTGTAGGGAACAAAAAGAAATAAATAGAATAAAATATTAATAAAAAGGCACACTGTACTCCAAGCCCAGATAGCCTCCAACCAGCTTTCTGATACCTACCAAACCCCATTTTCCTCAGAGACCTGGCCCGAATTTGGAAAGGCAGAGATAGTACTGGCCAGTTGATTCGGGAAAGTAGTGCAGAAATCAGATCAGAGGGTATCAGTTTCAGATCAGACAGGGGCAGAATCCGTTCAGTAAGCACAGATCTGAGCAGTATGGCAGCAAAGAACAAACAAGCTATAACAGGAAATAGCGACAACTGGAACGGCTGGGAACTAGAAGGGGAAACTCCCGCGTATGCACCTCCTCCTAGGCTTGAGGCTTGGTTAAGAAAGGAACTGGACGCCCATGCAAAGAGAATAATGGATCAGGTGGTAAGTGACCTTTTGGCCAGTTTCTCAGAAACTCTTGCCATTTTCTCACAAAAAGCCAAACTTCCAGGGTATGCTCCTAATACTTCCTACTCTCCCGAAGTGAACTCCCCTGACACCACCGAAAATATCCTTTTCCAAGCTTCCAAAAAACCATCAAGTGTCAGCTACCAACCCTGTGATGACCTCCTTGATCAAGGAAACATGATTTCCAATACCCATGACTCTAGCCCAAATTCTCCAGAAATCAGCCTTGATCCTCCCCACCTGAATGCCTATTACCACGACCCAGAAAATCATCCCCCTTTTGACCCCTCAGATGCCTATTTCCACATGATCCCAAGGAACTTAAAAAGAATCATTTGCATACCAGAAAATGAATCCCTGCTAGGCCCAGGTCCAGGCAAGCCAATCGCGCTCCAACTCTATCCAAAAAAGAAAACCCCGCTCAGCTGCCTAGACCAAAACCCGACCTAGCCATATATCAAAGCCAAGAAATCGAAAAGAAAGACATTACGATGACTTGCCTACCCCACGATCCGAAATACTCCAAACACTGTGTGCCCATGGGATACTGAAACCCATGGATAATTACCGTCCACCCAAACCCTTGCCCATCACCTGGAACCATGCCTAGTTTTGTGAGTATCATAAATGCAGCGGTCATCTTACTGATCAGTGCTACATGCTCAGAGACGCCATTCAGGACCTCATCGACAACAAGGAAATTACGGTGGCGGGTACAAAAATCTTTGAAACCCACCAAGCCAAGGAGGTCTAAGAAAAACAAGTTGGTCTAAATTAAGTATGAATAAAGGTGCTGTAAAATACGTTGATGAATAAAGGAGTTTCCCCAATAAGTGTTCGGAGGAGATAGTTTTCTGGGTATGATAGACGGAGGCACTAATTATGAAAGGCTCTCTGCTGAGTTCGAGTCTATTTCTAATAAGCCTCTGCAGAATTGGTACACCACGACCGGTCCGCTCCTGACACCCGCAGACCTGGTAGACGACTTCGGATATACTATCCCCGATCCTTTCCTTAGCTTTACGGATTGGTCATCTACCAATCCGCTACCTATAGTTGAGGATCTCAAACCCCAGGTCCTTAACAATGTAATAACCCCTGTACAATGTGCTTTTAATAATAATATGAATGTCTTTGCTTATTCCTTAGTTGCACCTACTTTAAAAGACGCATTAAATAATAATAATTGTGCTAATGAGTCATTTAATAAAATGGACCCAAAAGATAAAAATTATCTGCTTGAGCTTGCAAAATCAGTCGAGTACCAGGACCAGAACCATTCATCAGCAGACACTAAAGACCTGTCCACCATCAACTTGGGGCTGGACAATGAAGTAAAAGAAATCAGAATCGACAGTTACCTCCAAGGTCCAGAAAGAAAGGCACTTATTGATCTCTTCAAAGAATTCATAGACATCTTTGCCTGGTCCTATGAAGATATGCCCGGCCTAGATCTAGCTATAGTTGAGCACCGGATTCCCACATACCCGGACGCTTGCCCAGTCAAACAGAAGCTCCGCCGCATCAAGCCAGAATGGTCACTACAAGTCAAAGAAGAAATCATGAAGCAACTGCGCGTCAACTTTTTTCGGGTAGTTGAATACCCGACCTGGCTGTCCAACATAGTGACCGTTCCCAAGCCCAACGGGAAAGTCAGAATCTGTGTAGACTTCCGCGACCTCAACAAAGCGTCGCCCAAAGATGACTTCCCCCTGCCCAACATTGATATTGTGGTAGATGCCGTCGCAGCTCACAAAGTCCGATCCTTCGTCGACGGCATGCTGGGCTACAACCAAATCAAAATGGCAGCAAAAGACCATGAGAAGACCTCATTCACCACTCCCTGGGGTACTTACTGTTACACTGTCATGCCATTCGGACTAAAGAATGCCGGAGCCACTTACCAGAGGGCTGCCACCACCCTCTTCCACGACATGATCCACAAAGAAATGGAGGTGTATGTTGATAATATGATCGTGCATTCCAGCGACGCCTACGGTGCTCACATTAAAGATCTTCAGAAATTCTTCGAAAGACTCAGAAAGCACCAAATGAAGCTTAACCCCACCAAGTGCACATTCGGGGTTACCAGAGGCAAAGTCCTGGGATTTCTAGTAACTGAGCAAGGCATTGAGATCGAGCCAGCAAAGATCAAAGCCATTGATGAGGCCCAAGTCACCAAGGAACCCGATGAAGAAGCCCAAGTCACCAAGGAACCCAATGAAGAGGCCCAAATCATCAAGGAGCTGCCAACAATGCATGGACCAATAACAAGGGCTCGGGCTCGGAAAATTCAAAATGAAGTCCTCAATTTATCCCGAGAGACATTTGACTTAGAAGCCCAAATTATGGCACGCAAAGGAGGAGTCAAAGCGGGTCAAGGAAAATGGGTGAACACTTTAACATGTGTGGATGAAGGAGGATACCAAGAGCTGAATTTGGGCGCCCCAAAAAGGCTTATGGTAGCAAGGAAGGAAGGATCTAGAAGGCTGCCCATGCACCCTAAAATTCGGCCTAGTGTAGAGACAACAAGGAGAATATTCTCCAAATTATGCTCCTAGTCATAGATCTTATCTTTTATTAGGTAGTTTGTTAGATCTTATCCTTTTAGTTGGTTAAATCTTATCCTTTTTGTAACCAATGGCAGCCTAGATCTCCTAGCTATATATAGGGCTGCCCCTATCTATTGTAATCAGATTTTGATGAATGAAAAATATGTTAGCTTACTTTCCAACCTTGGGTATTCAAGACTATTGAGCGATCGGGGGTTACCCGAGTACTCACGAACTTATCCAATCGTCCCTCCATAACGATTGTGGCGTTCTTCACTATCCTTTGATTGCCGGTTTCGTCATACGAAGGTTAAGGGCTGATTACCCGTTGATTGTCGTGTGCGTGAACCCGAGGTCGAGGTTCCATTTCCATCCATTTGCTGCCCAGCTCGTTTTTCCTTCTCTAGTTGTTGTTTTTATGAGTTTTCCCCAAGAAGGCTCATATCATTTGGTATCAGAGCGAAGGTTCGGCTTCCACGACTATCCTTTCATTTAAATCGTTCTTTTGCTTTCCTTTATTTTTTTGCTTTCTTCGAACAGCCATATACTTTAGGCTGATTTGTTGCTCGTGCTCTATCTTCAAGAAAACCCGAGTTTGTTGGTATAAAATTCAAAAAGAAAAAGAAATATCTCCAAAACCAAGTGCTGTCCATCATTTATAATTTCTTCGAACTAAAAAATTTTGCTCTAAGCTGTTGACAATTTCGATTGCTATCCTCAAAACCGAAGTTGTTGCTTTGCTTTCCTTGTTCTATCTCTAATCATTATCATTTGTGCTGGATCCAATAAGTATAACGGCTGGAAACTCTAATTGCACCCTACAAGCATCCCGAATAGGATGTGGTGCTAACTGAGCCACAACGCCACGTACTGGATCTCTTTTCCGTGCCTTCTTTCTTTTAGTTGTTGTCTTCGATCTAGAAATTATGCCCGTGGCTGATTTACTTTTCCGATTGATATTGTCAAAACCCAAGTGTGGCTGTTTAATTTTTTTCGTGTTCTATCTTCATAAAAAGAACCGAGTATGGCTGTTTGACGTTCCCGTTCCCCTTCTCTATTAATTGTGTTGCTGTTTTACTTTGCCGTGTGCTATCTTCAAAAAGAAACCCGTTTGTTGCTGTTTTGCATCCACTTTGCTATCTCTAAACCCGATTGTTATTTCGAATATTCCAAGAGTTGTTGCCAAGTGTTTATTTCTTATTCCTACTTCTAAAAGTTGCTTTCTGTTTGATAGTTTGTGAATTGCTTGTGGCTGTCTTCCTTTTGCTCTTAGTTTTGTGGCTCTAAGGTTGAAAAGTTGAGAGGAAAAAGGCAAGAGAGGGTGAGATCAAAAGAGGGAAAAAGCCGATTAAGAGTGTATACACGAGGGGAGTGATCATTCTTGAGTGAAACACGTGAGGGAGAGCTGTGAGGAATCTATATATATATATATTGTTCTTTTGTGCAGATTTGGGATGTCGGAGGAAAGTGGTATTGGTGATGGAGGTGATGTTACGGGGAACAAACTGTTCATGGAGGCTTTGATGTCCAAGATCGAAGGGATGTTGAGGGCCCATAACGAAGAGATTTTTGAAAGGATTGGTAGGTTAGAGAGTGCCCAAAAACAAAAAGGGAAGATGGATGGTACTAGTCGAGAGGAAGTTGGAAGAGGGGAGCAGCCCCGGCGTAGGTATGATGAGGACCATTTTGGGGGTCGGGATGATTGGGATGATTATGAATCTGAATTTGGTAGGAGGAATCCATATAGGAGGGATGATAGGAGGGATGGCAATAGAGAGGATCACAATCTCAATGGCATTAAAATGAAGATTCCCGCTTTCATGGGAAAGGAGGATCCGGAATTGTACCTTGAATGGGAGATGAAAATCGAGAGAATTTTTGGTTTTCACAATTACTCCGAGATTAAGAAGGTGAAGTTGGCAGCCATTGAGTTCACCGAATATGCTTCGGTTTGGTGGGACAAACTTAGGAGGGAAAGAGAGAGGTATAGGGATCCACCGATTGAGACGTGGGAGGAGATGAAGAGGGTCATGAGGTTGAGGTTTATTCCACCCCATTACATTAGGGACCTCCACCACAAGTTGCAAACATTGAGGCAAGGAACCAAGAGTGTAGAAGAGTTCTACAAAGAACTTGAAATGGCTCTACTTAGGGCTGATGTGAGGGAGACTTCGGAGCAAACCATGGCGAGATTCCTTACCGGATTGAATCAGGAAATCTTTAAGGTGGTTGATCTTCAAGAGTATGGCAACATGACGGAGTTGTTGCAAAAGGCCATCAAGGTGGAAAGACAAGTGAAAGCGGAGAAAAATTATTCCCTTGCAAGAACCCCATGGAAGGCTAGTGTGGGAAATCCAAGAAATGACAAGTTTGACAAGGGTTTCATCAAGACCAAAGTTGAGGCACCCAAGACTACCGCTCCCGTACCAAGCAAAGGTGAAGCTTCTCAACCCAAAACTAAATCGGTAAAATGCTTTAAATGTCATGGGTTTGGGCACTATGCCAATGAGTGTGGTAACAAGAAGGTTATGGTGATGTTGGATAGTGGTGAGTATGTCCCTCTAGAGGAGGAAGAAGAGGAAGAGGTGGTTGAGGGAGATGAGTATAGTGAGGATGAGGAAAGTGCCGAGGGAGATTGTTTAGTGACTAGAAGGGTTTTGAGTGCTCAATTGAAGGAAGAGGAAGAAAGTCAAAGGGAAAATCTGTTTCACACTAGGTGTAGGGTGAATGACAAAATTTGTGGGGTGATAATAGATGGGGGAAGTTGTGCAAATGTGGTAAGTGTGAACTTGGTGAAGAAATTAGGATTGACCATGTTACCCCATCCTAAACCCTACCGCTTACAATGGTTGAATGAGCAAGGATAGTTGAAGGTGAACAAGCAAGTCCTCTTGGGAGGCCTTGGCAATTTGATAGGCGTGTAATTCATAACGGGTACACTAACAAGTACACGTTTGACTTTGACAACAAACACATTGCACTTGCACCGTTGACTCCAAAACAAGTGTTTCAAGATCAATTGACTTTGCAAAGAGAGAATTCGGCAAGTAAGGAAAAGAATATAGTGAATACCGAAAAAAAAGAAAGTATGAGGGAAAACAAGAGAGAGGGGCCGACAAAAAATGTGAGTGAAAAAAGAGTGATAGCCGGGCAAAAGGAGAGTGAGTTGATAGAGGGGCCAGTTAAAAAAGTGAGTGACAAAAGAGTGATAACCGGGCAAAAGGAGAGTGAGTTGATTGAAAATATCTCAAAAGAAAAGAATGTGAGAGAAAAGAGAAGTTTGATAGCCAAAGTGAGTGAGGTAAAAAGAGCGATGCTACTTGAGAGGCCCATGATCATTCTCATGTTTCGAGAGGCACTTGTGAATACTAACAATGATTTAACTGCTTCTTTGCCTAGTTCTTTATCTTCTCTTATTCAGGAATTTGAAGATGTGTTTCCCAAGGAGATTCCAAGTGGACTGCCACCAATTCGGGGAATTGAGCACCAAATCGATTTTGTTCCCGGGGCTTCCATTCCAAATAGGCCAGCCTATAGATGCAATCCCGAAGAGACCAAGGAACTTCAAAGACAAATTGAAGGGTTGATGGAAAAGGGTCAAGTTAGGGAGAGCATGAGCCCTTGTGCGGTGCCGGTTCTTTTGGTGCCCAAAAAGGATGGATCGTGGCGGATGTGCACGGATTGCCGAGCCATCAACAACAGTAAAATATCGTTATCCCATTCCTAGACTAGATGACATGTTGGATGAATTGCATGGTTCCAAATTTTTCACAAAACTTGATTTGACACAAGGATATCATCAAATCCGAATGAGGGAAGGAGATGAGTGGAAAACAGCGTTTAAAACAAAACATGGACTGTATGAGTGGTTGGTGATGCCTTTTGGGCTAACTAATGCACCGAGTACATTTATGCGTTTAATGAACCATGTTTTGAGGGAATTCATTGGAAAATTCGTAGTTGTTTATTTCGATGACATTTTGATTTTTAGCAAAACTTTGGATGAACATGTAGTACACTTGAAATTTGTTTTAGGTGCCTTACGTGATGCAAAGTTATATGCTAATCTTGATAAATGCACTTTTGGTACGGATAGACTTGTTTTCCTTGGTTTTGTTGTAAGTTCACAGGGCATCCAGGTGGATGAAGAGAAAGTGCGAGCGATTCAAGAATGGAAGAGCCCTACAACTGTGGGAGAAGTGCGAAGTTTCCACGGCCTCGCTAGTTTTTATAGGAGGTTTGTGAAGGATTTCAGCTCCATTGCAGCCCCGTTGACCGAAGTCATTAAGAAACACGTGGGATTCAAGTGGGGGGAAGCTCAAGAGAAGGCATTTCTGACTTTGAAGGAGCGATTGACCAATGCGCCTTTATTGGTCCTACCTTGCTTTGAGAAGACCTTTGAGATAGAATGTGATGCGTCGGGAATCGGAATTGGAGCCGTACTCATGCAAGAAGGGCGTCCATTAGCCTATTTTAGTGAAAAATTGAGCGGAGCCACATTGAACTTCCCCACCTACGACAAGGAACTCTATGCGTTGGTTCGGGCATTGGAAACGTGGCAGCATTATTTGTGGCCCAAGGAGTTCGTCATTCGCACGGACCATGAGTCTTTGAAGCATTTGAAGAGTCAACAAAAATTGAACCGTCGACATGCCCGTTGGGTTGAATTCATTGAAACTTTTCCCTATGTCATCGGGTACAAACAAGGTAAGGAGAATGTGGTAGCCGATGCCCTTTCTTGGAGGTATGTATTGCTTTCCAATTTAGATGCGAGGATTTTAGGATTCGAGCACATTAAGCAATTATACCATGATGATGCTGATTTTGGTAAGGATTATGTGGGATGTGAAAAGATTGCATGTGGGAAATTTTATCGGGTAGATGATTTTCTTTTTCGTGAAAACAAACTGTGCATACCCGCTTGTTCCATGAGAGAATTGCTTGTGAGGGAAGCCCATGGTGGGGGCTTGATGGGACACTTTGGTGTGGCCAAGACCTTATCGGTCTTTCAAGAACATTTCTTTTGGCCACACATGAGGAAAGATGTTGAGAGGATTTGTACTAAGTACCTAACTTGTTTAAAGGCTAAGTCTAAGGTCCACCCACATGGACTTTACATGCCGTTGCCTATCCCTAGTCACCCTTGGACGGACATATCTATGGACTTTGTCTTAGGATTACCAAGGACTAAGTTTGGTAGAGACTCCATTTTTGTTGTTGTCGATAGGTTTTCAAAAATGGCACATTTTCTCCCTTGTCACAAGACCGACGATGCTTCCCATGTCGCGAATTTGTTCTTTCGCGAAATAGTTAGGCTTCATGGAATGCCTAGAACTATAGTGTCGGATAGGGATGTTAAGTTTTTGAGTTACTTTTGGAAGACTTTGTGGGGTAAATTGGGCACAAAACTTTTGTTTTCCACCACGTGTCACCCACAAACGAATGGACAAACGGAGGTAGTCAATAGAACCCTATCAACACTTTTGAGGTCCATACTGTCCAAAAACATCAAGGCTTGGGAGGAGTGTTTACCACACATTGAATTTGCATATAATCGTAGTTTACATTCAGCAACTCAATTTTTTCCGTTTGAATTGGTTTATGGTTTTAATCCTCTAACACCGTTGGATTTATCTCCATTACCTGTTTCTGAGTTTGTTAATGTAGATGGCGAAAGGAAGGCTGAATTTGTGAAGAAATTACATGAGAAGGCAAGGCTCAATGTTGAGCGAAGGACCGAGCAATATGTGCGACAAGCCAACAAGGGTCGCGAACATGTAACCTTTGAACCGGGGGATTGGGTATGGCTGCACATGCGCAAGGAGAGGTTTCCGGAACAAAGAAAATCCAAATTGATGCCAAGGGGCGATGGCCCGTTTCAAGTCCTTGCAAGGGTCAACGATAATGCATACAACGGAGAATGGAGGGGTGATGGATTCCCATATCCTGGTATCCCCTAAACAAGGGATAACTTGATGCGGGAAACCCGTAGCTCCCATAGTAATCTGAATGGGCCATAAGGCTATTTTCAATAAATCCATAGTGGGGGCGTCGCAATATCCTTTTTTGCACTTTTCCGTTTTTTCCTAAAAAAAGGAAAATGGGAATGAAAGGGTAATGCATTCCCATATCCTGGTATCCCCTAAACAAGGGATAACTTGATGCGGGAAACCATCAGTTCCCATTTTGGATACAAAATCCACTCAAGGCAACCAAGGCACATTCCAACGTGCTAGTATAGACAGCACTCCTCTCGCACTTTTGATTTCGTCTTCCCCTAAACAAGGGAGGGTGGAACGAGAGAAGTGGTGTCCCGCATCCGCACGTACGCGCACCCCTATCCAAGGGCGCGCGGGGCGCGGGGGCACGTCCCGGGAACCTCACACCTACCCAATATCTTTATCCTATCCAAAATCTATATCGTACCCAATATCCATATCCAGCCCAATATCCATATCCAGCCCAAAATCCATATCCAGCTCAAAACCCTTACCAGGTAGCGCAACCAAAAATTAACCCAACCTTTCCTAATCCTGCCAGCATCTACCAAAATCCAACTTTCCCACCCGCCAAAATGGAGGCTGACATCGAAAATTTGAGAACCATGATGCTTAAAATTCTAAACCAAGAAGTTTCTAATGAAAATTTGGCGGATAGCTTCTTGGGTACGATGGATGAAGACTCTTATTATAAAAGAGCTCCCTGCTGAGTTGAGCCTATTTATAATAAACCTCTGCAGAACTAGTACACTACGACCGGTCCACTTTTGACGCCCGCAGAACTGGTGGACCGCTTCCGATATATTACCCCTATTCCTTTCACTAGCCTTACGGATTGTTCATCTACCGATCCGCTACCTAAAATTGAGGATCTCAAACCCCAGGTCCTTAATAATGTAATAAACCCTGTACGGTTTACTTTTAATAATAATCTAAAGGTCTTTACATATTTCTTAGTTGCACCTACATTAAAAGACGCATTAAATCACTATAATGATGAGTCATTTAATGGGACCCAAAAAGATAAAAAGTTATTTGCTTGAGCTTGTAAAGTCAGTAGAGCACTAGGGACAACATCATTCATCAACAGCAACTGAAGACTGATCAATTATCAATTTGGAGCCGAACAAGGAAATCAAAAGAAGTCAAAATCGGCAACTCCCTGCAAGGTTCTAAAAAGGATAACACTCATGGATCTTCTCAAAGAGTTCGTGGACATGCTTACCTGGTCCTATGAGGATGTGTCGAGGGTAGACCCAACCATAGTCAAACACCGGATCCCCATATATCAGGATGCTCATCAGATCAAGCAAAAGCTCCACCGTATCAAGTCAGAATGGTCACTACAAGTTCGAAAAAAAAAATGAAACAGCCGCACGTCAACTTCATCCAGGTAGTAAAAAAAAGAAAAAAATAGTAAAAGAAAAAAAAGAAGAATAAAAAAGAAAAAAAAAGAGGAAAATACCCGATCTGGCTGTCCAATGCAGTGACCATTCCCAAGTCCAACGGTTTTTTCTTATCAACGGCATGCTGAGCTATAGTCAAATCAAAGGCAGCAGGAGACCAAGAAAAGACCTCATTCACCATCCCTTGGGGGAACCTACTGCTATCATGTCATGCCGTCTGGGCTAGAAAGATGCTGGGGCTACTTATCAAAAGGCTGCTACCACTCTCTTCTACGATGTGTTGTATATTGTCAAAGGGATCCGGTCAGGAGATGACGTACTCCTCACAAGCCAGGAAAGAAAAGACCTTGTTCAGCCCTCCAATCTCAACGAGCTCAAAAGGTATTATGTTTGAGCCACCTTATTCGGCAAAGTGCTTCCCTCTCCAGCCCGCTAGGCTGAAAACCCGAAAGGGCGGTCTAGGCAAAAGTTAGGGCATATAAAAAAATATAATAAAAAAATAAATAATAATAATAATAAGGTCTCGCTAGGTTGAAAACCCGAAAGGGCGGCCTAGGCAAAAGTTAGAGCCAAATAAAAATATATATATCAGGAGAATAAGGAGAAGGAAGGCACTCTTTGAAACCTCGGCATCCTACCTCCAGATCTTCAGCAGACAAAGGGGCTCGACTGACAGAAGAAAGAGAAAAAACCACGACAGGAAGCTCGCAATAAAACACTAAAATATAATATTACAGGTCCTAAGGTGCAACTTAGGAATAATTGCTAAAGAAATTTAGGTTATGCATTAATTGCCTGTACATATCTATTATTGCCTCTATCCCCCTTTGTTTCCCCCAAAACTATCCTTCATTTGCAGCTTTTGCCCCGGAGCAATTCATCAGTGCCTGCGGCATCCGCCCGGCCGGGCCTATATACTTATTCTGCAAGGCACAGAAAAGGCTCAGTTTCATCAGAATGAGAAGCACCAGAATTGTCCTTGTCCTATTCATTGTCCACACTGCCATTGTCAGCCAGACGACTTGGATTCCGATCATTCACGGCTGCCCTGTCTGATTACGAAGAAAAATGTAGGAGTTGTGAGAATAGTCTTATGCCAAGTATAGCCCTGCAACAAATATATGGCCAAGGAGGTATCTGCCTTTTCCTTTCCCCGCATATCACGAAAAAAAAAAAAGAGAAAGAAAAGCATGTTCGAGCCCGAAGGTATACTCCTTTAAACTCCGTTTTTGGGATACATCGTGCCATTACCTATTAGATATCTGTATAGTTCTACTTTGTGCGTGTGTTTTGAGTCTGTATGTTTTTTTATTTATTTTGCATCATATAAAACTAGATTTCATTGTAAATGTTTGTACAGGTTTTAAACAAAAAATAAATAAAATAAATAAGAATAAATTTTTTTGTATTGTTTTGCATATAAATAAACGTTTTGCATTCTAAGCATCATAAAAATGCATTTTGCATCTTAAAGACATGTACTGCATTTTGCATTTATTGCATGCATGATAGAATAAAGAATGCTCATGCATCATGTTAATAAGCATCCTGTAATTTTTAGGCATCACATTTGCATCAAATAAAATAATACATGCATCTGTCATGTGCATTTATTACCCAATAAGCTGCATTAGGGGTGTGCTGAAAAGAAAATAAAATGCCACCAATCATGAAAATAAATATTCTTATGGCATTCACTATGGCCCTGCAGCATAAGCATGCATCATTTAGCCCCATTTGCATTTATAGTATAAATCATGCATAATAAGGTCAAATAGTGACCACTAGCTCAATCATCCATCGTAAAAATAAATTTCATGCATCATTACCTAATTGCATCATTTAGGCATAAATAGGACATGCATAAGCATTATTAATAAAGTCAGGAATGCTTCAAAAGGGCCAAACAGTGCCAAAATCTAGCAAATCAGAAGTATATCCAGGCGAACAAAAAAATATAAAAAAAGAGAGAAAAATAAAAAAGAGGTAATAAACATGCGAATAAAGAAAAATGGTGAGCATGCAGAACAAAAAAAAACAGGTAATAAGCATGCAAATAAAGAAAAGTGGCAGGCATGCAGAATATAAAAAAAGAGAAAAAACAAAAAAAAACAAAAAAATCAGGAGAGGGGAAAATGCATGTACAGGAAAAGGAAAGAAAATTTTTAAGTGCATGCAACAAGAGAAAGTGCGGCGGTAGAAGAAGAAATTTTCGGCTGAAGCTAGAGAATGGAGCGAAAAGAAAACAACAGCAAAGAAAAGATGATTTCAGCTGGTACCAAGAGATGCTGTAGCAAGGAAAAGGAAGTTTCTGACCAATGTTAGAAAGAGCAGTAAAGAAAATACAGCAGCATCAAGAAAAATTTTCTAGCTAAAGCCGAAAACATAGCGAAATGGGGAAAAAGATTTTCCAGCAAGGGCTGGAACGGTGACAAAAGAAAAATCCCCAGCAAAGTGCATCGAAGAACAGCGTAAAAAGCAAGCGGCAGTAAAGCAACATCAGCAGCAATTTGCTACATGGACACGACAAAGGTAAAGGAAAGGAAGGTATATTTCTTTTTAGCATTGCATTTGTTTAATGTTTGGAAACTTTCCTTTAAGGGGCATGTGTGGGTTCCCAGGATGGGTGCTCCCGCGCCCCGCGCGCCCTTGGATAGGGGTGTGCGTCCGTGCGAATGCGGTGACATCCATCGCCCCACCTCCCTTGTTTAGGGAGGACGAAATCAAAAGTGCGGGAGGAGTGTGAATAGCGCGTTGGAATGCGCCTCGGTTTCCTTTAGTGGATTTTTGATCCAATATGGGAGCTTTGGATTTTCTATGTCAAGTTATCCCTTTTTTAGGGGATACCAGGATATAGGAAAACATCACCTTTCCATTCACATCCTCCCTTGTTTAGGGGAGAACGTGAAAGTGCAGAGAAAGATGTTGCAGCGCCCCCACTATGAATTTTATGAAAATAGCCTTATGGCCTATTTCGGATCACTATGAGTGCTTTGGGTTTTCTACGTCAAGTTATCCCTTGTTTAGGGGATACCAGGACATAGGAATACATCACCTTTCCATTCCTATTCTCCCTTTTTTAGGGGCAAACGTGAAAGTGCAAAGAAAGATGTTGCGAGGCCCCACTGGATCCAAAATGTTTGAGAGTCGCCATCTTAATTTTAAGGCAAAAATAAAGCAAAACCAGAAAAAGAAAACCAAAGATAAACAAAACGGGTTCGGAGGCTAAGTTACGAGTTGGGAAGGTGCTAGGCACCCAACTCGCCCTTTCGGTCTAAAAACGGTTTTTGGCTAAAGTATGCTTTTTGTCATATTTATTTAACAGGTAAATAAAGCATTAACTGCCTATAAATACATCCGTTATATCTATATTATTTACGGACTTGCAATAGTCTCTTTTACAAATAATTTCAAATATACTTGAAAATATTTGGCCATTATAACGGCTACATTTGGTATTATTTCCTAGCTAAATCCGGGCAGCATAACTGCTTATATATTTACATTAGGCCGGATTGGAAATAATACTCTTACAAATAAAGACTTTAATGAATAAATAGAGTAAATAATTACAAATCTATCTAGAAACATTTTGCCATAATAACGGCTACATTTAGTACTATTCCCTAAATAAATCCGGGCAGTACAACTGCTTATATGGCTACATTGGGCCGGATTGGATATAATACTTTTACAAACAAATGAAAGACTTTAAAAGTAAAAACTTACAGACAGCCTAGGGTGTGCTCGTCCTGTCCCTCGGGGAGAGAGAGTCTTTTTTGTTGTTGTTGTTGTGTGTTGTGTGTTGTGTTGTGTGTTGTGTGAATTTGGGCAGTGTGACTGCTTCTGAAAGTTACTTTCGGCCTCGGGTTTTGGGCAGGGTAACTGTTTGTGTTTGGTTGTTTGTTGGCTTGAGGTAGGCTAAAATTGGGCAGAGTAACGGCTTATCTCTGGTTGTTTCGGCCTTTTAAATCGGGCAGAGCAACTGCTCTTTCCACGATTTTTGGACCGGGGAAAAAGGGTGGATACCTAGCAGGGGGGCTAAGGCTCACTCCTACCTGTTGGTTTTATGTTTGGAGGAAGTTTGGCAGAGTTTCGAGGCTTTGGAGGTGATCTCTCACTATCTCACACCGCTCTCTAATTCTCCAACGTAACGTTAATGCGGAGAAGCTTGCTGAATGAAAGTGTCTTCAAAATGATCGACTGAAGCCTCTATTTATAGGCTGAATCAGGGACACGGCAGGAATTAAAATTCCTTCATCGCGCATCAGATAGTGGTACACTGCGTTGAGTAAGTTGCATTTTTTGGCAAATGTTTGCGCACTGTGCACTGAGAGAAGGAAATTTGGGCGCCTTCCCCTATCAAATTGGGTGCCATGCCCAAATATCATGAGAGCCACGCCCATTTTCCAAATATTGCATCGAATGAGTGTACGCCGCGCTAGAAAAGTTGTGAATTACGGCAACAAAATGGATGAACAGTGTCTGGGAGGAAATTTGGGTGCCCAGCCCATGAAATTTGGGCTCCATGCCCAAAATATTGGGAGCCATGCCCAATTTCAATGGTGGCCACACCCATTTCCCAAACTATGCCTTTTTTGAGCACTTTGGTCCCTGCAATTCGTCCTTTTGCGCATCCTGCTTTGTTTTTTTGCATTCTTGACCCTGTAACTTGACATTTGTTAATGTTTTAACATGTCTTGATATTTTTTGTCATGTCACATACTAGGGGTACGAAATTGGGGTGTCTACAGAGCCCCTCAACGATGAAGTCAACGGGTAACCCGTAGCTTACCGAGTAGACGAACATCGTTGATAAGAATAGACTCTCCAATTTCATTTTATTTCAAAACGAGGGAGAAATATGCAACAGGTAGCAGTTATAATGCACAATTTATCAAACCTCCATATCCTAGACATTTTTAGTTAGTTATAGCAGGTTATCGCAGTTTTTAAGCAGATATGCAAATTTAATGCTCTGATTGTCGGACCTACTAAATTAGGCTGCCTATGTATCCCTTAATAAAAGGAATCAAACCAAACGTAGTTCGGCCTCAAGCAAACAAACACCAACCAGGTGGGATGGATGGTGGGTTTCGCCCAGCATAGGCAAAACTGGTGGGACCTCGGATGAGTTTTCCCCAGCATAGGGAAAACAATGGAACTTTTTTTTTTAAACATGCCTTCCCCAGCATAGGGAAAGCTTTGAAACTTTTTGGAAATGGGCTTTCCCTAGCATAGGGAAAAGCTTTTGAACTTTTTGAAAATTGGCTTTCCCCAGCATAGGGAAGGCTTTGAAGCTTTTGAAAATGGGCTTTCCTCAGCATAGAGAAGGCTTTGAAGCTTTTGAAAATGGGCTTTCCCCAGCATAGGGAATGCTTTGAAACTTTTGAAAATGGGCTTTCCCCAGTATAGGGAAAGCTTTGGAACTTTTTGAAAATGGGCTTTCCCCAGCATAGGGAAAGTTTTGAGCTTTTTTGAAAATGAGATTTCCCCATCATAGGGAAAGCTTTCGAACTTTTGAAAATGGGCTTTCCCCAGCATAGGGAAAGCTTTGGAACTTTTTGGAAATGGGCTTTCCCCAGCATAGGAAAGCTTTGGAACTTTTGAAAATGCTTATCCCAGCATAGGAGAAGCGATGATTTTTTATTTTTTTTTTAAAATGCTTATCCCAACATAGGAGAAGCGATGAATTTTTTTAAAATGCTTATCCCAGCATAGGAGAAGCGATGATTTTTTTTTTTTAAATGCTTATCCCAGCATTGGAGAAGTGATGATTTTTTTTTTTGAAAATGCTTATCCCAGCATAGGAGAAGCGATGATTAATTTTTTTGAAAATGCTTATCCCAACATGGGAGAAGCGATGATTTATTTTTTTTGAAAATGCTTATCCCAGCATAGGAGAAGCGATGAATTATTTTTTTTTGAAAATGCTTATCCCAGCATAGGAGAAGTGATGATTTATTTTTTTGAAAATTCTTATCCCATCATAGGAGAAGTGATGATTTATTTTTAAAAATGCTTATCCCAGCATAGGAGAAGCGATGATTTATGAAGTGTTGTGGCAGAATGATGTCGATGATTGGCTTGTGTAGCTTTTGATGATGTTGCTGAGGATCTTTGGGAGGTGATCCTTGGCGAGATGTCGGCCGAACATTAACAGGCTGATGCGGCAGAAGACCTGATAAGATGCAGTAAAAGGATGCAAGCATGCGAATGCAATTTTTTCTTTTTTTTGAAAAAGGACTTTTGAATGTGTATGTGTATCATCCGTTTCTTAAACATGTTAAGACAAGATAAGGCAAGGTGATGGAAATGTAATATAAGAGCTTGAGATGTGACTTTCTGGTTGGCTTTGAAGAGTTATGAATATAGGAGTTGATGGTGATATTTGAGATGGAGGTGAATGGGATGCTGGGTCATTTTTCAGTCTTTTGACTAGTGCATCATTCAAGAAAGAAATTAAATCAGAAGATTAGTAAATCCTACTAGTCGATGCCTCAGAGGGGCCACTTCTTTTTTTTTTTCTTTGCTTTGTTTGTTTGTTTGTTTTTTTTTTTTGTGTGTGTTTTTTTGTACTCTAAATTTTGCCTAGGTCGCCCTTTCGGGTTTTCAACCTAGCAAGCTTTTACCTTATAGGGAGCCAGTCTTTCAATGCATGCGAAGATAAGCCGCTTGTTTTTGAAGGATCATGCCTTTGTCGTTTCTTCGTTTCTTCAGACAGAGATGGAAATGGCGGTATACGGAGGCGATGAGTCTTTATGTATCCATGAGTTTGGGAGAAGCCCGGGATGAATTTGATCAACCAAATTTTGCATGCGGGGAATGTTCTGGAGAAATTAACTAGGGACGACCCAGACGGACTCGATTTGGAGAGACTTTTGTGGGAGATAGAAATGAGTATGCTCGAGAGAAAAAGGATGACTCTAATGGACAAAAGAGTCATGATCAAAGTTTATCGCCAAGTATCATGAGTTTCATGGACCTACTTAACATTTATCTTTTGATAATTTCATGTGTCTTTAGCAAGAAATTTTGTCTGAATCGGATCACGTTACAACCGATTGAAAGCGAGCTATAGGTGGCAACTAGGTTGGGGTGTAGTGTTTAGTATTTGGATGGATTAGCTTTAGGGTTGAGGATTTGATGAGCTTCTTGCTTCAAAGTATTTTGGCAATATTTTTGTGTGTGTGTGTGTGTGTGTTTTTTTTTTTTTGAAAGGCGGTCGAAGGGACCATTGGCTGTTTTAGGCTATGGGTTTGGATAGAAAGTTGGTTTTGGACAGGTTGGATGGTTGGGAGGTCGGCTTTTGGCTTTGGTTGTGGGTTATGGGGTGGTCCAAGAGTGATTGATCTTTTTCTTTGTTGCTGATAAAGATTTTGAGGAAATTGCTCAGGAGAGCGTCTTTTTCTTTTCTCTATCTTTTTTTCTTCTTCTTTTTTTTCTTTTTTTTCTTTTTTTTTTTTTTTTTTTTGAGAGAGAATTTTTGAAATCTCGAGGCTTTTTTTCTTTTTTGTTGACCTCTCGGGCAATTTGAGAGAGTGCTTGAAGAGATATATGTCTTCTCTATTGGGAAAAGAAGGTTGTCACTCTTGGTGGATGTATGTATAAGGGTGAAACAACCCGGTTTTGAAGTCGCTCTCTAGAGATGGTTAGGCTTGGGTATGTGGTGGATTTGTTCGGTATTTGGAAGAGGTTTGGTGTATGGTTGGAAGCCCCTAGTGTGCCATTTAATAGCTCGGTCAATGGGTTGAAGATGACCTTACCAAGCGAAGGTTGCTTCATCGAATTTTTTTAATGGTTTATGGGTCCATATTTTGAAATGACTCATTATCAACTCGTGTAGTTTTATCATGTTTATACAGTGAAGACTGGTCATTTTTTTTAAATACTTTGGCTATAGATGCTCAAAGATCGAAGAAGACTAAAACAAGCTAGTAAGAATTTAGATTTGAATATAGATGGATACCTTTGCAAAGCGATCGAGGGCAGGTTGGACTTTTGGAAGAACGGAGACCAAATGGACTAGTGAGCACTGCAAGGATGGGCGTGAGGCATCAATATGGGCAAAATAGATACCCAGGTTTGAAAGCCCCTAGTCTTGAATTGTTTTATCATCTGGATTTCTGCCTTTCAGTTTTACGCCTTCTTGGCTTTCCGCTTTCTTTTCTTCTCGGGCTCCTATCGGTCCCTTTTTTATGTTCTTTTTTTTGTTTTAGTTTTTTAGTTTTGTTTTTGAAGTGGTACCTGACATCTCAGTAGGGTTCACAAATTTTTTTGAATCAAGAATAGTGATGCACTTATCGACTAGTGATAGCAATTGAAAATAATGGTGAGGAGGGGAGATTTCTTGTCTTTACATGTTTTGGGAAACAAAAGACAACACATAGAAAACCTTTCCTTTTTTTTGAAGAGTAAATCAAAGCATTTGACCGAACCGGAGGCTGCCTCGTTCCTCATTTCGAGGCTCGGGTCATCGTAGTTCAACAGAGAAAAATTTTCATTTGCTAATCTTTTTTTTTTTTAATTTGAAAGAATAGAGACTTTTTGTTTAAAAGCAATTCCTTTTTTCCTTTGAAATGAGATGTATCGATTACACATACCTCAGGCGTCTTCTAGGAGAGTAAATGATATCGGTTAAAAATTTCATTTGTCGGTATAAATTGTTAGTGGTACCGAAAAGAAACAACAAAGATCCCGGAATCTATGAAAGTGGCCGAATTTGAAAAAGATTGTTTCACGAGATTTTATTTGAGAAGAGTTGGAAAAGCTTTACGGAGGTTTACAAGAAGGTATGCTAGGGTCTCTTTCACTTTTTATCGAAACAATTATGGGTGCGGCTTCTCAATGATTTTATCTCATCGATAAGGTCTTGGATATCATTCTCGGTGAGAAGCATTTGTCGGGATATGATATATATACTTGGTTATGACCCTTTTGCCATTTGGCGTAATGATTTGTTCTTGTTTCATTTGGCTTAAGGACTCGTTGTCTTAAGCCGCCAGTATCGTGACATTGGGGCATTCAATTCATCGAGTGCAAGGCCAGAGACTCTTGTTGGTATCCTTGTTTGCCTTCATATGTCACTGGCGATTTGTTTGCCTCATATGTCCTTGGCACATCACCGTATTGTTCATTCTGGTTTTTTCTATAGTATTAACTCCTTCTCAGAGATTCTTCCTCCGATCCGCATGGCGTAACAAACTTGGAGATGTACCAATTTCTAGGATCCTTTGCGTATGTCTTCATCAATGCGACCCAATCTCCACTATTTATTTGAAATTGCTATGGGAGATATCGCATGTGATCCGTAAATGGGCCGAGGTTTTTGATGAACATTCTACATGATTCGTTGATTTAGTCTGGCCCAAAGTCCGGGAGACTTTATCCTTCCATCTGGCTGCAAATTCTCGCCAATGTTTCATTTTCCTTGGGTGCATGCCTCAAGTTCCCTTTTTATTTTCGGTGGTATTATCTTTTGTACATTTCTAGGAACCTTTTCGGCGATTTGGTCCCTGTGCCCATGGTGCTATCATCTCGCTAGCATTAACCATCAAGCAGCCTTAACAAGGTGAGGTGAAATTGGGAGGCCATGGCTTTCAAACTAGCCCTCTTGATT
>CM028380.1:101004523-101038802 GCA_013146195.2 Codonopsis lanceolata | reverse complement strand
AATGTATTCTTACTCGGTGAGAGCATCGAAATCATATATTTATTTGTCCAAATCGAGTTTTGGATGAATAAGATATCAAGAGTTAAAGTATAATACTTATTAAAAAATTAGTGTTTTTAGTGAAAGAAATTATGCAACTTGAGGCACAAATTTCTTTTACGTGTCATTTGTTTGTTGACAAAAGTAATTGTGCAAATGTGTTCTACTCGTCAAGAACATCGAAATGATATATTTATTTGTCCAAATCAAGTTTTGGATGAATAAAATATCAAAGCTTAAAGTATGATGTTAAAAAGTGAGTCATTAGAAGGAATATCTAACCTTAAAGAGTTTTATCCCACATTGGTTAGAAGTAATGTTAGTTGTAAATTTTAAATATAAGTCTTCTACTATTAATGACAATAGAAGAAGTTATATATACTAATACTAATACCCATTATCATTATGATTATTATTATGTATTATTATTAGTTAATGGTTAGAAACCAAAAGTATATATATATATATATATAGTTATATATATATTATATATATATATATATATATATATATATATATATATCTTATATTGCTAATAATAGTAAGTCTTTTATATAATCTAAAATAATTAAAAATCAACATCATTTTTTAACCAATGTGAGATATACATTTTCTATTGGTAATAATGGTAGAAGTTTTTTAACAAAAAACTTTAAAAATCAACATCACTTTATAACAAATGTATGATACATTCAATTAGTAATTAATAATAATATTTTTAATACAAACATCAATTTCTAACCAATGTGTGATACATCTCTTCTATTGGTAATAATAGTAGAATATTTTGTAACCATGTGAGATACATCTCTTGTAAAAGTGAAAGTCTTTAGTCTTTAAAGACTTTTAAAATCTAACATTTTCTTTTTAAACAATGTGTTATAATATAAAATAATTTAAACTCAACATCATTTTCTAGCCAATGTGAGATATACATCTTCTATTGGTAATAATAATAATAATATATATATATATATATATATATATATATATATATATATATATATAAATTGGTGAGGAGCACTATGGTTGTGCCACCTCACCACCTTTTGATAAATCTTCATTCTAAAGCATCCATGTGGAAGCTTTAAAAACTTTTGGTTTTCTAGTGACTTTGAAAATCAACATCACTTTCCAACCAATGTATGATGCATGATGCATTTCTTCTATTGGTACTTAATAATAATTTTTAAAACCAACATCAATTTCTAACCAATGTGATACATCTCTTCTATTGTTGAAAAATTAGTGTTTTTTGTGAAAGAAATTGTGTAACTTGAGGCACGAATTTCTTTACGTATCGTTTGTTTGTTAACGAATGTAATTGCGCAAATGTATTCTACTCGGTGAGAGCATCAAAATGATATATTTATTTGTCCAAATTGAGTTTTTGATAATAAGATATCAAGACTTAAAGTATAATACTTGTTAAAAAAAATTCGTGTTTTTAGTGAGAGAAATTGTGCAACTTGAGGCACGAATTTCTTTACATGTCATTTGTTTGTTGGTAAATGTAATTGTGCAAATGTGTTCTACTTGGTGAGAGCATCGAAATGATATATTTATTTGTCCAAATTGAGTTTTTGATGAATAAGATATCAAGAGTTAAACTATAATACTTATTAAAAAATTAGTGTTTTTAGTAAAAGAAATTGTGCAACTTGAGGCACAAATTTCTTTACGTGTCATTTGTTTGTTGACAAAAGTAATTGTGTAAATGTGTTCTACTCGGCAAGAACATCGAAATGATATATTTATTTGTCCAAATCAAGTTTTGGATGAATAAGATATCAAAGCTTAAAGTATGATGTTAAAAGTGAGTCATTAGAAGTAATATCTAACCTTGAAGAGTTTTATCTCACATTGCTTAGAAGTAATGTTAGTTGTAAAAGTTTTTAAATATAAGTCTTCTACTATTGACAATAGAAGAAGTTATATACTAATACTAATACCCCTTATCATATTGATTGTTATTAGGTATTATTATTAGCTAATGGCTAGAAAACCAAAGGTTTTTAAAACTTCCACATGGATGGTTTATAATGAAGATTTATCTAAAGGTGGTGAGGTGGCACAACCATAGTGCTCCTCACCAACTTTAAATATATATATATATATATATATATATATATATATATATAGATAGATTTCTTCCACTAGCATCATTTGATAAACACTTTGCATATTTGAAACATTTTAGATTTAGATGTATGATATTACTAACTTGAACTAGAGGTATTATTACAAGCTTTTAAAATTATTAGCGTTGTTGGATCAAATTTACTTAGATTTCAATATTGATCAAATATGTTCTTTTCTAATTAATGACATGGATATTTCAAATCATCACTAGCTTAATCATCCAATGGTTCTAACACTAAAGCTTATAATAATATTACAAACTTGAGCTTGTAATATCATTTTGCTTAATTTTATTGACAAAAAAAATTTGGTAAAAATTTAAAATTGTGAACCGGATAAAATATATTTGTTCACATGCACATTGTGTGTGCCATGATCGGTTGTAGACTTGTAGTAAAGAATAAAAATATTCAGGATTTCAATATTTTATTTCAACGCAAAAATATATTTTTTAACCATAACAATATTAGTAAATATCAGTTTGATCATCGTACCTTCAAATTTACAAATTAAACCAGTACAACTTGATTAAGGCCTCGTTTGGTGCAGTGGTTTGAAAATACAACGTTTTCAAAACATAGTTTTTTTTTTTATAAACACGTTTGGAAAACTATTTCAAAACGTTATTTTTCATAAACAGAGTAGTTGTAAACGTAGCATATTTTTAAAACGCTCACGCTTTTTAAAAGCAGCATTAAAACGTTTTTAAAGAAAAAACACTGCATTTTTTACCAGCGTTTTGACCAAAACGCTCCACCAAACAAGCACTACTATAGTATTTCCTCACATAGCTAATAATTATGTGTGTCCACCTAGTGTAATGACACATTAGAACATCTGATGGACCCTTTTATCACCACTCAAAAAGTGATTTTGGAGTCTTTTGCATAACTCAACCACACAATGGACCCCCGATTCCACACTCAATCCCTATAAGCAAGGCAAATGGATCGCAATGATCGGGGACTCTTAGCGTGAACAATTGCTCTTCATTCCCTTACTTCTCTCTCTTCCCAACCGTCTTCTTCGTTCTATCTCCTCCTCGGTCTTCTTCGTTCTGTCTACACTAACAAAGCCAAGAGTGAAGTTGGTCTATTTGACAGAACTCTCCAGCGACTGAACTCGAGCTACCCTCGCCGCCGGTCACCCCCTTCGTTATGGAGCGATGACCCAAAATCCGACCACCGTCTTCTTCACAATTCATGTCGACACCGAAAATGGGTAACCGGAGATCCATCATGAAGCATAACCCTAGAGTGGTACTTGTTCGATTTGACTCGGGATCGGCGACCATTTTGGCTCGCCCGTGACTCGGTTTCGATCCTGAGGACGC
The DNA here is from genome assembly GCA_013146195.2 of Codonopsis lanceolata. Lineage (NCBI taxonomy): Eukaryota > Viridiplantae > Streptophyta > Magnoliopsida > Asterales > Campanulaceae > Codonopsis > Codonopsis lanceolata. Next base: position 101,035,288 of record CM028380.1, on the reverse strand, counting down.
CGATTTGTTCTACGTGTCGTTCTTCTCGTCGCTGAGCTTGGTGGTGAATCCAATTCGGGCGGCGATGATGTCGGAGGGAGGGTTGGTGTACAGTGATGAGGAAATGCACAAGGATTTGATTGGGTGGTTGGAGGAACACGTGTATTGGAAGAGGAACAATGGGTGGGATCATGCGTTTATATGTCAGGATCCTAATGCATTGTACAAAGTTATTGATAGTATCAAGAATGTTATTATATATTTTCAATTTTATATATTTTCAATGAATTACGCTTAGAAATTTCTCTACGCAATGTAAGATTGTATTCCAAGTGGTATTATTTATATCCCATGCGAGCCAGGAAATTAATGATACCATATTTTTTTTCTTAATGTTCTACTCCCCGTTGTTGATATTTATTGTTTTTGTTACATCTTCATCATAAAATTTAGCAATCTCACATAGAAAGATATCTATTTTATTAAGATAAAATTTGTGAATTAACTATGAATTATTGTCAATCAACAAAAATATTTGTCTCGATCCTTAATGTACGAGAGAACAAAAAAGCTTAAAATATTTTTTAAACATAAATCCTCCTTAGTCAAATATTTTTGAATAAAAGTAATTGAAATTATTAAAACATACAACTTTTTTTTCATAGAATATAAAATATAAAATATTTCATTAAAATCATGAAAATAGAACTTACAAAGATGAAAAATATATTGGTAGTTAGGTTTGTTAGTTGAGTTTTGAGATATTTGAGGTGTATAGAGTGTTGTATAAAGGATAATTGTTGGGGTGAATTGTTTTTTAGAAGGTTGAAAAAGTGTAAAAAAAAACAGAAAACGAGATGGTTAGAGTATAGTATTGGGTGTTATTGTTGTGGATGATCTTATAAGGGCAAGTCCAATGGTGGTACTTGGCTATAGGTATCAAAACCAAAATTTGATACATATTGGTTATTATTCATGAGTATCAAATAATCATCTTCAATCATAGGTATCAAAATGAAGGATATTAAAATTAGGTGATGTACTAAGGGAGGTATCAAATTTGATATCTTCCCTAATATCACACCTAATTTTGATACATTTTACTTTAACCAACCTAATACTTTAATATAGGTATCAAAATTTGGTTTTGACCCCTACCATTGATTTTAGTCCACATGGCGCTGGCGCAGTGACATACCATAAATTGCCTTGATTTAAAATCATTCCTTTTAAGGGTTGATGGTCTTTTTGTAGCTTTTACTTTATCGCTCATTACTCACATAGTCACATCACATTTTTACTTTCTATTTCTATTTATCTTTTATTTTTATATCCGATTTTTACAAAACCACTAACACAAAATAAACCACTTTTGTTTAAATAGACAAAAATATTATGCAATTAATCCTTTCGGAGTTGTTAGAGCATCCACAATGGATGTTCTTATACCCAATTCTTGTTTAAGACAAGAATTTCAACCATTGTAGGAGATTCTTGAAGAAGAATTTTCTCAAAGAATTCCCAGTTAATAATCGGCCAAGGTAAGGCAAGGGAAGAGAGAGAAAGATTCACGTGGGAGAGAGTGAAGGCCACTCCACCGCCGGGTGGAACGCGTGCCTCACATGCGCGGGTGAGGAAGGGTAGCGGCTCTGCACCGTGGGACCTTCATGTCTGCCACTTACATTTTTATTTTCTTTTCTTAGATTTTTGCAATGTATAAAATAATAAAGTGGTGTAAATAAAGTGAATGATGTGGTAGTGGGGCCCATGTAAGAATTGTTGAAAAATCAAAACCATTGTAGAAGAAAATTCTTAAGAGAGAGAAATTATAAAAATGTATAATTGACAAATGGGACCCGCCAAGACTCATGGAGGAATGTGAACGATTATGGATGCCCTTAGCAACTAACAAGCTAGCGGGGGGGGCCCGCCCACAGCCGAATAGTTGTGGGGGGCTAATTGGCTAAATGGCTAGATAGCCTAGATTATCTTTATTTATCAAACTAGTTTTATATATGTGTGTTAAATATCTGATTATATAATTTTTTCAATTAATTTATACTTAAGTGAAATTAAAAAAAAATAAATAAAGAAAAAATAATGTTGAAGGAAACTACTTTCTATTAAAAAAATGATTTTTTTGCTTTAAAAACTACTTTCTATTAAAAATAAAGTCAATGTTTTAGAAAAAAATTAGGATTTAATAGTATGATGTATGTTTCAAAAAGTTTTAATTATTTAATGTTATAAGAGACACAATTGTAAATAATAAAGTTTGTTGTATAAAATAATGAATGTTCTGAAGAGTATTCAGATTTAATAAAATCATACTTAATTTTTTTATATCAAAAAAATATTTTTTATATTTAAATATACTGAAAATTTATTAATATTTTTTATACATATATCGATATATATATATATATATATATATATATATATATATATATATATATATATATATACACTACTACTATAAAAGACGCTTTTATCGTTATATATACACTACTACTATAAAAGACGCTTTTATCGTTATTGAATTAGATAGTTTTGTAGTTAGTTACTCCCTAGTCTAGTCCCTACGAAGGGGTAGTTATTTAAAGTTTAAGGTACAGTAGTATATTTCTTTCTATAATGAATGATTCTCTGAACTTTATGTGATGATTGAGTAAAAAGTTAGAATAATCAAATTAATTAATATGTCGAGCATTGACTCATTGTGTGGGTGAGTTTCAAATTCGTACGTGTACTAGGGGTGTAAATCGAAACTACCAAATCACCGAACCGAATCAGATCAAATCAAATCATTTGGTTTGGTTCGGTTTTGGTCGAAGACGGTTCGGTTTCAGTTTCAAGAATTGGAAAACCATGCGATTCGGTTCAGTTCACGGTTTTTGGTATCGAACCAAACCAAACCACCCTATATATTTTTATTTATTTATTATATACTCCCTCCGTCCCTAAATTATCGTCTCACTTTCCTTTTTCGTCCGTCCCAAAATAATTGTCCACTTTGAAACTTACCTTTTTAGAACATCACTTTTACCACTTTACCCTTACTTTTTCATTCTACTTTAATTATGGGCCACATATACATGGACATTAATGGAAACTACACATTAAACCAATATAAATAATCAAGTCAATTACTTTTTCTTAAACTGTGCGTCGGGTCAAACAGGACAATTATTTAGGGACGGAGGGAGTAATATATATTATATTGCATTTATTAACGATTTTGAACATTTGATTTATTCATTATTCATTATATATATATATATATATATATATATATATATATATATATATATATATATATATATATATATATATATATATATATATATGACGGATACTAAACCAAACAAAGGAGTGGAGGAGTGAAAAAAACGATACTTTCTCTCTCTACTAATTTCTCTCTCTATTTTCTTGTAACCCTAATTAGGGTTTTGCGGCCATGCCGCCTGATCCTACTTCGCCGGCGGGTGGCTCCTCGGATGAAGGGAAATCCACTTCACCGGATTCAAACAATCCTTCTCCTGCGATTCCAGAAGCGCAATCTCCTCCATCTTATGCGGCTGCTGTGTCCTCCAAGGGTACCCCGCAATGTCAAAACCCCCTCAAGAAACCGGCCTTGAAAGATTTACCTCTTCCTCCACGTTCGGCTGTCTCGATTAATAATGAGATTGGTTGTTTATTTACGCCGGTGGAATTAGAAGCGGCAGCAAAGCAATTTTCCAATACCCTTGTTTTGAAATTTTCCGTTGGCCGACCACCTTTGCACATTATTCAAGATCATATCGCTAAGTCTTGGGGTTTAACAGGTGAGTTTGTGGTCGGTGTAATGGACCCCCGTCATATTATGGTTCACTTGGCTTCTAAGGAAGACTTAGTACGTGCTCTTTCCAAGGAATCACATATGATACAACGTTGTATGTATCGTTCCTTTCGATGGACGCCGGATTTCGCTCCAAAACGGGATTGCTCGCTTCTTGCTGTATGGGTACGACTCCCACAATTGCCTCTGTTGTTCTTTACTCCTTCATATCTTCAGCGTATTGGAAATTCTTTGGGTCACTACTTGAGAGCTGATGATAAAACCTTGGCTTTATCACATCCAATGCACGCTAGAATCTGTGTTGAGATTGATGTGTCGCACACACTTCCTAAGCGTATTTGGATTGGCACTTCGAAGACTGAGGGTTTTTGGCAGGCAGTGGAATTCGAAGGTAACATAGCTTTTTGTGTGGGCTGCGGTCTTTTAGGTCATGTTGTAGATGTTTGTCGAAAGAGGCCTCATTATGCTCCTGCAGATCAATTCCCTAATGTTGATTTGGGCAAGCAGAAAGTCCAGCCATCTCAAGTTGTTCAGGAGCAAAGAGTAGTTTCTAATGATAAATCAAATCAACAATGGCGTCCTGTGGAAATTCTCAAAAGGCCAACAGATGCCTCAGTTTCTAATACTAAGGATATAAACGGTAAGGTTAAAGGTGCTGAATGTGTTGATGTGATCGACTCTCCGAAAGTCCAAGATTCAGTTCAGATGAATCCTAAAATTCATAAGCCAGTCAATGATGGTGGTATGACAGGGAACTTGCATAGTGGGTGTACTCACAATTGTACCGCTTACTAAAGATGATATGGCGGGAAAGTTCATAATGGGCATACTATTAATTCGAGCAAATTAATCATGTGCAAGCTAATGTTTGCACTGATCCTAACCATAGCCCGGCAGGTGGCACACGGGATAAGTCTTTAGATCCTGAAATCAAAGAGGCTAATGGGATCACTACCGATAAGGTGCAACCCCCAAATGGATGTCAAGCCATGAATGAAGAAATTACAACAGCTTGTGGGGACGGGTTACATGCTACAACTAAAAATACTGAGCCGTTTTTGTATAACAGATTTGATATTCTTACAGATACAGAGGAAAGTGGCAAAGAAGGCAATGAATCAGAATCGTATAGATCAAAATCCGCTGACCCATGGGAGCCTAACGTGCGCACGTTAACGCTGGCGCCGCCTTTGGATGAAATTAGAGAATTTCCGAAATCGTCCTCCTTCGTTAAAGCTTTTCAAGATCAATGTCGAAAGGAATCCAAAAAAGGGAATAAGAAGAAAGGGATTAAAATTCCCAGGCGACAGACTAGAGCTTCGTCTAAAGCTCATAAATCATCTCAGTAACTTTGTTTGTTTATGTCGATTCTTATATGGAACGCCCGAGGTGTCGGGAATAAAGACACAATTGCTTATCTGCAACGGCTTAAAGCTCAACATAAATTCAGTTTGCTAGCTATTTTGGAGCCTAAGATTAATGGTGATCGTCTAAACAAAGTGGCCAGGAAGCTTGGTTTTTGTCACAGCATGCATCAAAACCCTCTCAACACTCACATATGGTTTTTGTGGAATAGTTTGTTTCAGATTAGTTTCCTTAATGCCTCTGATCAACATATTACTGTCCGAATTTCTGCTTCTAATTTCAGGTCTGTCTTGGCTACATTTGTTTATGCAAAATGTACTAGGGACGATCGGAAAATTTTATGGACGGACCTTTTAACAATAAGTGCTTCTGTCTCTGAACCGTGGTTTATAGGGGGTGATTTCAACATTATTTCCAACACTTCAGAAAAGTTGGGTGGTAGAGGATATGACTATAATAGTATGGAGGATTTTAACAATTTTTTGGTTCAAGCAGGAATGTCGGACGCCGGTTTTGAAGGTAGTATTTATACGTGGTGCAATGACCATCAAGGAGGTGGTAGAATTTGGCAACGATTGGATCGTGTCCTCGTGAACGGTCTTTATAAAGCTTCTCTTCCCCCGTTGCGTGTTACTCATCTTAGTCGCGTTCAATCTGATCATTCGCCTCTTCTCCTGGATTTAAATGTTCTTACTAAAGCTAAGGGTTCATTTCGATTTCTTCGTATGTGGTTGGATCATAAAGATTTTTTAGACTTTGTTAAAATGCAATGGAGTCGTCCTGTTGTCGGATCTCCTATGGAAATTCTGCACAGAAAACTGTTGCTGCTTCGGAGGGAACTCAAAGGATGGAATTGGAGGATCTTCGGACACGTTCAACAGAATATTGCAAAGGCCCAAGATGAGGTGCTAAGGCTGGAATTTATGCTTCAACAAACATGGGATAGTAACATTCATGACCAGCTTTGTCGAGTTAAGAAGGACCTGATTCAGTTGGTTCGGTGGGATGACGAGATGCTTCAACAAAAGGCTCGAACTAGTTGGCTTAAAGATGGTGATCGAAACTCGGCCTTCTTTCATGCGTCAATCAGAGATCATGCAGCCAGGAATAGTGTTAAGATTAAACTGCCTGATGGGTCTTGGTGTACGAATGATACTATGTTAGGCGACATGGCTGTTCAACACTTCTCTGATTTACTCACATCTGTTAATCCTAATATTGATGAAGATCTTTTTTCGGGTATTTCCTCTCGGGTAGATGCTCAAGATAATAATAGGCTGACTTTGATTCCCACCAATATAGAAGTTTGGAACGCGATTAAAGGGCTTAATGCAGATAGCGCCCCGGGTCCCGATGGTTTCACCGGTCATTTCTTCCAAGGTTGTTGGTCGATAGTGGAGAGGGATGTGGTAGAAGCAGTTCAAGAATTTTTTCAAGGTGCTCAGATTCATCGCGGTATGTCCTCGACTGTTATGATTCTCATCCCAAAAGCAGATTATCCAAGTAGTTTTGGTGACCTCCGTCCAATAAGTTTATGCAACTTTTCGTGTAAAATCATTTCGAAAATCATGGCCAATCGTTTGGAGAATATTCTGCCAAAAATTATCTCTCTCGAACAGTCGGGCTTTGTTAAAGGTCGGGCGATTCACGAAAATGTTGCTTTAGCTCATGAGTTGATTGGTAAAATTGATAGAAAGGTTCGTAGGGGAAACGTGGCCTTCAAACTTGACATGTCTAAGGCGTATGATCGCTTAGAATGGTCTTTCCTTCTGAGAGCTTTACAAGCTTTTGGTTTTAATATTGCGGTGTGTGATTTGATCTCTAGTCTTCTTGAGAATATTTGGTACACGATTAGAATTAATGGCATGAATCATGGTTTTTTCTCTTCTTCTCGAGGGGTTCGGCAAGGGGATCCGATTTCTCCTCTTCCATTCATTTTGGCTCGGAGATTCTCTCTGCCATTAAGAAAGGTTTTCGGAGGGCGTTTGATTAATTATGGTCATGGTCGTGGGGATATGAATATTTCACATTTACTTTATGCGGACGATATGATTTTCTTTTGCAATGCGGGCAAAAAATCGGTGATTCAACTTCGTAAAATATGGCAGCAATATGAGCATTCGTCGGGTCAGATGATTAATTTACAGAAAAGTGGCTTCTATCCTTCATCACATCTCCAAGAAGTAAGGTTCGAAAATTGCTATGTGGTCGGGTTGTATGCCCGTACTCTTCCTATGGTGTACTTGGGTTTGCCTTTATTCAAGGGTCGTATCAAAGGGAATACTTTGAGAAGCTTGAAGCTTGAGTTCGGAAAAAAATTGAAGGCTGGAAGTCCCGTCTTCTCTCTTTCGGGGGTAAGATAGTGCTTCTAAAATTTGTTCTATGCAGCATCCCAATTTACGCTCTTTCGGTTATTAAAATTCCCCAATCTGTTCTTCGTCGCTTGGAAAATGCGATGGCTAACTTCTGGGGTAGTGTGATCATAGAACTCATTGGGTTTCTTGGAAGAAATCTGTCGGCCTATTTCTGAAGGTGGTTTGGGTATAACATCTCTCTCTTCTGTGATGGATGCTCTTCATGCTAAACTTGCTTGGAGTGTTATGCAGGGAAAGAGTTTATGGGCTCAGTTCATGTCACATAAGTATAAGCAAAATGGGAATTTTTTTGTCTCGAATAACGCTTCTCACATCTGGCGGGTGGTGCATAAACACATTAATGGTCTAGCTCTTTTTTGTCGATGGATTGTAGGCAATGGTAAGATTTCTTTTTGGAATGACAACTGGCTTGGTGAAAGATTGGAGGGCCCTCTTCCTATAGATATCAAAACTACTGTTAAAGAAGCCTTTAATCATCTTGATGAATTCCTACCTCAGATTCCCACTGATTATCACTCAGTTCTGCGCAATCTCCATCTTCGAGGATCTGATTCACGATCGTATGGTGTTCGATCTCACATCGTCGAGGTTGCTTCGACTCAAGGCTTATTTAGCTCACTTTGTCGGTTGCGCTCTCTAATCTTATTTGGGCAGATAAAATTTGGCGTCCCTGGATCCCATCAAAAGTTAGTGCCTTCGGCTGGAAGCTGTTTCATGGTGCAATCCCGGTCGATTTAAGGCTCCATTCCCGTCAAGTCCCTGTGGTTTCTCATTGTGTCTGTTGTCCAACTCACCCGGATAGGGAGTCGATCAATCATCTGTTTCTTCGATCAGATATAGCCATGTTTCTTTGGGGTAAACTTGCTTCTTATTTTAATAAAATTGATGCATGCTCGTCTATTCCCCATCTCTGCCAGGTTTGGCTTGAGGGGTCTTCTTCTCGTAATCAAGTTGGGGCTGTTATGGTTGGTGTGCTGCTTTTTACATGCTGGAATATTTGGAAATCTCGCTGCAATGCCACTTTTGAGAATACTCCGATGAATGCTACTCAAATTTATAAACAGATCCTGGAGGGGTTGGCTGACATGATGAAGCTGTACATGCCCAAAACTAACTGCTCTTCTTTTGGAAAGCTATCTCTATCTATGCTGAACATTCAGACTATATCTCCTAAGGCTTGTAAAGGTTTATGGCTTTGCTGGAAATGTTCTTCTCCCCCTTTTTTCAAACTAAACACAGATGGTTCTTCTATAGGCGGGGTTGCTACTGAGTGGAGGGTTATTCGCGACTCTAGAGGTGTTTTTTGTGCATGCTTTCTATCGTCATTATGGTACAGGGACTAATAATAAAGCTGAATTTTCTGCCTTGCGAGATGGCTTACAGATTTGTCGAAATCTTTCCCTTGTCCATGTTTAAGTTGAGGTTGATTCCTTGTTGGTGGCTGAAGTCATTAAAGGTTTGTCTGGTTGCCCTTGGACTGCGGAGTACGAGTATCGTCAATGTTCCTCCCTGTTTGGTAGTTATAGTATTCATCATATTTTTAGAGAGGGGAATAAAGTTGCAGATCGCTTAGCAGCTTCTGCCCATTCCACTAGAAATAATCGAGATTTTACCACGGTTAGTCATCTTCCCAGGGAGGTGCGAAGTGCTCTTCAATAGGATGCTTTGGGCCTTGCTACTTTTAGGAAATGTTCTTAAATTGTCTTAGGGGTTTTATTTTCTACTTTGTTGTATCTCTTTTTCGAGGTAAGGCTCCTTTGTCCCCCCGTTCAAAGGGTAAGGCTGGTTGTCCCCCTCAAGTTTGTTCTACTTTCTTTTTTCATAAATTCTCGCAGGTGCCACCCTGCTTCCTCTAAAAAAATAATAATAAAAAAAAATTTAAAAAAAAAAGAAATGTGGTTCCCGAAAAACATTCAAATCTTCATACTGTATTTGATGGCCGTTCTCGACTGTTGAATACGGCTTTTTCGAAAAACATAAAAATCTTTTTCCTGTTGTGTTCTCGATCGGGTCTTGACCCGAAGGAAATGACATCCTCATTTGGTTGTAGTTTAGGTTTTTGGCCTAAACTAAGTTTGGTCTGATTTCCTTTAATAAGGAATACGTAGGCAACCTACACTAGTAGGTCCGACCATCAGAGCACTTTAAATTAATATCTGCTTAAAAACTACGATAACCTTTTATAACTGACTAAAAATGTCTAGGTTATGGAGTTTGGATAGCATGATAAACTGTGCATTATAACTGCTACCAATTGCATTTCTCTCCCGTTTTAAATGAACGAAATTGGAGAGTTTGTTGTTTATCAACGATGTTCGTCTACTCAGTAAGCCTTGGGTTAACCGTAGACTCCATCGTTGAGGGGCTCTGTAGACACCCCAATTTTCTACCCCTGGTATGTGACTCTGACATGTGATATCAAAAACTGTTAAAACTTAACAAATGTCAAGTTACGGGGAGTTAAAAATCACGAAAGGCAAAGCGATCGCAAAAGCGATAGAATACGAGGGGTGAAAGTGTCAAAATCAAAGGTGAACAGGAGACTTGGCGCGGCCTAAAGGAGCTGCTTGCGCCACGCCAAAGGGGGCTTATTGCCGCGCCCAAAGATCCAATGTAGCTCTCTCAGTTAACGCAAAGCACAAATCATGAAGGCTGCGGTACAATCTGTTGAAGCGGCTGAAGGAAATTGGAAAATCCCGGATGAATCCTCACTCTCACCTATAAATAAGAGGCCCCGGCTCCTCATTTCAGTGGTTCAAGAGTGCGATAAAAAAAATCGCAACGAAGCTCTGTCGCTCTGCCGAGAGATTAGATACGAGAGGTGTGAGATAGGTGAGTGAAGCCCACTAAAGTTTCCAAACTCCGCCAAAATAAATATCCATCGGTTATAAGTGATCTCTAGCCTAGTTGTTAGGTATCCACCTCACTTCTCCGGCCCAAAAATCTCAAAGTAAGCCGTTACTCTGCCTGAGTAATGAGCTGAAAAACCAAAAAACTAAGCTGTTATTCCGCCCAACCAAAAAGGCCGAAACCTATCAAAATAAGTTGTCACTCTGCCCGAGTAGACAAGCCAAAAGTCTCTAAAATAAGCAGTTACTCTACCCAAATCAAAACAACAACCACACAACAAACAACAACAAAAACACTCCCTCTCCCTGAAGGACAGAGCGAGCACACTACCGCTCTAAAAGATAAAGCCTTTAAGGGCATTATTTTATTTATTTATTTACTTTTCTGTCTATTTATTATTTAAAGTTGTTATTTAAATCCAACACAATATAGTCAATATAAGCCGTTGTGCTGCCCGGATTAGAATAGGAAATAATATGTAAAAGAGCCGTTATAATGGCCAAATATTCTTAAATACAGTTGTAATAATTGTAAGGAAATGGCTGCGAGTCCGTAAATAATGTAGCCATGAATGTATTTGCTTTAATTTCCTGTCTTTTAATGCTTTATTTATTTGCTAAATAAATATAACAATAAGTATACTCCAGCCAAAAGCCACTTTTGAGACCGAAAGGGCGAGTTGGGTGCCTAGCACCTTCCCAACTCGTAACTTAGCCTCCGAACCCGTTTCTTTTTCTCTGGTTTATTTTTATTTTCTTGGTTTTGCTTTATTTTGCCTTAAAATAAAGATGGCGACTCTAAAACTTTTCGATCGGTGGGGCCTCGCAACACTCCTTCTTTGCACTTTTAGTTCTCCCAAAAAATGGAGAATGGGAATGGAAGGGTGATGTATTCTCATATCCTGGTATCCCCTAAAAAAGGGATAACTTGATGCGGGAAACCCAAAGCTCCCATAGTGATCTGAAACGAGCCATAAGGCTATTTTCATAATTAAATCCACTAAAGGCAACCGAGGCGCATTCCAACGCGCTAACATAGACAACACTCCTCTCGCACTTTTGATTTCGTCTTCCCCTAAACAAGGGAGGGTGGAACGAGAGCAGTGGATGTCCCGCATCCGTACGTACGTGCACCCCTATCCAAGGGCGCGCGGGGCGCGGATCGTACCCCGGGAACCTCACAACTAGGCCTGGAGAAAATTTCCTTGCAAAAGACAATTGACTCCTGGAATAGCTCTCTATTCAAAAGCCAAGTGGAGACAAATTAGGCTTAGGCTATAATGATGAGCCCAGCACTGCATGCTCTTCTGTCACAGAGAAAGGTGAATCCTCCAAGACTGCTGATGATACTTCCTTCTCCAAATAGACCTTCGACAACGAGGGTAAAAATGGACTTGGCTATACAAGTGTACCATATGTTTACCCCCAAGCTCACAAAGGGAAAGACAAAGAGACTTCTTCTAATGAGAAACTTGTTAAAGGAACGATAGAGAAATCAAAGTCTGTCGACAGCAACTTTGCTAAAGCAAAATCTGCTGGCAGTAAACCAACGAAATCTCTGCTGGTACATGTCAAGTTTGTCTATGAAATGGTCAAGGCTCCCAAGCTAGTTGACAATAAACTTAAAGGAATTCTATCGAATCCTCTTAAATCAGTTAACATCAGACCAGCCAAGGCTAAGTCTGCTGGCAATAGATCTAGGAAGACTCACCAGAAACCCCTTAAGCCTACTGTCAAAAAGCAAGGTGAACCCAAGACTGTTGTTGGAAAGAAGGAAAGTCAAAAGCACTCTACATCAAAAGCTGATCACAGTCATCCATGGATTTCATCTATGTCATTCTTGCAATTGTTTAGGCCATCTAGCCCCAGAATGACTGCTAAGATATACACCAAAATCTGAGAGACCTAGTTCTCTCAAGGTTAGGCAGGTATGGGTCCCAAAAGGTTGCTAATCTTCAGGACCCAAAAGAAAATAAAGGGGACCTTGTTCTTTTGACTTTTTAAGATCTGCTTCATGGCTATAGATTCAGAAGATAAGGACATCTGATACCTCGACAGTGGCTGTTCAAGACACATGACAGGAAACAGAAGTCTACTCTAAGATATAGCTTAAGCTAAAGGTCCTATGGTAATTTTCGGTGATAATGCAAGAGGGAAAACGATTGGGTATGGCTCAATCACTAGAGGAAGTCTCTCTATCAGCAAAGTTTCTCTAGTGAATGGCTTAAAGCATAATCTTCTGAGCATATCCCAATTTTGCAACAAAGGTCTTATCTGCCAATTCTCCTCCAACCAATGTCTCTTCAAAGATCTTGAATCCTGCTCAACATTGTTGATCGGCAATAGACAAGGAAACGTCTATGTCGTAGACCTAAACCTTCTAAGGAGATCCTCCAGCCTTTGCCTAGTCGCTAACAACATTCGTGACAACAGTTGGCTTTGGCACAAGCGTCTCAGTCACTTCAACTTGAAGTACCTCTCCAAGCTCTCCAAAGATGGGCTTGTCAAAGGTCTACCTACGGTGTCTGCCGACCACGACAGAAGTTGCAGAGCTTGCCAGCTAGGAAAACTCTCCAAGTCTTCCTTCAAAAGCAAGTCAGTCATGTCAACTTCCAGACCTCTTCAACTTTTTCACATGGATCTCTTTGGACCAATCACTACCGTCAGTATCTCCGGAGACAAGTATACAATTGTAGTAGTTGATGACTACTCTAGATTCACTTGGATCGAAACAATGACTTCAAAGGATGAGACATACGATCTAGTCACTACTATTTTCAGAAGACGTCAAACTCAAAATTTTGAAAACATAAGTGACATCAGATCAGACAATGGCACCGAATTCAAAAACAACGGTGATGAAAGATATTATGATGACCACGGGATCGGCCACAACTTCTCTGCTGCCGAAACTCCTCAACAAAATGGTATAGCTGAACGGAAGAACATAACACTCATTGAAGCAGCAAGAACTATGCTGGCAGAAGCTAGACTTCTGAAATACTTACTGGGCGAAGTCAACTCTGCATGTTTCACTCTAAATCGATCCCTGGTAAACAAGTTTCATAACAAAACTCCATATCAATTATGAAGAGGAAGAGCCCCATATATAGGATTTTTCAAAATCTTTGGTTGTAAATGTTTTATTCTATATAATGGAAGAGAATATAGAGGCAAATTTGATTCAAAATCATACGAAGGAATTTTTCTGGGCTATTCCAATCATTCAAAAGTAGTTCGCATTTTTAACAAAACTTCTTTGAAAATTTTAGAATATGTGCATGTTACGTTTGATGAATATGATTTATTAGAGCCTTGAAAGGCTCCAATTGTTGCTAATGATTTTGATGATATTGAGATAGGTTCAAATCAAGCTTCTACTTCTTCTTCACCTTAGAATCCTCCAACTGCAGACTCTTCAAGTTCTGCTAATCCAGCACCAGTAGACTTCAACTCTGCTGGTACCTCTTCCAACCATTCTGTTGACCCTGAACCTATCTCTTCTGTTCTACCCCAAACACCTTTACAGATCACTCATCCTTCTTGTTCACTAGAAAATGAAGGTCTTGAAGATCCTATCTCTTCTGAACCTAATTTTGGTGAATCACCTTCTCTACCCTCTCCAGATTCTTTAAGGGAAAAACTCACCAGAAGTGATCTTCCTCCAACTGTTATTGAAACAAGAGATCACCCCATCTCTCAAATCACTAGTGATCTCAACTCAGGAGTTCGCACGAGAAGTAATGTTTGAAAGGAGACTATGTTTGCCTTCGCATTCGTGTCTGAAATCGAGCCAAAGAAGATTGATGAAGCTATCGAAAACCATTACTGCATTGAAGCTATGCAAGAGAAGCTAAACCTGTTTGAAATATGCAAAGTGTGGAGCTTAGTTGAAAGACCTACTAGCCATCCAGTCATAGGCACCAAATGGGTATTCAGGAAAAAGAGAGATGGAGATGGAAATGTCATCAGAAACAAAGCTAGACTAGTTGCTCAAGGCTACCGACAGGAAGAAGGAATTGACTTCGATGAAACATTTGCTCCTGTTGCCAGATTAGAGGCAATCAGACTCTTTCTAGCCTATGCGTCGTTCATGGACTTCAAAGTATATCAGATGGATGTAAATAGTGCCTTTCTCAATGGTGATCTTCAAGAAATGGTATATATAGAACAACCTCCAGGTTTTGTCATCCAAGACAAACAGGATCAGGTATACCGACTCAAGAAAGTAATATATGGCCTCAAACAAGCTCCCAGAGATTGGTACGAAACTCTATCCAAGTTCTTAATCAAACAAGGATTCGTGAGAGGAAGAATAGACACAACTCTGTTCATCCTCAAGCACAAAGGTCATTCTCTTCTGGTACAAATCTATGTGGACGACATCATCTTTGGATCTACAAATCAAAGCCTGTGCAAGAGATTCGAGAAGCTAATGCAAAGCAAGTTCGAGATGAGCATGATGGGAGAGCTCACCTACTTTCTAGGACTTCAGATTCAACAGACTTCACACGGGATCTTCATCAGCCAAACCAAATATGGAAAGGAACTTATCAAGAAATTTGGTCTTGATTCATCGAAAGGATTCAAGACACCAATGTCTACCAACTGCCATCTTGACAAAGACGAGAAGGGAAAGAAAGATAACGTGACCAAGTATCGAGGAATCATAGGTTCACTTCTTTACCTTACTGCAAGTAAACCTGATATAATGTTTGTTGTTTGTGTTTGTGCTAGATTTCAAGCAGATCCAAAGGAATCACATTTGCTTGTTGCTAAACGTATCATCAGCTATGTTTCAACAACTACAAATTTGGGTATCTGGTATTCGAAAAGGAACAACTTTGATCTAGTTGGGTACTCAGATGCAGACTATGCAACATGCAAATTAAGCAGAAGAAGCACTAGTGGGACCTATCAATTTCTTGGAAATAGACTTGTCTCTTGGACATGCAAAAAGCAAGGATCAGTTGCAAACTGTCAACCACAGAGGCAGAATACATTGCTGCCAGCAGCTGTTGCTCACAACTACTTTGGATGAAGCAGCAACTTGAGGACTACAACATCAAGACTGCAAATTGTCCCATTATATGTGACAACACTTCTGCAATTTCAGTCTCAAAGAATCCAATGATGCACTCAAAGACAAAGCACATTGATATTCGTTATCATTTCCTCAAGGATCATGTGGAAAAAGGTAACATCAGTTTGGAATATGTTCCAACTGAACATCAATTTGATGATATTCTCACCAAGCCAATGGATGCTACCATGTTTGCTTATTTAAGGAGAAATCTTGGTATGATTGATCCTTCAGCTTAAATCTTATTTTTAAGTTTACAAGTTTTCTTTCATACCAGCAGACTTAATTGTTACTAACTCTGTTAATGTTTTAGCTCAACTATGTTAAGACCAGGTTAGTATTTTCGTTATCAGTCTATTAAGGGTAAAAGTTTTTTCAAAAAGGGGGGGGGGACTAAGGGGTTAAAAGTCACTTTTTGCTATTACTTTGAAAATATCTTAAGTTAAAAGCCTTATGATAGACACCTGTCAATCATCCAAGGCATTTTCGCTAAAATAACTTTTCTCCTTCTTCAAATAGACTTTGAACCATCTTTTTCAAAACTTTCACAAACCATCTCTCTCTCTCTCTCTCAGATATTCTCTCTCTCAGATATTCTCTCTCTACTTAAACCCTTAGTTCTTCTCTGCAACTGCTTCATTTCTTCTATTATTCCTCGGTTCTTCTTCCTTACAGCAACAATGGTAAGCTTTTCGATACTCATTAGTGTATTCTCTTATGATTATTTGCTTAAATTTCTTCTTTTGAGTCATTTTCTTGAGGAATCTGAAAAGACGCTTTGCGTATCTTGACGGTTCCTGCCATTGTTGTTCATTTCAAAACCTTGAAACCAATAGTTTTCTCTGTGCTTTATATACTTATTTCTTCAAGAATTAAAATGTTGATGTTTCTCTGTATTTAGCTCTCCAAACATTCAAGGGTTTCAATTTTTCTATCTGAAAATTTATTTTATTTTTCCTTAAAAATGAAATCTTTGGTTGTTTGTTCTGTTAAGAGAGAAGCCCTAATTTCTGAAAACGGTTTTTGTAGGTGAAATCTTCTGCCAAGTCAAAAACCAGGAAAAGGGAGGTGTTTGACCCGAAACAAGTCATTCACCCTAATCCCTTTGTCAACCTTCCTGGGTTTCCTCTCTATCCTGCTCTTCACGACATCATTCAAGATCTGGAACCAAAAGTGTACCTCCCAGGCATGTGCATTGACTTGAAGACCATTCACATATTTGCTGTCGGAGCTAAAATGTGTGACGATATGAATGAGTCTGGGATTCTCCCCCTCTTCTGCCTTCACGACGAAGATTACAACAACCTCCTCGCTGAAGAATTCTATCAGCGCATGTAGAATAATCCCAAGACGTCGTCTATTATTCGTGGATGGATTCGTGGATATCCCTTTTCTCTTTCTACCAGGGTGATAACCAAAGTCATTGGAGTTCACTATGGTGGAAATAGTGAGCTATCCATTGTTGAGGCTAACAGATCCTGGGAAGCAATGAGGGGAACAAATACTCCAAGGGAACCTCAAGGAAAAATGTTGAGGAACGTCTTTCCCTTGGACGTCTACTGTTCCAGTCATCTGTTGGACAAGTCGCTGCTATTCAAGAATACAGCCCTCGATATCTTCACAGTCCAACAGCTCAACCTTTCACGCACCATTCACCAGAGGACTCACCTCAACTTCGGCGTCATTATCTTCAACGAGCTTCGCAAATACATTGCCACTGTGAAGAACACTCCTTATTCCAAGCGACCTTTTGTCCGACTCATTAACTCCCTGCTAAGGGATACACCAGAAATCAACTCTGCCGTTAAGCCAGATGAACTCACCAAAGTGTCAAAGGACAAACAGCTGACTGCAACCTTCCTCAACAAATACATTGAACATGAGAATAAGAGGAGGAAACAAAGAGGGCTCCCCAATATTGCTGATGAAAGAATAGCAAAGCCTACTCCTATGATTGTCACACGGTTTGACATGGAGGCTTATGATGATGCCAGTGCAGCCATCCGTGCAGCCAAAGAAAGATTTAAGAAGGCTACCTCTGCCATTGCTCGTGACATTCTGCAAGAAGCCAAAGGGCTTGCAAATGAGTCTAAGCATATATTGAAGTGGGTCAAGGTTGTATAGGCCAAAAAGGCAACTGGTTTCTCACCAGATGAGAGTGAGGTTTTGGATGATATATTCTCCAAAACCAAGGCTAATGTTGGTGCTTAGGCAAGGAAAGAAGCTGAAACTGACATTGAAGAGCTTCAAGCATAATGGATTCGGAAGGACCTGAAGGCCAGTAGACGTGTAAAGTCTACTGGCAGCTCCTTTGCTGATGCTGGTCAAACCTTTTCTCCCCAGTCATCCAATCCTAAACCAACAACTTCCACTCCCCAGTCATCACAAACCCCAAAACGCAAACCCTCTTCTGACCAACCCTTACCATCACCTAAGCCTAAACGCAGGCGATTGCGTAAAGGCCTACCGACCAAGCCACCAGCAGACCCTGTCATCTCTGCCAATAAAGCCTCTGGATCTCCTATCCAGCCGCTAAGGCAGAAAAGGAAGTCTGTTGGTACCCAACCTTCTACCTTTTCTACAACGAATCCTACTGAGTCATCAACTCAAGGAGTCATCCCCTTCGGAGGAGCCTATCCCTCAGGAGGAGCCTACCAAATCACCAACTCCATCACGTCCCTCTCCCTTCAACTATTCTCCAAACCCCTCTACTCCTCACTCACCCACTCCTACCGAAACCAACACTACACCATCTGAATGAAACCAACCCATTCCACTCATCCTAACCCCATGGTTTCCCCTACCCTTTCCTCTACCGCTACAAAGTTCATCTTTGAACTTTCACCTGTAGCAGACCTTTTTGCCAAACCTATGCATCCTCCCTCAGAACCTACCCCTATGAGACTAGAAGACCTTCTCTATCTCCCTCCTCCCTTTTGGTTCTCCACCGACCCATTCCCATCCCCTTCAACTATCAGTGATCATTCGGACACTGATATTGAAATTCCCCCAACCCCGCATCCTTCCCCACCTTCATCTAACTCATCTTCTACCCATACCTTCCCTACTCCTGATTCCTCCTCAACCTCAAACTCAGTTACTCGACCACTCCATCAGCCCTTCCAACCTACTGCAGCTACTGCAGATGCCACCTCTAGTACTGAGCATATACAAGTGGACCTTGACCCTTCTCCGTCCCAACCGGCAAACATAGAAATCCTAAGCCGCCTGGATGCCATTTACAATAGGCTGGGAAAACTTTTAAGTATCTCCACAACTGCTGCAGAGCTTGCAACTGTATTTTCTAGGGCTGCAGACAGGAATGTTGCCATCCTCTGCCAATTTCAAGAGGATTTTTGGACCAAGTTTGGAGAAATAAGGCACGAGTCTACCGATCTGAAGATCAATATGGAAGTTCAGCGTAACGAGTGTGTCAGAGACTCTACTCAACTCTCTTCTACCAGCTCTTTCACAACATAACCCTCCACCTGGGTCATGGACGCGCTCCACTACTTCAGCTCAATGATGAAATGCTCAATGCCGCTCATGATCGCATTGTAGCTGAGCACGAACGTGATCTGGCCATCACATAGGAGAGAAAACTGCAGTCTATGAACCGAGTTCTGATGGACAAGAACAACAGGCTACGAGAAGAACTTGACTACTGTTCTCGCTCCACCAGACAATAGACAACTACTGATGAAGAGTACACCAGAAGAGTTGACGAACTCGAGCGTCAGCGCCGCGAAAGAAAAGCAGCTAATCGAGCAGACAAAAGAAAAGGAAAAAGGCCTTGGTAGCTCATATCTTTCTATCCCTATCCTTTGTATCTATCTTTTTTTGAAAACTCTATACAAATTAAACTTCTCGTTTGAAATACAGAAGTTCATTCCTTTTAAAAAAATCTCTCCTATTTTATTTCTTGTTATTTAAATTCATATATCTGCTTGGAATTTAAACATCCAATTTAAATTGTTTACTCTAATTCTTGTGGTTGTTCTTTATATCTCTTATGTTGTAAGAACTTAAATTAGCTGTTAGATTTGAGGAGTTGTTCTTTTTGATAGAGGCATGCCTGCTGTTATAAAACTTAAAAGTATTTTTTTGACATGCTATTATCTATCCTTAAGTTTTCATAGCCCTCACTTGTAAGTGTTGATGACTAGATGCAAATAGGAGGAGATTGTTGTTTCTTATATGTATCTTTATTTGTATTTGTTCATTCATTACACTAGGTTCTATACTTAGTGGCTAAATGGGTTGCGTACCAGTTAGCGTGGCAACTGTGTATAGAACTTTGCCTTAGAATAGTTTCTTAGACTTCACAGGTTTCAGTGGAAGACTTCAGCTGAACGCTTCACCGGCAGACTTCACAAGCAGCATTCAGCGGGAGACCTTGTCTTCACTCGGACAACATGACGTGTCCAGCTCATCCAGATTTCAAGCTTAAGTGGATTATTTAATTTAGTTTTATTTAGTTTGAATTTGAATTAATCCATCTTCAAATTAGCTCGTGACTTCCAAGACACGTCCCTCCAGCCTTTTCGAAAGAAGGAAGACTTTCACCTCCTGAACATGGCAGAGCAGGTGCACAGTCTGACACAAACAGACTGTACCAACTACTGCAGGTCTGCAACTCTATTTGTCGCCCACGTGCTAGTTGCTACAACCACTCTTTACCATTCCCTAATCAGTCCCAGTTGAAGATGAAGTCAACAAAGCAACTTCAGGCATTTAATGCAATTAACCTAATAGAGTTGTTTCTCACTTCGTCTTCCCCAATGGTCTCAAGGATGCCCAGCTATAAATACTGTCATTAAAGACTGAACAAAAACAATGCTCTGAATCTATCCAACAACATCAAGCTTTATACTCAGTGCATTCAAGAGAACATTAACTGATCAAAGAAGTCCTCAATAACAACAAGAAGATCTGCATCAACTGTTAATCATTTGCTTCTTATTGTTGTACTCTTTACTATTCTTCTGCACATTTAAGATTCTATTTTTCAGATATTCAATTCCCCACCCCCAAAACACAAATAAAATATTTTGTACACGATCCATTAAATAAATTTGTAATAGAACTAGTGGAAAACATAGTGCACATTTAAATCCAAGGTTGACTGCTTTGGTGGTGGACGTAGCACTCTTGATGAGGCCCAAGTCACCAAGGAACCCGACGAAGAGGCCCAAGTCACCCAGGAACCAAATGATGAGGCCCAAATCATCAAGGAGCCGCCAACAATGCATGGACCAATAACAAGGGCTCGGGCTAGGAAAATTCAAAATGAAGTCCTCAATTTATCCTGAGAGACATTTGACTTAGAAGCCCAAATTATGGCACGCAAAGGAGGAGTCAAAGCGGGTCAAGATAAATGGGTGAACACCCTAATTTATGCGGATGAGGGAGGCTACAATGGGCAGAATTTAGGTGCACCAAAACAACTCCAACCAGCCTAACACATGGCAAGACACATGGCAAGAATTTCGGCCAAAGAGGAAGGATCTAGAAGGCATCTAGAAGGTTTATGGCAGCTGGCCATTCAGCCTTTGTTTTCTAGCTAGATGCCGCCCCTTAGAGTAGAAACAACAAGGAGAATATTCTCCAAGTAGGCGCCTAGTCATAGTTGTTAGATCTTATCTATTAGTTTGTTAGATCTTATCCTTTTAGCTAGATCTTATCCTTTTTGTAACCAATGGCAGCCTAGGACTCCTAGCTATATATAGGGCTGCCCCTATCTATTGTAATCAGATTTTGATGAATGAAAATATGTTAGCTTACTTTCCAACCTTGAGTATTCAAGACTATTGAGCGATCGGGGGTTACCCGAGTACTCACGAACTTATCAATCGTCCCTCCATAAAGATTGTGGCGTTCTTCACTATCCTTTGATTGCCGGTTTCGTCATACGAAGGTTAAGGGCTGATTACCCGTTGATTGTCGTGTGCGTGAACCCGAGGTCGAGGTTCCATTTCCATCCATTTGCTGCCCAGCTCGTTTTTTCCTTCTCTAGTTGCTGTTTTATGAGTGTTCCCCAAAAAGGCTCATATCATTTGGTATCAGAGCGAGGTTCGGCTTCCACGACTATCTTTTTACTTAAATCGTTCTTTTGCTTTCCTTTATTCTTGCTTTCTTCGATCAGCCATATACTCTAGGTTGTTTTCTACCTTCAAAAAAAAACCCGAGTATTGCTGCTTTGCTGTTCTACTTTTCGTTTGTTCTATCTTCAAAAAGAAAAGAAAAACATATCTCTAATTGTTATCTTTGTGCTACCCTTCATTCTTGCTTGATTCGGCCTAGCATCATATATTCTAAAGGCTGTTATGCTTTCTGTTTGCTGTCTTCAAAACCGATTGAGGCTGTTTGGCATTTCCGATTCCTTCTCTAATTAGTTGTGTTGCTGTTTACTTTTCATTGTTATATCTTCAAGACCCGAATGAATTATTGGTATCAACCCAAAGAAAAGACAAAAAATATATATATAGAAATATCTCTAGAACCAAATATTGTTGCTTTCATTTCCGTCTTATATCTCTAAGGCTGTTTGTCATTCTCGAAACTTATAAGGCTGTTTTGCTTTTCCGTTGGATCCAATAAGTATAACGGCTGGAAACTCTAATTGCACCCTACAAGCATCCCGAATAGGATGTGGTGCTAACTGAGCCACAACGCCACGTACTGGGTCATTATCGAAGCTTATAAGTTGTTTTGCATTCTAGTTTGCTGTTCAAGGCCGATTGTTGTTGTTCTATATTTCCATGTTATATCCTCATATCCAAAGTGTTTGTGGCTATTTTACACTTTAGTTTTCCATCTCTAAACCCGATTGTTATTTCGAATATTCCAAGAGTTGTTGCCAAGTGTTATTTCTTCTTTCTTCTAAAATCTCCTTTCCGTTTGATAGTTTGTGAGTTGCTTGTGGCTGTTTTCCTTTTGCTTTTAGTCTTGTTGCTTTAAGGTTGAGAAGTTGAGAGGAAAAAGGCAAGAGAGGGTGAGACCAAAAGAGGGAAAAAGCCATTTGAGTTTAAACACGAGGGGAGTGATCTTTCTTGAGTGAAACACGTGAGGGAGAGCTGTGAGGAATTTATATATATATTGTTATTTTTGTGCAGATTTGGAATGTCGGAGGAAAGTGGTATTGGTGATGGAGGTGATGTTACGGGGAACAAACTGTTCATGGAGGCCTTGATGTCCAAGATCGAAGGGATGTCGAGGGCCCATAACGAGGAGATTTTTGAAAGGATTTGTAGGTTAGAGAGTGCCCAAAAACAAAAGGGGAAGATGGATGGTACTAGTCGAGAGGAAGTTGGAAGAGGGGAGCAGCCCCGGCGTAGATATGATGAGGACCATTTTGGGGGTCGGGATGATTGGGATGATTATGAATCTGAATTTGGTAGGAGGAATCCATATAGGAGGGATGATAGTAGGGATGGCAATAGAGAGGATCACAATCTTAATGGGATTAAAATGAAGATTCTCTCTTTCATGGGAAAGGAGGATCCGGAATTGTACCTTGAATGGGAGATGAAAATCGAGAGAATTTTTGGTTTTCACAATTACTCCGAGATTAAGAAGGTGAAGTTGGCAGCCATTGAGTTCACCGAATATGCTTCGGTTTGGTGGGACAAACTTAGGAGGGAAAGAGAGAGGTATAGGGATCCACCGATTGAGACGTGGGAGGAGATGAAGAGGGTCATGAGGTTGAGGTTTATTCCACCCCATTACATTAGGGACCTCCACCACAAGTTGCAAACATTGAGGCAAGGCACCAAGAGTGTAGAAGAGTTCTACAAAGAGCTTGAAATGGCTCTACTTAGGGCTGATGTGAGGGAGACTTCGGAGCAAACCATGGCGAGATTCCTTACCGGATTGAATCGGGAAATCTTTAAGGTGGTTGATCTTCAAGAGTATGGCAACATGACGGAGTTGTTGCAAAAGGCCCTCAAGGTGGAAAGACAAGTGAAAGCAGACAAAAATTATTCCCTTGCAAGAACCCCATGGAAGGCTAGTGTGGGAAATCAAAGAAATGAAAAGTTTGACAAGGGTTTCATCAAGACCAAAGTTGAGGCACCCAAGACTACCGCTCCCGTTCCAAGCAAAGGTGAAGCTTCTCAACCCAAAACTAAGTCGGTAAAATGCTTTAAATGTCATGGGTTTGGGCACTATGCCAATGAATGTGGTAACAAGAAGGTTATGGTGATGTTGGATAGTGGTGAGTATGTTCCTCTAGAGGAGGAAGAAGAGGAAGAGGGAGTTGAGGGAGATGATTATAGTGAGGATGAGGAAGGTGTCGAGGGAGATTGTTTAGTGACTAGAAGGGTTTTGAGTGTTCAATTGAAAGAGGAGGAAGAAAGTCAAAGGGAAAATCTGTTTCACACTAGGTGTAGGGTGAATGACCAGATTTGTGGGTGATAATAGATGGGGGAAGTTTTGCAAATGTGGTAAGTGTGAACTTAGTGAAGAAGTTGGGATTGACCATGCTACCCCATCCTAAACCCTACCGCTTGCAGTGGTTGAATGAGCAAGGAGAGTTGAAGGTGAACAAGCAAGTCCTCTTGAAGTTTAAGATAGGGAAGTATGAGGATGAGCTTATGTGTGATGTGGTGCCCATGCAAGCCACCCATATCCTTCTTGGGAGGCCGTGGCAATTTGATCGGCGTGTAGTTCATAACGGGTACACTAACAAGTACACGTTTGACTTTGATAACAAACACATTCACTTGTGCCGTTGACTCCAAAACAAGTGTTCCAAGATCAGTTGACTTTGCAAAGAGAGAATTCGGCAAGTAAGGAAAAGAATATAGAGAATGCCGAGAAAAAAGAAAGTATGAGAGAAAACAAGAGAGAGGGGCCGGCTAAAAATGTGAGTGAAAAAAGAGTGATAGCCGGGCAAAAGGAGAGTGAATTGATAGAGGGCCGGCTAAAAAGTGAGTGACAAAAGAGTGATAACCGGGCAAAAGGAGAGTGAGTTGATTGAAAATATCTCAAAAGAAAAGAGTGTGAGAGAAAAGAGGAGTTTGATAGCCAAAGTGAGTGAGGTAAAAAGAGCGATGCTACTTGACAGGCCCATGATCATGCTCATGTTTCGAGAGGCACTTGTAAATACTAACAATGATTTAATTGCTTCTTTGCCTAGTCATTTGTCTTCTCTTATTCAGGAATTTGCTGATGTGTTTCCCAAGGAGATTCCAAGTGGGCTGCCACCAATTCGGGGAATTGAGCACCAAATCGACTTTGTTCCCGGGGCTTCCATTCCAAATAGGCCAGCCTATAGATGCAATCCCGAAGAGACCAAGGAACTTCAAAGACAAATTGAAGGGTTGATGGAAAAGGGTCAAGTTAGGGAGAGCATGAGCCCTCGGTCCGGTCCTTTTGGTGCCCAAAAAGGATGGATCGTGGCGGATGTGCACGGATTGCCGAGCCATCAACAACATAACGGTAAAATATCGTTATCCCATTCCTAGATTAGATGACATGTTGGATGAGTTGCATGGTTCCAAATTTTTCACAAAACTTGATTTGACACAAGGATATCATCAAATCCGAATGAGGGAAGGAGATGAGTGGAAAACCGCGTTTAAAACAAAACATGGACTGTATGAGTGGTTGGTGATGCCTTTTGGTCTAACTAATGCACCGAGTACATTTATGCGTTTAATGAACCATGTTTTGAGGGAATTCATTGGGAAATTCTTAGTAGTGTATTTCAATGACATTTTGATTTTTAGCAAAACTTTGGATGAGCATGTAGTACACTTGAAATCTGTTTTAGGTGCCTTACGTGATGCAAAGTTATATGCTAATCTTGATAAATGCACTTTTGGTACGGATAGACTTGTTTTCCTTGGTTTTGTTGTAAGTTCACAGTGGCATCCGTGTGGATGAAGAGAAAGTGCGAGCGATTCAAGAATGGAAGAGCCCTACAACTGTGGGAGAAGTGCGTAGTTTCCACGGCCTCGCTAGTTTTTATAGGAGATTTGCGAAGGATTTCAGCTCCATTGCAGCCCCGTTGACCGAAGTCATTAAGAAACACGTGGGATTCAAGTGTGGGGAAGCTCAAGAGAAGGCATTTATGACTTTGAAGGAGCGGTTGACCAATGCGCCTTTATTGGTCCTACCTTGCTTTGAAAAGACCTTTGAGATAGAGTGCGACGCTGGGAATCGGAATTGAGCCGCACTCATGCAAGAAGGGCAACCTTAGCCTATTTTTGTGAAAAATTGAGCGGAGCCACATTGAACTACCCCACCTACGACAAGGAACTCTATGCATTGGTTCGGCTTTGGAAACGTGGCAAAGATTATTTGTGGCCCAAGGAGTTCGCCATTCGCATCGACCACGAAGTCTTTGAAGCACTTGAAGAGTCAACAAAAGTTGAACCGTCGACATGCCCGTTGGGTTGAGTTCATTGAAACATTTCCCTATGTCATCCGGTACAAACAAGGTAAGGAGAATGTGGTAGCCGATGCCCTTTCTCGGAGGTATGTATTGCTTTCCAATTTAGATGCAAGGATTTTAGGATTTGAACACATTAAGCAATTATACCATGATGATGCTGATTTTGGTAAGGATTATTTGGGCTGTGAAAAGATTGCATGTGGGAAATTTTTTTCGGGTAGATGATTTTCTTTTTCGTGAAAACAAACTGTGCATACCCGCTTGTTCCATGAGAGAATTGCTTGTGAGGGAAGCCCATGGTGGGGGCTTGATGGGACACTTTGGTGTGGCCAAGACCTTATCGGTCTTGCAAGAACATTTCTTTTGGCCACAAATGAGGAAAGATGTTGAGAGGATTTGTGCTAAGTGCCTAACTTGTTTAAAGGCTAAGTCTGTGGTCCACCCACATGGACTTTACATGCCGCCTATCCCTAGTCACCCTTGGACTCCGACATATCTATGGACTTTGTCTTAGGATTGCCGAGGACTAAGTTTGGTAGAGACTCCATTTTTGTTGTTGTCGATAGGTTTTTGAAAATGGCACATTTTATCCCTTGTCACAAGACCGACGATGCTTCCCATATCGCGAACTTGTTCTTTCGCGAAATAGTTAGGCTTCATGGAATGCCTAGAACTATAGTGTCGGATAGGGATGTTAAGTTCTTGAGCTACTTTTGGAAGACTTTGTGGGGTAAATTGGGCACAAAACTTTTGTTTTCCACCACGTGTCACCCACAAACGGATGGACAAACGGAGGTAGTCAATAGAACTCTATCAACACTTTTGAGGTCCATACTGTCCAAAAACATCAAGGCTTGGGAAGAGTTTTTGCCACACATTGAATTTACTTATAATCGTAGTTTACATTCAGCAACTCAATTTTCTCCGTTTGAATTGGTTTATGGTTTTAATCCTCTAACACCGTTGGATTTATCTCCATTACCTGTTTCTGAGTTTGTTAATGTAGATGGCGAAAGGAAGGCTGAATTTGTGAAGAAATTACATGAGAAGGCAAGGCTCAATGTTGAGCGAAGGACCGAGCAATATGTGCGACAAGCCAACAAGGGTCGCAAACATGTAACCTTTGAACCGGGGGATTGGGTATGGCTGCACATGCGCAAGGAGAGGTTTCCGGACCAAAGGAAGTCGAAGTTGATGCCAAGGGGAGATGGCCCATTTCAAGTCCTTGCAAGGATAAACGACAATGCATACACTTTGGACCTTCTCGGTGAGTATAAAGTAAGTGATACTTTCAATGTTGCTGATCTAAGTCCTTATGATGTAGGTGACGATTTGAGGACAAATCGCTTCCAAGAGAGAGGGGATGATGAGGCCCAAGTCACCAAGGAACCCGACGAAGAGGCCCAAGTCACCCAGGAACCAAATGATGAGGCCCAAATCATCAAGGAGCCGCCAACAATGCATGGACCAATAACAAGGGCTCGGGCTAGCAAAATTCAAAATAAAGTCCTCAATTTATCCCGAGAGTCATTTGACTTAGAAGCCCAAATTATGGCACGCAAAGGAGGAGTCAAAGCGGGTCAAGATAAATGGGTGAACACCCTAATTTATGCGGATGAGGGAGGCTACAATGGGCATAATTTAGGTGCACCAAAACAGCTCCAACCAGCCTAACACATGGCAAGACACATGGCAAGAATTTCGGCCAAAGAGGAAGGATCTAGAAGGCATCTAGAATGTTTATGGCCGGCCATTCAAATTTGTTTTCTAGCTAGATGCCGCTAGAGTAGAAACAACAAGGAGAATATTCTCCAAGTAGGCGCCTAGTCATAGTTGTTAGATCTTATCTATTAGTTTGTTAGATCTTATCCTTTTAGCTAGATCTTATCCTTTTTGTAACCAATGGCACCTAGACTCCTAGCTATATATAGTCTGGCCTCTATCTATTGTAATCGATTTTGATGAATGAAAATATGTTAGCTTACTTTCCAACCTTGAGTGTTCAAGACTATTGAGCGATCGGGGTTACCCGAGTACTCACGAACTTATCAATCGTCCCTCCATAACGATTGTGGCTTCTTCAAGATCCTTTGATTGCCGGTTTCACATACGAAGGTTAAGGGCTGATTATTCGCTGATTGTCGTGTGCGTGAACCCGAGGTCGAGGTTCCATTTCCATCCATTTGCTGCCCAGCTCGTTTTTTCCTTCTCTAGTTGATGTTTTATGAGTGTTCCCCAAGAAGGCTCATATCAACTCTTTATAGTGCAAACCATCTCAAAATACCTGTGTTCCTTACTTACTATTTTTACTGGCTTCATAGATGTAGACACCCCAATTTCGTACCCCTGGTATGTGACATGACATAAAATATCAAGACCTATTAAAACATTAACAAATGTCAAGTTACAGGTCAAAAATGCAAAAGGACAAAGTGGGATGCTAAAGGACAAATTCGTGGGACCTAAGTGCTAAAAAGGGACCAAGTTTGGAAATGGGCATGGCTCCCATTATATTTGGGCATGGCGCCCAAATATAATGAGGGTGGCGCCTAAATTTCATTCCTTCCCAGCCCACTAATCGCTCATCACATTTTTGCCGTAAAATGCAACTTTTCGCAAATACGATGTACACTCATTCAATGCAATATTCGGAAATGGGCGTGGTTTCTCCTACAAATTTGGGCATGGCGCCCAAATTCCTATAGCATGGCACCCAAAAAGCCTTCCTTCAGCGCACAATCTTCAAACAGTTGCCGCAATTCACAACAAATAAGCAAATAAGGGTTCAACCGGTTGATGCGCAGTTGTTAAAAAACGAAATGCCCGCGATGTCCCTATTTTTTTCCTATAAAATAGCAAAGTCGGCTCCTCATTTCACACTGCATTCACCATCCGTAAAGCTCCGCTGGTAACGTTACCGAGAATTGAGAGTGGTGTGAGATAGTGAGATCACCTCCAAAGCCTCGAAACCCCTGCCAAACCCTCCGCCAAACACAAAACTAACCGATAGAAGTGTACCTTAGCCCCCCAGCCTAGGTATCCACCCTTTTCCCGGTCCAAAAATCATGGAAAGAGCAATTGCTCGCTCGATTTAAAAGGCCAAATCAGCGAGTAAACCGTTACTCCGCCTCGATTTCAGCCTTACTTCCAAACAAACAACCAAAACAACAGCACCCCCGCCCCGCCTCGATCCCGAGGCCGGCAAGTAACTTTCAAAGCGCAAATTACGCCCAAATTCACACAACACACAACACACAACTTCAACCACCAAAAAAGACTCTCTCCCCGAGGATGAGCGGAGCACACCTCTTATGCCCTCTGTTTTATTTTTAAGTCTTTCATTTATATGTAAAGTATTATTTCATCCGCCCAATGTAGCCTCATAAGCAGCTTAGCCGCCCGGATTTAATTAGGAAATAGTACTAAATGTAGTCATATTATGGCAAAATGTTTTAGATAGGTTTGTAATTATTTACTTTATTTATTCAAGAAAGTCTTTATTTGTAAATGTATTATTTCCGGTCCGGTTCAATATCAATATATACAGCTATGTTGCCCGGATTTATTTAGGAAATAATACTAAATGTAGTCAGCATTATGGCCAAATATTTCAAATATATTTGTAATTGTTTGTAAAAGAGATGTTGCAAGTCCGTAAATAATATAGATGTAATGGATGTATTTGTAGGCGTTAATGCTTTTTATTTATCTGTTTAATAAATATTACAAAAAGCATACTTTAGCCAAAAACCGCGAGACCGAAGGGCGAGTTGGGTGCCTAGCACCTTCCCAACTCGTAACTTAGCCTCCGAACCCGCTTTTCTTCATCTCTCGTTTTTTCTCGATTTTGCTTTATTTTTGCCTTAAAATAAAGATGGCGACTCTAAAACATTTTGGATCCAAGGGGCCTCGCAACATCTTTCTTTGCACTTTCACGCTCTCCCTAAAAAGGAGAATGGGAATGGAAAGGTGATGTATTCCTATGTCCCGGTATCCCCTAAACAAGGGATAACTTGATAGAAAACCCAAAGCACTCATAATGATCCGAATAGGCCATAAGACTATTTTCATAAAATCCATAGTGGGCGCCGCAACATCTTTTCTCTGCACTTTCATGCTCTCCCTAAACAAGGGAGGATGAGAATGGAAAGGTGATGTTTTCCTATATCTTGGTATCCCCAAAAAGGGATAACTTGACATAGAAAATCCAAAGCTCCCATATTGGATCAAAATCCACTAAAGGCAACCGAGGCGCATTCCAACGCTATTCGACAAAGACTCCTCCCGACTTTGATTTCGTCCTCCCCTAGAAAAGGAGGCTAGAACGAGAGCAATGATGTCACCGCATCCGCACTGAAGGTCACCCCCTATCCAAGGGCGCTACGGAGCACGCCCCTAGAAGCCACGTTGGCGAGTCCTCATTGGGAGATCTTTTTATTTTAATAAATAAAAATGGAGGCTAGACTCATTAACCAAAACTTTTTTTTTCTTTATGTTTACGGCTAAAGTATGCATGTTATATTAATTTAAACGATTTAATATTGCGTTCCTTTAACATCTATGTCTATATTTGTGGATATGATCCTCCATCTTGTAGCAGTTTCATTTCAAACCACATTACGGATATACTTGAAAATATTAGTATTTTTCAAAAAAAAAATATATATATATATATATATATATATATATATATATACTACTATATATATATATATATATATATATATATATATATATATATATATATATATTTATATTTATATATGATTATATTTATATATGATTTATGTATGTAGTTTTCTTTTTTATTTCCGGGCAGCACAAAACAAAGGGGTCGGGCTTTATTTTTAAAATCTTTTTCATTCTTCGACTTTATT
>CM028380.1:100940297-101004423 GCA_013146195.2 Codonopsis lanceolata | reverse complement strand
GATTAATTCATATTTTGGGAGGACATGCTTCGAGGCTTGTGAGTAGTTTCAAGGGAAGGCTGGGATTCTCACTTACCTTTAGCCAGAATTTGCGTATAATAACAGACTACCGGTCGAGTATCAAGATGGCGCCGTATGAAGCTTTGTATGGGCGTAAGTGTAGATCACCAATTTGTTGGGATGAAGTTGGAGAAGCGAAACTTTGGGGTTAGAGTTAGTGCAACGATCGGTTGAGCGTGGTTGATTAGAGATTGTTTGCGCACCGCTCAAAAGTCGACAAAGAGTGCAGCGGACAATCGAGAGCGGGATCTTGAGTTCCAAGTGGGGGAGACTACGTGTTCTTGAAGGTGACAGGAGAGTGCGAAGAGGTGGCAAGAAAGGGCAAAACTTACACCGAGGTACATTGGCCCATTCGAGATTCTTGAGAGAGTTGGGTCTTTAGTATCGCATTGCATTGCCAGTCACTTTCGAGACTCATAATGTATTCCATGTTTCCATGTTGCGAAAGTATTTGAAAGATGATACCCGTGTACTCGGTATGAAGAGATCACGTTTGAGCCGGATATGTCATACGTTGAAAAGCCCGTGAAGATTTTGGACACCAAAGAGCAAGTGCTACGAACGAAAATTCCCTTAGTCAAAGTTCTTTGGAGGAACCACAACATTGAAGAAGCGACTTGGGAAGCAGGCGGAGATGCGTGAGAAGCATCCACATTTGTTTGATGAACTTGTAAGAATTTAGGACTAAATTCCTAAAGGAGGGGAGAGTGTAACGCCCCATAACCTTGCATGTGCATTATATGCTTGTTTTAATACTTTCTTGGTTGATTGTGAGCTTGTTTACTTATATATATAAACGTCTTAGAATCATTCATAGATCATTCTAGAAGTCCATAACATGCTTAGAATCATATAAACTTGTTTGTTGAATCGCCGGTTTAATCGCGTTGAAGTTGGCCTTAGCGATTCCTCTCGTTGCTCGTATTTGCTTCTATTTCGGCGCATTTGCGAAGTGTTCGTTGAGTTCTTGGCTTTATATTCAGGTCTTAATCATGTGAAACAAACCTTTTCATGTCCGAGATATCCTAGTTTGATTGGTGTTTGATTGTAGTTTGACGTTGACTTAAATCGTCAGTGGTTCGCGCCATGTTCTACCTGTCCGGTTGTTGTTCGGGTGTGTTTCCCGCTCGCTTTGAGTAGGGTTAGAACCTTAGAATGGTTGCCCAAAAGTTTGGGGCCATTTAGATCAAGTTTAGACCAAGTTTTAGAGCTCCTAAGCCCAGGCGGCCATTTGGCATAAAGTGAGGCGCCCGCCTAAATGGGGAGCAATTGCAAAAGTGGACCGAACTTGGAGAGGCCTCGTAGTTGAGCGGCCGCAGGGAGTGGGTGAGGCGCCGCCTCACCTGCCTGTTACGGATTTTTTCTTCCCTGCTTTTGAGTTGTGCCGTGAAATGCCTATCCTACCCCATTAAACCCCCTCTAAACCCTTCCTAAATACTCCACACTTAGTCCTAATCAAGTCCTAACACTAATTAGAGGTTAATTTAGTTTGGTTAAGTGTTTGTTAACTTCCTAATTCTCACTAATTGCACTTGAGAAATTCCCCTTGTACCCTTCTCTTGTTGGAGGTATAAATACCAAGCCTTGGCCAAATTTTCAGTAAATCTTTCATTTGTTCATCCTATTCTTGCAAGTTAGAGAGAGAGTTGAGTTTGAGTTTGAGTTTTGAGCCCTAGCTCCATCTTCTTCCTCCGATCACAAGGATTCCACCGCTCGATCGCCGCCAAACTTGGCTCGACCGGGTGAGACGAAAGGACGACTTCAATCATTAGATTTGGATTCTCTTGAGTTTTCACTCAAGCTAGGTAAGTTACTCTTCTTCATTTTAGTTCTCATTGACCCTAAGGAAACAAAGTTTATGATGTGTGAGGTCAATGAGGACACATAATTGCTTCCCTATGCTTTCCATTTGAAATTTTAAATGTATGATTTTGCTAGGAGCATGTCTAGGTGAATTTCTTGCCTTTGGGAGTTTAAATTACTCTTTTATTATGTTAATTGAGGTCTTGAACATGTTAGAAATATGTGTTATGTTTGTTGATGGAAGTATTGTCATTATTTGGGAATGCCCTAAATTATGCCTTTGTGATATATATAAAAATGGTTAAGTGTTGTATCCTTCACATTGGACTATATAAGATCATGAATTACATTAAATTGTTTTGGGTGAATATATATCCTTGTTGAACTTAGAAGTGACCTAGGTTGGGTTATGAAGCATATAGCTTCTTCCCTAAATTGGGAATTTAGAGGAAAGACTCTCTGAGTTGACTCTAGGGAAGAATTGAACATGTTAAGCTCTAATTTCAATCCCTAGTAAGTTTGAACACCGTTTGATTTGGTTTACTCAAGTATGAGTTTGATTTAATTGATTTTAACAAGTTGTTATGAAAGGTTGGTATTTGTGCAATCTATTGCCTTGATATGTTCACTAGAGATTAACCCCTACTTGGTTGGTCGATTCGCTCTTCGAATTCGGTCCTTAATTGGTTTAAGTCAAGTAAATATCTACTTGTGCATTGCATTGAGTCAGTCGGCATTAAATGGTTTGTTTATCAAGTCGGGGTGGGACGATGCACGCCTTCACGAATTATGGGATTCGTGCTCGCTATGGATCGCCGCACCGGGACTCCACACACCTCCACCTGTGGGCCGCAGGTGGGGAAGTAGCCCCTTTACTGTCAGTACGGTTAAGTGCCGCATTGGCTTGCTAATGAGATCGAGTAGCACTCGATGATAGTCGATGAATTCACATAACATCGATGGCACGAACCAGTAACAGAATGTTTTGCAGGAGCTACGAAGCGGCCGTGACTATCATATCCTACTTGTATGATTTACTTTACGCACTTATGTGAATAAGGTGCTAAGTGTTAAATGATGATAACATGCCATAATTGTGATAAATGTCATGCTATAACATGAACATGCATATTTTAGTGACTTACTAAGTCTTTCGACTTACCCTATTTGTTTGCTTTGTTTTCCTTAGATCAAAGCCGAGAGAGGCACGCCCCACGCTAGACTCCGTATTCGCTTGGACGCCAGTGAGCGAGGTTGCTCTTTTGGACTTTAAGCGGTTAATCTTTTATTTTGGAAAGGATCGCGCTGGGAAGCAAGTCATGTAGACTTGGCTTGGGAATTTGTCGTTGTAGTAACTTAATATTTGATACTTGTAATCTTTTGGTATGCCGACTTATATGTCGAGCTTGTTCATATGTGTATGGTTCATCACAGTTTCTTCCGCTAAAGCTTGTTTAAAGTATTATTGTTGTTTTTGTCTCCGACATGTTGTGGCCGTTGAGTTTTATAAGCATGTGTTAATTGTAGGAGTAGTTGTTGGTTCCGTACCAATGCGTCGCCGATGACTTGTTTAAATTAGGTTGTTTTTCCGGCCAAGTGTAGCCGAGTTGTTATTCGTATGCAATGTTGCGCCACATGAATTTCATAAACCTACTTGCGCATGCTTGTGTGTTTAACTTGATTATTTGGACGGCGCGATTCGGGATCTCGCATTGGGGTCTGGGTCGGGCTGCCACATATGTGAACCGTATTCGGTACGGCGATACATAGCAATCACGAATCCTATAATTCGTGAAGATGATGCACCGTCCCACCTTCAAGGTAACAACTCAGAAAATGCCAGCTGGACTTATATGTAATGTATAAGTAGATGTTTACTTGCCATGAAATCAAATAAGGACCGAGTGAACTCGTCCAATGCCAAGTAGGGTATTACTCTACTACAATTCACACGTTTATGCATGTGGTGCTATAATCACTAAATCACACAAGGAGCCCATATGAGTTTTAAAATCCTGAGGGCCATGAATGTCCACTTAAATCAACCCATTTCCAAAATCTAGTAATCTAGTAAATGGATTCTAAATATCGTAGGATCGCACCACGATCCTCTTAAGGTTTAATTGTTCCTTAAACTCGACTCCGTTTAGTCTTCACTATAATTCATTCCAAATAGGGTACAAATGCTATATGCATTTCTAACCCTTCTATGTTCTCCTTTAAGGAATTGCTAGGTTCTTGTTTCATTAGAACCCTAGTTCATCAAGTTTGTATCTCCACCTATTAGTGAAACTCTAGGTTAACCATAACCCGTCATACCATAATTTCCAAGTACACAAACCATACTTCATTTGAACCTCATGGTATTCAAGATTAAATCATGCATTAATCAAAGATACACAATATGTTTTATAAGTCATATTATCAATCAACAAGGAATAATCAATTCTAAACAAATGTAACCATTATGCATTTTGTCATAATCTCAAGTAGACATAGAAGTTCATGTATCATTAACAGACAAACCTTATCAAGTTCAATTATTATGTTCCATACATATTAAGAAACTAAACATTTTAAGGTATTATTTACTATTTTGAATCATTCGATTCAGATCTATAATCATCAATTTATGATTATTCCCAAGACAAGTTAATTTCCAGATTCTCTGTTATAACTCATTCTACGCAGCCATTTTGTAAATTCAACCAATAATTTATCATAACTTTAAATTTCATGAATATTACATATTCTGAAACTAGATTCTTGAAACTATAATTTAGAATTTTAAAGCACTAAATTCGGACTTGTATTCTTCAGAATATGGTCACCTCAAGTTCATGTTAAAAATCTGATTTTCTTTTATGACACATTCTGCCCAATCAACTTGTAAGTTCAACCATAAATTGCTCACAAATCCAATTGAGGTGATTATTGATTATTCTGAAACTAGACTCTTTAAAATATATTTTAGCATTTTAAATTACTCCTTTAGGACTTGTATTAATCAAAATACATCACCTCCAAGTTCATGTCACAAATCGGATTCTCTGCTATGACTTACAATGTGTGTCTATCATAGAAAATTCACTAAATATTCTTCATAGCTCCAAATGACACAAAATTTAAATATAATGAAACTAGACTCTATGAGATAGAGTTTACCATTTTAAAACACTTCATTTGGATTTTTATTCATCAATTTATAATCACTTCAAGATTGTGTACTAACCAGTTTCCCTGTTACCAGTCCCACTGTCGCAGCAATGATTCGTGACTCATGAAAAATACTTCCTCAACTCAAAATTATATGAAAATTTACAGAGAGTTACCTAACATATATAGGTATAACATACTTTATTTTTAGAAAATTACCTTTAGTATAATTGTACCAGTATTTTCTAGAAATTCGTTCAAAACAGAGACTAAATTTGTATAGTTTGTTTCTCAACAAATTCATGAGCAACACTTGTTCCAAATCAAGGCTTGAACACATTTAAAACTGAACATAAGACCAAAACATCCCATATGAGTTCATGACTCAAAATCTCCAGAGTTCAAACAAGCATGAAATCAAGTTAAAAACATAGTAGAAGTCTTCCTTAGCATGGATTCAACAACAAACATGAAGCTAGCATGCAAGATAACTTGACATAGAAAAATTTGGAAATTAGTAGTTTACCTTAATACTATTAAAAGATGGAGGAAAGTAAAAAAAAAGAAGGATTAATAGTATCCTCGTTGATAGCTACGATTAGGTTCGGTTTCGCACATCGCGATAGAGACGAATGCGATGTGTTTAGCATCAGAAGCATAAATAAACTAAGGGAATCTATCCCCTAGTAAGACTAACACTCTAAAACCATTCAAGACAAACAAAAAGTGGTTTAAGGTATAACCAAGGCCTCAAAAACAAACTACGCGAGTAAACTCTCGACCGAGTCGTGTTCCAACTACCGACGAGCCACGACTTGAAACTATAACAAGTTAAAGGTTATGGGACATATAGAAATAAGGCATTGTCTTCTACCAAGCCATGTCATACCATCTAAGGCTTTCGCAACGATCCAAACAAGAAATACTACGGCCATTCGACATGCAAAACAATGAAGTCAAACATACGAAGGTTCGGGGTCTCACAAAGGGTTTGAAGAGATGAAGAGTCATTGTCTCATGTTCACCGAAGGAATGTGCTAGGTTTAATTCTATAGAAATAAGAAAGGTGACCTTTAAGATGACTTGATTGAGTGAGAGTAAGAGTGAGCCGATGTGTATATAGGATAGAGTGAGTGGGGGTGGGGTTTTTAGGTTAGAGAGTGAGAAGTTCTCTATCTATATGACAAGGGAAGATGCTTAGGTTTTTTTGGGGCCAGATGATTATAATTGGAGTACTATTTGATGTCCATAATTAATAAGTAAGAATAATTTGGATGAAATCAATTGAGAAATTTGGGTTATGTGAAAATTTGAGTATTTTTAGACCTTTTTTTAGTCGTTTGTTTTAGGGAGAAATTCGGGCTCGTACCTCTATGTGAAAATTTCAACCGCTATAGTTTTTCATATTTTTTTTAACTGAAAAATATAATTTTGGAGCGAAAAGACTATGACTCCTAATGAACCGAAGACGCGCTACAGATCACTTAATCAATGCATCAATTTAAATCGCCTAATCCAATTTATGCATCACGTATTAAATCATAATGTATCAAACCTTCATCTCTCTTCTTTCATCTACACAATCAAAAGATGTTCAAAATTAATACATCTTACCTCCATTCCACATCTAAATCGATGCATCACAATTTACAAATGATGCATTGTGATTCAAAATTGATGCATCGAGTTTCAAAAAGGGTGTCTAAAATGAACAAATTTATATTTGGGCCTTTCATCAAAAGGTGTATGCACAGTAACGCAAATATAAAAGTAAATTTATTTTGAATCATACACACAAACACAAAATGAAGGAAAAGAAGAAGAAGACGAAGAAGAAGAAGAAGAAGAAAAAGGTATGAAGAAGGAAGAGAATGTGAAGACATAATTATACAGTAACTACCATTCTTCACCACCCAACTTCCTACTCCTTTTCCTCTTTATACATAACCACCATACTTTTTTTGCATCTTCGAGCAGACGAATTCGACGACGAGGGAGAAGAAGAAGAAGAAGAAGAAGAAGAAGAAGAAGAAGAAGAAGAAGAAATTTACATCGTCTATGTGATTTGAGCATTATTAGAGCAATTGTATGAAAGTGAACTTTTTCGGTGTAAAAAAATGGTATGTTTATGCTATTGAAAATTTGAGAGAAATGGCTGACCTGCAATTACTCATTTGTTTTATGTAATTGAAATGTCATGTATAAATTATGTTGTTGCATTTTATAATTTTTTTGTTTGTGTTTTTTAATTGAATAGTCATATAAAAATTATATTGCAGAAAATGTTGTTCTACAATCTTTTAGAATTGGAGGTTATGTTTAGAGTGTTATACCAGACTTTAATTTCTCCTTTTTCGGATATAACAAATGATGTTGTATTTGACTATTTAGTAAAGTAATTTTCATTATATTTATATATTTGTATTTTCAATAACCAATATTTTTTTATAACTACTACATTAGTACAATACTATCATCTCTATCAAATTTTGTCATTCAGAGGCGCATATCTATTATCATTTGTTGACTTAACGAATGACGAAGATGATTCACGCATCGCAATAGAAACGAATGCGACGTGTTTAGCATCAGAAGCATAAATAGACTAAGAGAATATATCCCCTATGATATGATCCTTCTCGGGGAAGAACTCTTAAAACGCAGCAACCAAAGTGAAGAAAACGGGCTGGGCAGCAAATGGATGGAAAAGGAACCTCGACCTCGGGTTCACGCACACGACAATCAACGGGTAATCAGCCCTTAACCTTCGTATGACGAAACCGGCAATCAAAGGATAGTGAAGAACGCCACAATCGTTATGGAGGGACGATTGATAAGTTCGTGAGTACTCGGGTAACCCCCGCTCACTCAATAGTCTTGAACACTCAAGGTTGGAAAGTAAGCTAACATATTTTCATTCCTCAAAATCTGATTACAATAGATAGGGGGAGCCCTATATATAGCTAGGAGATCTAGGCTGCCATTGGTTACAAATAAGGATAAGATTTAACCAACTAAAAGGATAAGATCTAACAAACTACCTAATAAAAGATAAGATCTATGACTAGGAGCATAATTTGGAGAATATTCTCCTTGTTGTCTCTACACTAGGCCGAAT
Organism: Codonopsis lanceolata; assembly: GCA_013146195.2. Classification (NCBI taxonomy): domain Eukaryota; kingdom Viridiplantae; phylum Streptophyta; class Magnoliopsida; order Asterales; family Campanulaceae; genus Codonopsis; species Codonopsis lanceolata. Next base: position 100,996,286 of record CM028380.1, on the reverse strand, counting down.
TTTAGGGTGCATGGGCAGCCTTCTAGAAGCCTTCTAGATCCTTCCTTCCTTGCTGCCATAAGCCTTGTTTGGGGCGCCCAAATTCAGCTCTTGGTATCCTCCTTCATCCGCACATGTTAAAGTGTTCACCCATTTTCCTTGACCCGCTTTGATTCCTCCTTTGTGTGCCATAATTTGGGCTTCTAAGTCAAATGTCTCTCGGGATAAATTAAGGACTTCATTTTGAATTTTCCGAGCCCGAGCCCTTGTTATTGGTCCATGCATTGTTGGTGGCTCCTTGATGTTTTGGGCCCCATCATTTGGTTCCTGGGTGACTTGGGCCTCTTCATTGGGTTCCTTGGTGACTTGGGCCTCATCATCCCCTCTCTCTTGGAAGCGATTTGTCCTCAAATCGTCACCTACATCATAAGGACTTAGATCAGCAACATTGAAGGTAGCATTGACTTTATACTCACCGGGAAGGTCCAATTTGTATGCATTATCGTTGACCCTTGCAAGGACTTGAAACGGTCCATCGCTCCTTGGCATCAATTTGGATTTTCTTTGTTCCGGAAACCTCTCTTTGCGCATGTGCAGCCATACCCAATCCCCCGGTTCAAAGGTTACATGTTTGCGACCCTTGTTGGCTTGTCGCACATATTGCTCGGTCCTTCGCTCAACATTGAGCCTTGCCTTCTCATGTAATTTCTTCACAAATTCAGCCTTCCTTTCGCCATCTACATTAACAAACTCAGAAACAGGTAATGGAGATAAATCCAACGGTGTTAGAGGATTAAAACCATAAACCAATTCAAACGGAGAAAATTGAGTTGCTGAATGTAAACTACGATTATATGCAAATTCAATGTGTGGTAAACACTCCTCCCAAGCCTTGATGTTTTTGGACAGTATGGACCTCAAAAGTGTTGATAGGGTTCTATTGACTACCTCCATTTGTCCATCCATTTGTGGGTGACATGTGGTGGAAAACAAGAGTTTTGTGCCCAATTTACCCCACAAAGTCTTCCAAAAGTAACTCAAAAACTTAACATCCCTATCCGACACTATAGTTCTAGGCATTCCATGAAGCCTAACTATTTCGCGAAAGAACAAATTCGCGACATGGGAAGCATCGTCGGTCTTGTGACAAGGAATAAAATGTGCCATTTTTGAAAACCTATCGACAATAACAAAAATGGAGTCTCTACCAAACTTAGTCCTTGGTAATCCTAAGACAAAGTCCATAGATATGTCCGTCCAAGGGTGACTAGGGATAGGCAACGGCATGTAAAGTCCATGTGGGTGGACCCTAGACTTAGCCTTTAAACAAGTTAGGCACTTAGCACAAATCCGCTCAACATCTTTCCTCATGTGTGGCCAAAAGAAATGTTCTTGCAAGACCGATAAGGTCTTGGCCACACCAAAGTGTCCCATCAAGCCCCCACCATGGGCTTCCCTCACAAGCAATTCTCTCATGGAACAAGCGGGTATGCACAGTTTGTTTTCACGAAAAAGGAAATTATCTACCCGATAAAATTTCCCACATGCAATCTTTTCACATCCCACATAATCCTTACCAAAATCAGCATCATCATGGTATAATTGCTTAATGTGCTCGAATCCTAAAATCCTCGCATCTAAGTTGGAAAGCAATACATACCTTCGAGAAAGGGCATCGGCTACCACATTCTCCTTACCTTGTTTGTACCGGATGACATAGGGAAATGTTTCAATGAATTCAACCCAACGGGCATGTCGACGGTTCAACTTTTGTTGACTCTTCAAATGCTTCAAAGACTCGTGGTCCGTGCGAATGACGAACTCCTTGGGCTACAAATAATGCTGCCACGTTTCCAAAGCCCGAACCAATGCATAGAGTTCCTTGTCGTAGGTGGGGTAGTTCAATGTGGCTCCGCTCAACTTTTCACTAAAATAGGCTAATGGTGGCCCTTCTTGCATGAGTACGGCTCCAATTCCGATCCCCGACGCATCACACTCTATCTCAAAGGTCTTTTTAAAGCAAGGTAAGACCAATAAGGGCGCATTGGTCAACCGCTCCTTCAAAGTCAGAAATGCCTTCTCTTGAGCTTCCCCCCACTTGAATCCCACGTGTTTCTTAATGACTTCGGTCAACGGGGCTGCAATGGAACTGAAGTCTTTCACAAACCTCCTATAGAAGCTAGCGAGGCCGTGGAAACTTCGCACTTCTCCCACAGTTGTAGGGCTCTTCCATTCTTGAATCGCTCGCACTTTCTCTTCATCTACCTAGATGCCCTGTGAACTTACAACAAAACCAAGGAAAACAAGTCTATCCGTACCAAAAGTGCATTTATCAAGATTAGCATATAACTTTGGATCACGTAAGGCACCTAAAACAGATTTCAAGTGTACTACATGTTCATCCAAAGTTTTGCTAAAAATCAAAATGTCATCGAAATAAACAACTACGAATTTTCCAATGAATTCCCTCAAAACATGGTTCATTAAACGCATAAATGTACTCGGTGCATTAGTTAGCCCAAAAGGCATCACCAACCACTCATACAGTCCATGTTTTGTTTTAAACGCTGTTTTCCACTCATCTCTTTCCCTCATTCGGATTTGATGACATCCTTGTGTCAAATCAAGTTTTGTAAAAAATTTGGAACCATGCAATTTATCCAACATGTCATCTAATCTAGGAATGGGATAACGATATTTTACCGTTATGTTGTTGATGGCTCGACAATCCGTGCACATCCGCCACGATCCATCCTTTTTGGGCACCAAAAGAACCGGCACCGGACAAGGGCTCATGCTCTCCCTAACTTGACCCTTTTCGAACAACCCTTCAATTTGTCTTTGAAGTTCCTTGGTCTCTTCGGGATTGCATCTATAGGTTGGCCTATTTGGAATGGAAGCCCCGGGAACAAAGTCGATTTGGTGCTCAATTCCCCGAATTGGTGGCAGCCCACTTGGAATCTCCTTGGGAAACACATCAGCAAATTCCTGAATAAAAGAAGACAAAGGACTAGGCAAAGAAGCAATTAAATCATTGTTAGTATTTACAAGTGCCTCTCGAAACATGAGCATGATCATGGGCCTGTCAAGTAGCATCGCTCTTTTTACCTCACTCACTTTGGTTATCAAACTCCTCTTTTCTCTCACACTCTTTTCTTTTGAGATATTTTCAATCAACTCACTCTCCTTTTGTCCGGTTATCACTCTTTTGTCACTCACTTTTTTAACCGGCCCCTCTATCAATTCACTCTCCTTTTGCCCGGCTATCACTCTTTTTTCACTCACATTTTTAGCCGGCCCCTCTCTCTTGTTTTCCCTCATACTCTCTTTTTTCTCGGGATTCTCTATATTCTTTTCCTTACTTGCCGAATTCTCTCTTTGCAAAGTCAACTGATCTTGAAAAACTTGTTTTGGAGTCAACGGTGCAAGTGCAATGTGTTTGTTATCAAAGTCAAACGTGTACTTGTTAGTGTACCCGTTATGAACTACACGCCGATCAAATTGCCACGGCCTCCCAAGAAGGATATGGGTGGCTCGCATTGGCACCACATCACACATAAGCTCATCCTCATACTTCCCTATCTTAAACTTCAAGAGGACTTGCTTGTTCACCTTCAACTCTCCTTGCTCATTCAACCATTGCAAGCGGTAGGGTTTAGGATGGGGTAACATGGTCAATCCCAATTTCTTCACCAAGTTCACACTTACCACATTTGCACAACTTCCCCCATCTATTATCACCCCACAAATTTTGTCATTCACCCTACACCTAGTGTGAAACAGATTTTCCCTTTGACTTTCTTCCTCTTCTTTCAATTGAACACTCAAAACCCTTCTAGTCACTAAACAATCTCCCTCGGCACCTTCCTCATCCTCACTATACTCATCTCCCTCAACCCCCTCTTCCTCTTCTTCCTCCTCTAGAGGAACATACTCACCACTATCCAACATCACCATAACCTTCTTGTTACCACACTCATTGGCATAGTTCCCAAACCCATGACATTTAAAACATTTTACGGATTTAGTTTTGGGTTGAGAAGCTTCACCTTTGCTTGGTATGGGAGCGGTAGTCTTGGGTGCCTCAACTTTGGTCTTGATGAAACCCTTGTCAAACCTGTCATTTCTTGGATTTCCCACACTAGCCTTCCATGGGGTTCTTGCAAGGGAATAATTTTTGTCCGCTTTCACTTGTCTTTCCACCTTGAGGGCCTTTTGCAACAACTCCGTCATGTTGCCATACTCTTGAAGATCAACCACCTTAAAGATTTCCCGATTCAATCCGGTAAGGAATCTCGCCATGGTTTTCTCCGAAGTCTCCCTCACATCAGCCCTAAGTAGAGCCATTTCAAGCTCTTTGTAGAACTCTTCTACACTCTTGGTGCCTTGCCTCAATGTTTGCAACTTGTGGTGGAGGTCCCTAATGTAATGGGGTGGAATAAACCTCAACCTCATGACCCTCTTCATCTCCTCCCACGTTTCAATCGGTGGATCCCTATACCTCTCTCTCTCCCTCCTAAGTTTGTCCCACCAAACCGAAGCATATTCGGTGAACTCAATTGCTGCCAACTTCACTTTCTTAATTTCGGAGTAGTTGTGAAAACCAAAAATTCGCTCAATTTTCATTTCCCATTCAAGGTACAATTCCGGGTCCTCCTTTCCCAGGAAGGCGGGAATCTTCATCTTAATCCCATTGAGATTATGGTCCTCTCGATTGCCATCCCTCCTATCATCTCTCCTATCATCTCTTCTATATTGATTCCTCCTACCAAATTCAGATTCATAATCATCCCAATCATCCCGACCCCCAAAATGGTCCTCATCATACCTACGCCGGGGTGGCTCACCTCTCTCAACTTCCTCCCTACTAGTACCATCCATTTTTCCCTTTTGTTTTTGGGCACTCTCTAACCTACCAATTCTTTCAAAAATCTCTTCGTTATGGGCCCTCAACATCCCTTCGATCTTGGACATTAAGGCCTCCATGAACAGTTTGTTCCTCGTAACATCACCCCCATCACCAATACCACTTTCCTCCGACATTCCAAATCTGCACCAAAAATATAACAATATATATATAAATTCCTCACAGCTCTCCCTCACGTGTTTCACTCAAATAAGATCACTCCTCTCGTGTATACACTCAAATGGCTTTTTCCCTCTTTTGATCTCACCCTCTCTTGCCTTTTTCCTCTCAACTTCACAACCTTAAAGCAACAAGACTAAGAGTAAATGGAAACAGATATAAGCAACTCACAAACTATCAAACGGAAAGGAGATTTTAGAAGAAAGAAGAAATAACACTTGGCAACAACTCTTGGAATATTCGAAAAAACAATCGGGTTTAGAGATGGAAAACTAAAGTGTAAAACAGCCACAAACACTTTGGATATGAGGATATAACATGGAAATATAGAACAGCAACAATCGGCCTTGAACAGCAAACTAGAATGCAAAACAACTTATAAGCTTCGATAATGACCCAGTACGTGGCGTTGTGGCTCAGTTAGCACCACATCCTATTCGGGATGCTTGTAGGGTGCAATTAGAGTTTCCAGCCGTTATACTTATTGGATCCAACGGAAAAAGCAAAACAGCCTTATAAGTTTCAAGAATGACAAACAACCTTAGAGATATAAGACGGAAATGAAAACAACAATATTTGGTTCTAGAGATATTTCTATATATATATATTTTTTGTCTTTTCTTTGGGTTGATACAAACAATTCATTCGGGTCTTGAAGATATAACAATGAAAAGTAAACTGCAACACAACTAATTAGAGAAGGAATCGGAAATGCCAAACAGCCTCAATCGGTTTTGAAGACAGCAAACAGAAAGCAAAACAGCCTTTAGAGTATATGATGCTAGGCCGAGTCAAGCAAGAATGAAGGGTAGCACAAAGATAACAATTAGAGATATGTTTTTCTTTTCTTTTTGAAGATAGAACAAACGAAAAATAGAACAGCAAAGCAGCAATACTCGGTTTTTTTTAAGGTAGAACACGAACAGCAAAACAGCCTAGAGTATATGGCTGATCGAAGAAAGCAAGAATAAAGGAAAGCAAAAGAACGATTTAAGTAAAAAAATATAGTCGTGGAAGCCGAACCTGGCTCTGACACCAAATGATATGAGCCTTCTCGGGGAAGAACTCTTAAAACGCAGCAACCAAAGTGAAGAAAACGGGCTGGGCAGCAAATGGATGGAAAAGGAACCTCGACCTCGGGTTCACGCACACGACAATAAACGGGTAATCAGCCCTTAACCTTCGTATGACGAAACCGACAATCAAAGGATAGTGAAGAACGCCACAATCGTTATGGAGGGACGATTGATAAGTTCGTGAGTACTCGGGTAACCCCCGATCGCTCAATAGTCTTGAACACTCAAGGTTGGAAAGTAAGCTAACATATTTTCATTCCTCAAAATCTGATTACAATAGATAGGGGCAGCCCTATATATAGCTAGGAGATCTAGGCTGCCATTGGTTACAAATAAGGATAAGATTTAACCAACTAAAAGGATAAGATCTAACAAACTACCTAATAAAAGATAAGATCTATGACTAGGAGCATAATTTGGAGAATATTATCCTTGTTGTCTCTACACTAGGCCGAATTTTAGGGTGCATGGGAAGCCTTCTAGATCCTTCCTTCCTTGCTGCCATAAGCCTTGTTTGGGGCGCCCAAATTCAGCTCTTGGTATCCTCCTTCATCCGCACATGTTAAAGTGTTCACCCATTTTCCTTGACCCGCTTTGATTCCTCCTTTGTGTGCCATAATTTGGGCTTCTAAGTCAAATGTCTCTCGGGATAAATTAAGGACTTCATTTTGAATTTTCCGAGCCCGAGCCCTTGTTATTGGTCCATGCATTGTTGGCGGCTCCTTGATGTTTTGGGCCCCATCATTTGGTTCCTGGGTGACTTGGGCCTCTTCATTGGGTTCCTTGGTGACTTGGGCCTCATCACCCTAGTAAGACTGACACTCTAAAACCATTCAAGACAAACAAAAAGTGGCCTAAAGTATAACCGAGGCCTCAAGAACGAACTACACGTGTAAACTCTTGACCGAGTCGTGTTCTAACTACCGACGAGTCATGACTTGAAACTATAACAAGTTAAAGGATATGTGAGATATAGAACTAAGGCATTGGCTTCTGCCAAGCCATGTCACACCATCTAAGGCTTTCACAACGAGCCAAACAAGAAATGTTATGGCCATTCGACACGTAAAACAAGGAAGTCAAACATACGAAGATTCGGGGTCTCACAAAGGGTTTGAAGAGATGAAGAGTCATTGTCTAATTTTCACCGAAGGAACTTGGTAGGTTTATTTCAATAGAAATACAAAAGGTGACCTTTTAGACGACTTGATTCAGTGAGAGTCAGAGTGCGCCGATGTGTATATAGGTTAGAGTGAGTGGGGGGTGGGGTTTTTAGGTTAGAGAGTGAGAAGTTCTCTATCTATATGACAAGGGAAGATGCTTGGGTATTTTTGGGGCCAGATGATTATAATTGGTGTACTATTTGATGTCCATTATTAATAAGTAAGAATAATTTGGATGAAATCAATTGAGAAATTTGGGTTATGTGAAAATTTGAGTATTTTTAGTCCTTTTTTTGTTGTTTGTTTTAGGGAGAAATTCGGGCCCGTCCACTATGTGAAGTTTTTAATCGCTACAGTTTTTTATATTTTTTTAACTGAAAAAGACAATTTTGGAGCGAAAAGAATATGACTCGTAATGAACTGAAGACGCACCACATATCACTTAATGAATGCATCAATTTAAATCACCTAATCCAATTTATACATTGTGAGAACCCGAACCATACTTGTTTAACATGCTCTCGTTGTTTACTTAATATGTCTAATATGTTCACCATTCATGCTTGTAAGATATCTTCCATGACTACTTTGGTTGTGTGACTTTTGCTAAGTTATAAAGGTTGAGAGACTTTTATGCCTTGTACGTGCTTGTCTTGGGTCCTTGTATTCATGCCTTGACGTTTCGAGTTCCTTTCTAAGTCATTGAGAGTCTTAACTTCTTGGCTATAAGTTTCTTAGTATTGAAATTAGTCTTTAACAAGCTTAGATTGAGTTTCATACTTAGTTTGTTTAGCATTCATGATCGTTAGTTGTTACATCGTTCCCGACGTTCGTTTTCCTTCATTCCTACTTGTTTCGGGAGAGTTTCGATTGTGTTTTGAGTGTTGATTTATCCCCCTTGAATTACTTGAGTTGTTTGAGGGTCATTCTAGGAAAAATTTGAGGGCTTTTCTTTTCAATCTTGGCGGACGCAAGGTGATTTGGGCTTGCCCTCGCATGGAGGGCAGTAACTTAGAGTTGAGTGTTCTGGTGACCTTGCGGAGGCAAGGTGAAAAGGGCTTGCGGCCGCAAGCCTCCTATACCAGCACTTCGGGATTTTTTGATTTTTGAATTTTGGATTGAACCCTTAAACCCAATTTGAACCCTCACTTATATTGTGACCTCTTTAGGTTTATTATCAACCTTTGGATGTGTTTTAATTAAGGGACATAATGAATTGGCCAATAGAAACCTTAATAACTCAAGCATAGGATTGACCCTTTAGTGTGTTCATCCTCCCCAAACTCAAACGTTTCAGCCATTCTTCACTTCCACCATTGTTGAGCTGGTTCCTAGAGAGAGAGAGAGAGTGAGCTTGAAGATCCTCCACCTTGCATGCATCATTTCCAGAGATCCGGCCATCGGATTTTCGATTGGAGACCACCGAATCGAAGCCCTTGCTCCCTAGTTTCTTAATCCTTGCTTTATTTTGTCATCCAACCGTTTGATTTCAAATAAGGTAAGCACCCAATCCCCTGTTTTTGTATGCTCAATATCAAGCATGCTCCTTTCATGATAGTCTCTATTTCCATGCTCAAGAAGACATGCACCATGTTAATAACTTGAAATTCCTTAACTTAATTTTCTGTAAATTTTGGGTTAATGACTCACAATTGATAATTTGGACATGTGTCAAGTATGAATAATGTTCTAGAATGGATTTGAAATAACTTTTGTTCTTGGACTTGTTGTAAGTTATAACTTCAAAAATGATGATCATTTTAGGGTTCACAATTTGGGAACTATGATCTTGATGGACTAAAAGTCATGAATGACTTAGTAGTCTAATTGAAAATGAATCGAGAACATAGAAACGAGCCATGAATTGCATATAGCATTCATCTTCTACTTGGAAATAATTTAGTGATAACTCAACGGAGTTGCACTTAGAGAGTCATTTAACAATACCGACTCTACAATTAATCCCTACGACGTTTAGAGTTCAATTGAATTGTAAATTAGCTTTTGGGAATTCTTAACATGATTGATCACATGCTTGACTTGTATATCGTAGAGTAACATGCCTACTTGATTGGACGAGTCGCTCTTGTCAACCTCGCTCCCTTACTTGATTTATTATGTGAGTAAACATCTACTTGACTCGGACGAGTTCGCTCTTGTCAAACTCGCCCCTTACTTGATTTTGTGTGAAAAGTAAATATCTACTTGGCATACCATTAGTCCAGCTGGCATTACGTTAATTGTCTTGATGGTCAATGATGCATCGCCGTCATGAATTGTGAGATTCATGGTAGTGATGGGTCGCCACACCATAATCGTGCACACACCCTTCACTACTGATCACAGTGGAGAAGAGTACCTTGTTGTAACCAATGAGCGCTTGGAACAACACTATCGTGGTCGATGTATCATACACATACATCCAACAAATACAATCGTGATAACCTTGTCTATTTCAGGTCTACGAAGTGGCACCGGTTCTATAACATATCCTTATCCTACGTGATTTATTTAAAGCACTTATGTGAAAACAACGTGCATCGCGACATGAGAACTACGTGCTAGTATGACCTTGCTTGATAATCAAATATGATAACGTGCTATGTATGCCTTGCATTATATCCTATCATGCATATTGGTGGCTTACAAAGTCTTTATGACTTACACCCTCCCTTTTACTGTTTTAGATCCTAACTATCCTGGACCGTCTCATCGAGGTTGATTGTCTACTCTTGTTCGTGATCGTGCGCCTAAAGGTGGTAGCGTTGGCTTTTCATTTCTCTTTTGGCAAGGACGCTTGGGTTAAGCAAGTCACTTAGACTTAGCTTGGGAATATGTAATTATAGTGACTTGTGCTTGTGTAGACTAAGACTAATAGTACTACTTATGTTTCTAGTTGTTTGCTGGCACTTGTAGGCCGAGCCTTGCTTGCATGTATTGGTTCACTCGTTAAGACTTCCGTTGAGCATCCCATTAGCTCTTAATTACTTTTGTTGTTCCTCCGGTGTGTTTAGCCGTTGAAGTGTATATATATTAGCATGAATTGTTTAGTTGTTGGGTTCCGGTTGTAAATCCGCTGATGACTTAGTTTACTTGCTATTAACTATTATATCAGGTTCTAAAGTTTTAAATTATTCCGGCTTTTTAGTGTCGAGTTGTACTACGTGTCCAATGTTGCGTCACGTCAGTTTTGATAATTGAGTCCTTGCATGAATTGTAGTCCTTATTTGGACGACTTGACCCGCGTTCCCTCCTCGGGGTCGGGGTTGGGTCGTCACTTGCATTGCGCATTAAATCATAATGTACCAAACCTTCATCTCTCTTCTTTCATCAGCACAATCAAAAGATGTTCAAAATTAATGCATTTTACCTCCATTCCAAATCTAAATCGATGCATCACAATTTACAAATGATTCATTGTGATTCAAAATTGATGCATCGAGTTACAAAAAGGGTGTCTAAAATGAACAAATTTATATTCGGGCCTTTCATCAAACGGTGTATGCACAGTAACGCAAATATAAAAGTAAATTTATTTTGAATCATACACACAAACACATAATGAAGAAAAAGAAGAAGAAGAAAAAGGTATGAAGAAGGAAAAGAATGTGAAAACATAATTATGTAGTAACTACCATTCTTCACCACCCAACTTCCTACTCCTTTTCCTCTTTATACATAACCACCAAACTTTTTTTGCATCTTCGAGCAGACGAATTCGACGACGAGGGAGAAGAAGAAGAAGAAGAAGAAGAAGAAGAAATTTACATCGTCTATGTGATTTGAGCATTATTAGAGCAATTGTATGAAAGTGAACTTTTTCGGTGTAAAAAAATGATATGTTTATGCTGTTGAAAATTTGAGAGAAATGAATGACCTGCAATTACTCATTTGTTTTATGTAATTGAAATGTCATGTATAAATTATGTTGTTGAATTATATATATATATATATTTTTTTTGTGTTTTTTAATTGAATAGTCATATATAAATTATATTGCAGAAAATGTTGTTCTACAATATTTTAGAATTGGAGGTTATGTTTAGAAAGTTATACCAGACTTTAATTTCTCCTTTTTCGGATATAACAAACGGTGTTGTATTTGACTAATTAGTAATGTAATTTTCATTATTTTTATATATTTGTATTTTCAATAACCAACATTTTTTTATAACTACTACATTAGTACGAAACTATCATCTCTATCAAATTTTGTCATTTAGATGCGCATATCTATTATCAGTTGTTGACTTAACGAATGATGAAGATGATTCACACATCCAGATAGAGACGAATGCGATGCGTTTAGCATCAGAAGCATAAATAGACTAAGAGAATCTATCCCCTAGTAAGACTAACACTCTAAAACCATTCAAGACAAACAAAAAGTGGTCTAAGGTATAACCGAGGCCTCTAGAACGAACTACGCGAGTAAACTCTCGACCGAGTCGTGTTCCAACTACCGACTAGTCATGACTTGAAACTATTACAAGTTAAAGGTTATGAGACGTATAGAACTAAGTCATTGTCTTCTACCAAGCCATGTCACACCATATAAGGCTTTTGCAACTATCCAAACAAGAAATGCTACGGCCATTCGACACGCAAAACAAGGAAGTCAAACATATGAAGGTTTGGGGTCTCACAAAGGGTTTGAAGAGATGAAGAGTCATTGTCTCATGTTCACCGAAAGAATTTGCTAGGTTTAATTCTATAGAAATAAGAAAGGTGACCTTTAAGATGACTTGATTGAGTGAGAGTAAGAGTGAGCCGATGTGTATATAGGATAGAGTGAGTGGGGGTAGGGTTTTTAGGTTAGAGAGTGAGAAGTTCTCTATCTATATGACAATGGAAGATGCTTGGGTTTTTTTGGGGCCAGATGATTATAATTGGAGTACTATTTGATGTCCATTATTAATAAGTAAGAATAATTTGGATGAAATCAATTGAGAAATTTGGGTTATGTGAAAATTTGAGTATTTTTAGTCATGTTTTTTGTTGGTTGTTTTAGGGATAAATTCGGGCCCATCCATTATGTGAAGTTTTCAACCGCTACAGTTTTTTTTTTTAACTAAAAAAGAAAATTTGGGAGCGAAAAGACTATGATTCGTAATGAACCGAAGACGCGCCACAGATCACTAAATCAATGCATCAATTTAAATCACCTAATCCAATTTATGCATTGTGCATTAAATCATAATGTAACAAATCTTCATCTCTCTTCTTTCATCTACATAATCAAAAGATGTTCAAAACTAATGCATCTTACCTTCATTCCACGTCTAAATCGATGCATCACTATTTACAAATGATGCATTGTTATTCAAAATTGATGCATCGAGTTTCAAAAAGGGAGTCTAAAATGAAAAATTTTATAGGCCAAAATACAAATTTCCCCCCAAAGTATACACTCAATCCCAGATCACTACCCAACTTAAGTTTTGTGCCAATTTGGTATCTGATGTTGCCATTTGTGTCAATTAACTCCCCCGGCCCAACGTCCGTTAAAGAATTGACGTTAACTCTCACGTGCTCTTGCACGTGATGGGTAATTTCGTCATTTCCTTTTGGGTTATGTTAGCTGGGTGGGTATTTTGTTCCCGTGAATGCACTACAAAACAGGGCACTCGCATAATGGACGACCTATCCTGGCCGGATCCCCCCGAACCTCACCACCTCATCAACTCAGCAACACAATATTCGAAAAGTACGAGATGGGCAAAGCTACAGACCAAGGTACCTTCGCAAAGGTCTACTATGCCAAAACCTCGATACATCTAAAGCATCGCCATTAAAGTCATCAACAAAGACCATGTCAAGAAGGAAGGCATGATGGATCAAATCCAAATACAAATCTCGCCATGCGCTTAGTTCGTCACCCGAACGTCGTCGAATTGAAAGAAGTCATGGCCACTAAGCGAAAAATCTTCTTCGTCATGGAATACATTAAAGGCGGCAAACTCTTCGCCAAGGTCGATAAAGGTAAACTCAAAGAGGATATCGCCAGAAAGTACTTTCAACAATTAATCAGTGCCATCGACCGCCACACCGGTGTCTCCCACCGCGATCCGAACCCGAGAATTCGCTCCTCGACGAGAACGAAAACCCGAAAGTTTCCGATTTTGGGTTGTCATCGTTACCGGATCAGCCGAGAACGACGGCCGTTACATACCCAGTGTGGTACGCCGGCGTATGTAGCACCGGAGGTGCTACGAAAGAAAGGATACGATGGGGGCAAAAGCGGATATTTGGTCTTGTGGGGTAATTTTCGCCGGTGAAGGAGACCGGTAAGTTTTGGGGGAGGTTAAATGGGGCACCCGGTTTATCACTTTAGAGAGAGAGATGAGAGTGGGCCGAGTGGATGAGTGAGCGGCATTTTTGTCCCCCTGTTTTGTAAAGGAAATGACGAAATTACCCATCATGTGCAAGAGCACGTGAGAGTTAACGTCAATTCTTTAACGGACGTTGGGCCGGGGGAGTTAATTGACACAAATGGCAACATCAGATACCAAATTGGCACAAAACTTAAGTTGGGTAGTGATCTGGGATTGAGTGTATACTTTGGGGGGAAATTTGTATTTTGGCCAATTTTATATTTGGGCCTTTCATCAAACGGTTTATGCACAGTAACGCAAATATAAAAGTAAATTTATTTTGAATCATACACACAAACACAAAATGAAGAAAAAGAAGAAGAAGAAAAAGGTATGAAGAAGGAAGAGAATGTGAAGACATAATTATGTAGTAACTACCATTCTTCACCACCCACTTCCTACTCCTTTTCCTCTTTATACATAACAACCATACTTTTTTTGCTTCTTCGAGCAGACGTATTCGACGACGAGGGAGAAGAAGAAGAAGAAATTTACATCGTCTATGTGATTTGAGCGTTATTAGAGCAATTGTATGAAAGTGAACTTTTTCGGTGTAAAAAAATTGATATGTTTATGTTGTTGAAAATTTGAGAGAAATGAATGACCTGCAATTACTCATTTGTTTTTTGTAATTGAAATGTCATGTATAAATTATGTTGTTGAATTATATATATTTTTTTTTTGTGTTTTTTAATTGAATAGTCATATATAAATTATATTGCAGAAAATGTTGTTCTACAATATTTTAGAATTGGAGGTTATGTTTAGAAAGTTATACCAGACTTTAATTTCTCCTTTTTCGGATATAACAAACGGTGTTGTATTTGACTATTTAGTAAATTAATTTTCATTACTTTTATATATTTGTATTTTCAATAACCAACATTTTTTTATAACTACTACATTAGTACGAAACTATCATCTCTATCAAATTTTGTCATTCAGAGGCGCATATCTATTGTCAGTTATTGATTTAACGAATGACGAAGATGATTCACGCATCGCGATAGAGACGAATGCGATGCGTTTAGCATTAGAAGCATAAATAGACTAAGATAATCTATCCCCTAGTAAGACTAACACTCTAAAACAATTCAATACAAACAAAAAGTGGTCTAAGGTATAACCGAGGCCTCAAGAACGAACTACACGAGTAAACTCTCGACCGAGTCGTGTTCCAACTACCGACGAGTCATGACTTGAAACTATAACAAGTTAAAGGTTATGGGACATATAGAACTAAGGCATTGGCTTCTACCAAGCCATGTCACACCATCTAAGGCTTTCACAACGAGCCAAACAAGAAATGATATGGCCATTTGACACGTAAAACAAGGAAGTCAAACATACGAAGGTTCGGGGTCTCACAAAGGGTTTGAAGAGATGAAGAGTCATTGTCTAATGTTCATCGAAGGAACTTGGTAGGTTTATTTCAATAGAAATAAGAAATGTTACCTTTTAGACGACTTGATTCAGTGAGAGTGAGAGTGAGCTGATGTGTATATAGGTTAGAGTGAGTGGGGGGGTGGGGTTTTTAGGTTAGAGAGTGACAAGTTCTCTATCTATATGACAAGGGAAGATGCTTGGGTTTTTTTCGTGAAGTAGTCGACAGCTACCAGAACGTACTCATGGCCATTGGATCCCTTCGGGTGAATTTGGCCTATAACGTCGATTCCCCAAGTTGAAAAGGGCCAGGGGACTGTGGAGTTATATAAGATGTGTGGGGGCACGTGCTGCAGATTCGCGAAACACTGACACTTGTCGCAATGACGCACCCACCGAATACAGTCGGTTTCTAGCGTACTCCAATAGTACCTCTACTGGATAACTTTTTTGGATAACATATGACCATTTATGTGGGGCCCGCAGGTACCACCATGAAGCTGGTCCATGATCTGCTATGCTTTTGTTTAGTCGACGCATAATAGATTTAGGCCCTGATAATGCCTTTTGTATAGGTTGCCACTGCTAAACACGAATTGCGATGCCCACCTCTGCAGGGAGACTTTCTCTCTTTTGTCTAAGCTGGGAGGATAGATCCCTTTCTAAAGCAGATTTAAGATATTAGGATACTAGGGCTCGTGATCTGTTTCAGTAGCGGCATTGATTTTGAAGCAGTATGCTGGAGTGACCTTTTTCCCAACTACAAATGGTTGGACTTGGGTTTCTGCGGGAATTTGGACCAACGATGCTAGAGTGGCCAATGCATCGGAAAATTGATTTCTATATCGCGGTAAGTAGTGGAACAAGATAGAATGAAATTTAGTGGCAAGTGTTGTCAACTTGGCATGGTAATAGAGCTGCAGCCGGGGATCTTGGGTCTTCCACTTCCTTTCGACTTGATTTATAATAAGAGCGGAGTCTCTATAAACTTCCAAGTCTTTGGCTCCTTTTTGGAGAGCTTCTTCTAAGCCAACAATACAGGCTTCGTATTCAGCTGTATTGTTTGAGCATTTGAACTCCAACCTTATGGCCAATAGAGTGTGGGAATCTGTTGGGTCGATTAGCAAGATCCCTATGCCAAAACCTCTTTTATTTGCGGCTCCGTCAAAGAACATTTGCCAAGTTGGTGTCGTGGTTAGTAATTTCCAGGACACCTTCGTCTGGGAAGCCATGCTCAGCTGCATCTTCGGCTTTTAAGGGCAGATCGGCTAAATGGTCTGCAATTACGTTGCCTTTGATAGATTTGAGCGTGACATAAGTTATGTCAAACTCGTTAAGAAGAAATGACCACTTAGTCAGTCGGCTGGAAAGTGATGGCTTGCCGAAGATGTACTTTATAGGATCCATTCTGGAGATGAGCTTGATGGATCGTCCTTGCAGATAGGTTTTGAGCCTTTGCGTTGCCCTAGACTAGGCCGGTGCAGCTTTTTTCTAGTGCTGAATAATTTAGCTCGCTTTCTTGCAGCTTCCTACTTATGAAATAGATGGCGTTTTCATTGTAGGAATTTTCCTTTTCTTGAGCAAGCATAGCCCCTACTGACATGTCTATGACGGTTAAATATAGGAGGAACGGTTTATGCGTATGGGGCAGAGCTAGCACATGTGGATTGGTAAGGTAGGCTTTTATTTTTTCGAAGGCTAGCTGGCATTTCTCATCCCGGACTTGGTTAGTATTTTTCTTTAAGAGTTTGAAAAGGGCTCACATATGGATGTCGGTCGATGAAACGGCTGATATATTTCAATCGACCCAGGAAGCATTTAACTTCGGTTGGAGTTTTTGGCTGTGGCATCTCTATGATGGCTTTAATCTTTGCTGGCTCGATCTCGATGTCCTGCTCGGTTACCATGAATCCCAGGACCTTGCCTTTGGTAACCCCAAATGTGCATTTGGTGGGGTTAAGCTTCATTTGATGCTTCCTTAACCTTTCGAAAAAATTTCGAAGGTCTTTGATATGAGCGCCGTTGGCATCGCTAGAGTGCACGATCATGTCATCAACATAGACCTCAACTTCTTAATGGATCATGTCGTGGAAGAGGGTGGTGGCAGCCCTTTGATATGTAGCCCCAACATTTTTAGCCCAAATGGCATAACATTGTAGCAGTAGGTCCCCCAGGGAGTAGTGAATGAGGTTTTCTCCTTGTCTTCTGCTGTCATTTTGATTTGATTGTAGCCCAGCATGCCGTCGACGAAAGATCTGATTTTATGAGTAGCGACGGCGTCTACCACAATATCAATATTAGGTAGAGGGAAGTCATCTTTGGGCGATGCCTTGTTGAGGTCGCAGAAGTCTACACAAATCCAGACTTTCCCGTTGGGCTTGGGAACGGTCACTATGTTGGACAGCCATATCGGGTATTCAACTACCCGAATAAATTTGACGTGCAGCTGCTTCATGATTTCTTCTTTTACTTGCAGTGACCATTCCAGTTTAATTCGGCGAGCTTTTGCTTAATTGGTCGAGCATTCGGATATATGGGGATCCGGTGTCCAACAATGGCTAGATCCATCCCAGGCATATCTTTATAGGACCAGTCGAAGATGTCTATGAATTCTTTGAGGAGGTCAATAAGTGCTACCCTTTCAGAGCCTTGCAGGTAGCTACCGATTTTGATTTCTTTTGTTTAATTGTTCAGCCCCAAATTGATAGTGGACAGGTCTTCATTGGCAGCTGATGAATGATGTTTTTCCTGGTGCTCAACTGACTTTACAAGCTCAAGCAAGTAATTTTTATCTTTTGGGTCCATTTCATCAAATGACTCATTATTATAATTATTTAATGTGTCTTTTAATGTAGGTGCAACTAAGGAATAAGTAAAGACATTAAGATTATCATTAATAGCGAACTGTACAGGGTTATTTACATTATTGAGGACCTGGGATTTGAGATCCTCAATTTTAGGGAGCGGATCGGTAGATGACCAATCCGTAAAGCTAAGAGAAGGATGGGAAATAGAATATCCGAAGCGGTTCACCAGACTTGCGGTCGTCAAGAGTAGGCCGGTCGTAGTATACCAATTCTACAGAGGCTTATCAATAATAGGCTCAAACTCAGCAGGGAGTTTGTTATAATTAGTGCCTCCGTCTATCATACCCAGAAAATTATCTCCCAAACTTTTATTAGAAACTCTTGTTATTGAAAAGGATATTTATAGCACCTTTATTTCTGGCTAAATAGGTTCACTTGCCCTTTAAACCTCCTTTGCTTGATTTGTTTCAAAGATTCTTGTACCTGCCACCGTAATTATCTCGTTGTCGATAAGATCTTGAATTGCGTTTCTGAGTGAGTAACACTTATCGGTAATATGTCCACTACAACGATGGTACTCACAATACTGGGCATGATTCCATGTAACAGGCAATTGATTTGGCGGTTGATAATTAACAAATTATTTCTTTTGGAATTCATGGGGTCAATTGCTGAGAATAAGTATTTGAGGGATCGAGAGGAAGATAATTCTTTTGGTTATGGTAGCAGACATTTAGGTGAGGGAGATCGGGGTTGATTTCTGGAGGAGATGGATTAGAATTATGAGCATTTGGAATCATATTACTTTGGGCAGTAGGGTTAATATTTGGCTGGTGGCTAGAACTTTGTTGTTTTCCAGAGGCTTGAAAAAGGATATTTTCTGAGGTATCATGATAACTTGTTTCAGGAAGGGGAGAAGTATTAGGAACATATTTCAAGATTTTGATCTTTTCGGAGAGCTGGGCAGCAAGAGTTTCTGAGAAACCTGCTAAAAGATCACTAACCACCTGATTTGTTATTCTTTCCGCATGGGCATCCAATTCTTCTTTTAGCCAAGCTTCAAATCCAGGAGGAGATGCATACTCAGGAGTTTCTTTTTCTGGTTCCCAGCTATTCCAATCATTGCTAGTTCCCGTCATAGCTTGTTTATTTTTAGTGGCCATTTTGCTCAGATCTGTATCCTCTGAGGCGATTACGCCATTTCGATCATCCACGATACTCTCTAATACATTTTACGCACTTGTTTCCCATATTAATCGGACAGTATTATCTTTGTCTTTCCAAATTCGGGCCAGGTTTTCTGAGGAAAATGAGTTTGGAGGTATCAGATAGGTTGGCTGAAGGCTTTCTGGGCTTGTAGTACAGCGTGCCTTTATTAATATATTTTATTATTATTATTTATTCCTACAAGTGACAGGACAAGCACCTGCTTTGTTTTGATAGTCTCAGGACTATTCCTGGAACAGTGGATTCTTTCTCCAGAGTATAGGACCCTCGTATTCTACATGCCTTTCGGCTCCCCAAGATCGGACCGATCTCAGGCGAAGGGCCTATACTCTTTCCAGGATCCACCATTCAAAATGGTTTAAGTCGAGCATCAGAGAATAATCAATCAGCCCTTGTGTATTATTCTTTTTCTTGCGTTTTTTTTTTCATTCACATTTTTTTTTCATCATTTTTTTTATTTCATTCATTTTTTTAATTTTTTTTACAGGGGCTGATCAACGATTCAGAGATGCAAAAACCGGTCGGTCTTTGAAGTGTCCTGAAAATCTATATGCAATCTAACGATGGCTTATGCAGGGGGTAAGCTAGTCATGGTGTAGGGTAGCAATTCGGAATATATTTGCATGCGTACACATGTGTGCAACATCTAAAAAGCAGTAAAATCTCTTTTTTTCAGATATAAAGCAGAAAATAAAACAAATATGGTATGTCTTGCTGTTATTTATGGATTTTCTTGGCTTTTTTAGTTTGAGCGCGAGCAAGCAAGCAATCACATCAAGAAATAGAAAGAAAAGTGTGGAATCTATCTATTCCTATTAATTACAAGTTTGTTCTAATCCCCAAAATAAAATGACAGAATGAAATAAAATGTACAAATTTTGCGTAATAAAAATAAACAGAACAGAATAATAATATAGAGCAAAAAATAAGGCAATAATAAAAATAAAGCCTCGACCCTTTTGTTATGCTGCCACTAATTTATTGCATATATATATTTTTAATATATATTTTTGAAAAATATATATTTTTAAATATACATGTAACAGTGACTGGAACGAAACTGCTGCAAGATGGAGGATCATATCCACAAATATATACACGGATGTATAGAAATGCAATATTCAAATGCTTAAAGAAATATAACAAGTATACTTTAGCCAGAACCAAAAGAAAAACAAAAAAAAGTTTTTTTTTAACTGAGTCTAGCCCTCCATTTTTATTTAAAATAAAAACGATCACCCTAGCAGAGTCGCCACTGTGGGTGCCCCGGGTTGCGGCCCACGCCTCGCGCTCCCTTGGTTAGGGGAATGCGGCGTGTGGATGCGGACACCACGCTTTCCATTCCATCCTCCCTTATCTAGGAGAAGATGAAATAAAAAATGCGGAAAGGGTGCTCTCAAAAAGCGCGTTGAATACACTTCGGTCACTTTAGTAATTTTTGGTCCGTTATGGGAGCTATGAGTTTGCTGTATCAGGTTATCCATTTTTTAGGGGATAATAGGATGCATGAATACATCACTCTTTCATTCACATCTTCCCTTGTGTAGGGAAAATGGAAAGTGCAAGAAAGGATGTTGTGGGCCCCACTACAGACTTTATAAAAATTATCTTATGGCCTATTTCGGATCACTATAAGCGCTTTGGGTTTTCTATATCATGTTATCCCTTTTTTAGGGGATACCATGATATATGAATACATCACCCTTTCATTCTCACTTTCCCTTTTCTAGGGAAAAACGGAAAATAATAAGAAAGGATGTTGCGAGGCCTCACTGCGATCCAAAACGTTTTGACAGAGTCGCCATCTTTATTTTAAGAAGAAAATAAATAAAAAAAACCAAAAAAAGAAAACCAGAGAATGCAAAAACGGGTTCGGAGGCTAAGTTACAAGTTGGGAAGGTGCTAGGCACCCAACTCGCCCTTTCGGTATCAAAAACTGTTTTTGGCTAAAGTATGATTTTTGTTATATTTTTTTAGCAAATAAATAAAGCATTAAAAGAAAAAAAAAACAAATGCATCCATATCTACATCATTTACGAACTTGCAGCCGCCTCTTTCCAATAATTACAAATATATTTTAAAATATTTATCCATAATAATGACTCTTTTTAATGCTATTTTCTAAATAAATCCGGGCAGCACAACAGCTTATATTTTTTACATTGGGTCGAATGGAAAATATTTTTTTATAAATTAATGCTTTTAAAGGCTCACCTTTTAGAGCGTGGTGTGCTCGCTTTGTCCTTCTCGAGAGAGGGAGTCTTTTTGCTTTGCCGCCGATCTTCTTGTTCGAGGCAGTGATCGCTTCCGAAGATTGCTTCGGGCACCAGTAAAGCAGGCGGAGCAATCGCTTTTTTTTTGCTTCGCCGGCGAAATCGGACAAAACAACTGCTTGTTTCTGGCTAATTTGGTCTTTTTACTCGGGCAAAGCAACTGCTGTTTCCGAGATTTTTGGACCGGGAAAATAGGGTGGATACCTAGCTGAGGGGCTAAGGATCACTTTGACCGGTTGGATTTGCGTTTGGAGGAGTTTTGGCAGGGCTTCGAGACTTTATAGGAGGGAGCGCTCACTATCTCTCGATCGCTCACTATTTTCACAGCGTAACAACAACGCTGAAAGCTTTGGGGAATTTTCGGTGTCCTGAAAAAGAACCTCGGGGCCTCTATTTATAGGCTGAGTGAGGGACATCGAGGGAATTTCTTTTTCTCTCTTCGTGCTAGTTTTGCTTGTACCGCGTGCTCGATAAATTGCACAATGCGTTAACTGTAGCACTCCTGTAGTACTTTGGGAGCCACTATAGCTAATCTGGGCACCGGGATATGGCATTATGGGCGCCGTGCCAGGGCCTTCTTTTGGCCGCACCAGACTTCTATTCTCAGCCACTTTTTGTCACTTTTAGTCCCTGCATTTTACTGTTTTGCACATCCTGCTTTGTCTTTTATATTTTAATACCCTATAACTTGACATTTGTTAAGTTTTAACATGTTTTGATATCACATGTCAAAGTTACATGCCAGGGGTATGAAATTGGGGTGTCTACAACCAGAACATCAAATATGTAAAACAACGGAAGACTTAAATAAAAGCAATAATAAACATAGAAGTTTATCAAACGATCTACAAGCTATGCTTGTAGATCCATCCTTGTGGCCAAAAAGATTTCACTAAAATGGATTATGAGTTTAACAAAACAAATTGTGAAATCACTAAAATACTAAACCTCTCACAAGACAACAAGTCTGGAGAGGAAAACCCACAAAAACAAGGTATAGAAAACTTGTGATTAAAAAATAAGTTTCCTAATAACTTAGGAAAGCAAACAACAAAAACAGCCAATGCAGCTCGTGATGAAGCTGCATCCGGATTCTGAACAGTTCTCAGTTTCTTCTCTTTTTATTTCTACGTGTATTCAGCCTCAGTTTGTCTGTCCGAAATCTTCATATATATATATATATATATATATATATATATATATATATATATATATATATATATCTCTATGTGTGTGTGTGCGCGCGCGCTTGAACTAGAGTCCTACACAAATAGAAAAACACAACAACTCTAAGAAGACAAAAGATTAGGAAATAAATCAATTAGTTTCCAAATATAGTTTCCTAATTTAAGTCAGAATCTATCATAAGATTTTATCAATTTAATTAAAGACTATTTGAGAGCTTTTTAGAAGTGTTTAATTATGATAACATTTATCATCGCTTTAAGACCAAAAAATTTATTTAATATGATAACTTCTTAACATTGCTTTTGAATCAAAAAATAACATATTAATAAAATCAATAAAAGAAAATAAGACGACCTTATTTACCCTTAAATCTACTAATGCTTTACCAATAGCTTACTTCCGGTTTATATTTGGTTTATAATATCTTGTCTCCCAGTCCTCAAGCTCAAGGTAACAGAATACCATTTACTGAGCATTTTTCTTTTCTTAATTCATTTCTACCGTTCTTTATTGGAAACATTTAACTAGTTTGTTTTTTTACATGTAGCCGGTAGCCCCATACACTGACAGAAATTTTAGTGGTAGATAGAAATTTGACGTTAATTTTTGGGCAATTTTTGTAAAACAAAATGATTTTTTTGTATTTATTTGATAACTAGTTTTATACTCATGCGTTAAACACACGGACATATATATTTTTTAATCAAATTATACTCAATTAAATTATAATCAAACAAAATGGAGACAAAAAACAAAACTAAAATAAGAGATTATTTCAATGAATAGAAAAATATCATTTGATTCATTTGATTAAAAATTAATATGAAAATAAAGAAATATATGTGTCAGTTGATTAACAATAAATGTGTATCACAGTGTATGGATTTTCAGTAGCGACACGTCGATTTGGATTCACGATGCATTAATTTAGAATCGCAATGCATCGTTATGAATTGAAAGTAGACCAGTTTGAAAGTGAGGCATCGATTTAAAATCGTAACGCATTGCTATGGAATGAGAATGACAATTACACAATTTTGAATCATGCATGGCAATGTATAAACTGATGCTTATCGCAAGCGTGTCTAATTCATTAAATCTATACTCGTCCTTTCATATCAAAAATGTTTTTTTTTCGATTAAAAAAGCATAGTTGACAGTGGTTGAATATCTGTTAAAAGAGACTGACCCAATTTTCACCATATTCTTTTCAAACCCTTAAAAGACAAAAAATATAAATGGGTCTGACGTGTTCATAACCCGACACATATTAATTGAATGACAAAACTTACTCTAAACAAATTTAATTGATGATGATCGATTGAAAATTGACTCAAATAATTTTATTTGTATTGATTTAAGCATGTTTATTGCTTATTTCAATATCAACAATCAATAACAATTAAAAAGACAAATTTAATCTCTTGGCTTTGTTACTTCGCCCCACTTACGGATATTAAAACGACATCGTTTTAGAATATATATATAAAACTCTTGTCTTGAGTCTCGCTACCTCTTGTCATGATATTTATTCCATCAATCTTGCTCTCTCACCGAAGAAAAAAAAAACTATTAACTCAACTTATGGAACCAAGTCTCATTTTAGTTTTTCTTCTTCACTCTCTTTACTCATTATCCCTCTCCCCATTCTCTCTCCTCGAAAATATAGAACTCTATAAAAGGGGATCATCAAGGTAGCTTTCCAACTGAGATTACTTGAGCACTCTACAATTTGATGTAAATATGATTACTGTTTGAACACAACGACAAATCAATTCGTTCATGATTAAATGGTCGGTTCATTTTTTTTTAAAGAGAAGTAACTTTGCACTTCCGAAACATTTCCTCTTTATTAGAGGAAAAATTATGTTTCAATATTGTTTGTTTCATTTTGTTATTTACCATTATATAGTTCTTGTTACTTGAAGTATTTATTAAATTTTATTTATTTCAAATCGATATATTTTTTAGATCTGTCAGTCATTTATAATTAATCATGTGCATTCGTGTTTTAGATGAACTTTTGATGATTTTTAAATTTTGAATATGATGAAATGGACAACAAAATTTCAAATCTATATATTTTTGTTGGTCAGTCATATATTTAATATCAATGATGAGTATTTGTAATTTTGTTCATAATATTTCTTTTAAGAATTTTGATCCGACGAAATAGACAAAAAAAATTCATAAATAAAATCATATATATATATATATATACAGATTAGTCATTCAGTTAGAATTAATTGTGAGTATTTGTGATTTCTTTCAGTGAAATTTCTTGCGCAAAGTCATCCATGATTTTTCTAAAGTTTATTTGGCAACAATGGAAAACTAATGGTTGTATACATAAAAGGTTGTGTTTGGATAACAAAGCAATGAATGCAATGGTTCTAATTCCTAGGCTCTAGTTTCAAGGAGTTATAGGTATTTAAATTTGTATTATTTAATTATATGATTCATTAAATGTTTGTTATAAATTGGAGGTTACTATTTTAGGGATGCAAATTTTGACGGAAAATTACTATTTTTAGACTACCTAGGCTTTATATATATATATATATATATATATATATATATATATATATATATATATATATTTTATATAATTTGTACGTTCATGCTCATTTATTGTCCGCTTATTTATACTCATATTATTTAACAGACACTTACTCACTTGTCTACTTTAGCCCATTGCTCTTATGGGCACCGCACACACCTGTCCATTTGTCACTTCTAGACATAACTTACCCACGTCTCTCTCTCTCTCTCTCTCTCTCTCTCTCTCTTATACAAGCAAGAAATACACACTACAATGCCAACCTAATAACATAGTTGTACATACCCCAATTTTGTACTCCTACGATATAATGTTCTATAATATTAATAACATATATTTTATAAATTTATTGGACAAACAAATATTACTTTTCGTTATAGTTTCAGTTAACTGGACTTAACGGAGTTAAATCATATAATACAATAAACAACACAATACATAACAACAAGGGTCCCTGAATGAAACTTCAATTTGGCAGTAAAAATTGGATGGAGCCGCTCCATGCTCCTCTCCAGGCAGCTTCAACATTGTTGTTTCCTTCAGTTGCCTCGTGCATTTTGCGTGTTTCGTCCCCAAGCTTCTACCTGACATGCCATGCATTGATATCGAGTGAACATTGTCATTTGATCGACCGTTCCTCGCCTATAAATAGAGGCTTCGGCCCTTATTTCTCAACATCCAACAACATACACTACTACACACACCATAACACATTCATGACACTTACACACCTTCTCGAAGCCTCCTCTACGAAGAGGTCAAAGAAAAAGAAGAAAGTCTCCTCGATCTACACCTTGCAGCGAGCCATCCGAAAATCCAGCCTTTGCCCCCCGGCAAGCCGATTACATACAAATACACATACATACACACACATATACATAAATACATATACACATAAAAGGACTTTCTTTCTCAGAAGGATATGAGAAGCACACTTAACGTCTTCGAGCACCTAGTAGGTTAAAGTCTAGGCGTATATACTGGGTCAGACATTCACACTACAAGAGGTAAGTCCAAATTTATTTGTCTTGTCCCGCTAATATAACTGTAAGATATGAATATTATGCATGCAATGTAAATAATAATAATATTATAATAATTAGATATAATAAATAATAATATAAATAAAGTAGTTATGCATGTAATAAATATATAATTTAAATAATATATATATATATATATATGCATGCTATATATATATAATATTTAGGCATAAATTGATTTTAAAAAATTATTAGAACTGCAAAACCGAACCAAATAGTTTGAAAACTATGAAACTGATAAGAAGCAGTTCGGTTCATAATTTTGGTCAAAAGAAAACAATTAACACTTTTAGCTTCAAAGGAGGTAACTAATGTAAGGAGTCAAAGTTTGACATGAAAATGATCTTCATGAATTTGGCAAGAAGATAATAATATCTGGAGGTGGTAAGTATGCACCATTTTCATGAAAATGATCTTTCAACAAGCGTCTCCAAGTTGGTAATTAATAAGCACTAGAGTTGTAGTTTAACATCAAAATAACTTTCATGAAAATGACTTACGACAATTGATTTTGTTTCTCCAACATCAAAACACAATGTACACCACCACTACCACCACTAAAAAATGAAAAAAAAACTTTGTTTTTTCACAAAATGGTTTACTATTAGAAACCTAAAATCTAAACCCAACCCTATACACTTTGTCACACCCCAAAAATCACCTCGAGACATGAACCAAATAACCCAAAATAAAATCATGTAACTCGCTGCGAAAGAACAATTAAATAGCTAGTATTTCTAAAAAATATCAATACTTGATACAAACGATTTTATTACAATTTTTTATAAAGCCCAAATAAAATACATAGATATTTTATATCAAAACCGAGTGCTCTGTTAAACCTCGAGCACCCAATTGTTATCTAAAACTCGATCAAATCTCAACTGCATAACTAGAAACTGTATAGGGTGAGCTTGTGGCCCAACAAGAAAGGGGATACACAGCACCACATAATAGAACAAGACATATGATACAAATACTAAATCCATGGATATAAAAATATGGACTAAATATTATTACCCAAAGAACGATATCGAGTTTATTCAAATAACAACTGATCACAAGTTACAATTCAATATACTAATTAACTTATGTCATGTTGAGATTATTGATAACGAGCACAACACACACATGCACTCAATAACATGAGTCTCAATAACAGTATCCAAATTGTTCATGATCGTTCCACTAATGAGTATCACTAAATCATTCCAAATAATAAATTACCTGACCAAATAGTTTAAAATAACAGATTCTCAAATCAATACCGAAAGTTTACCAATAACAAGAAATATGTTTCAATAATAGGAGTACGAATTAAACATAAATATTATAGAGACACTCACGTGATTAAACTGACACAAAATCAGTAATATATAATCTGCCTTACCTCAAAATAAGATAATATTTACCAATAAAAAACGCTAAAAATCTTCCTTAATAGACTTGGAGTCAAACCCATAAATGATGAACAACACACACACACACATGCACGGCTTGCACAAACACGGCAACGGAGAAGGAGAAATGAAATATATAGTTTCTTTTTCACAGCTTTGAACTGTAACGAAATAGGAAAATAATATATATATATATATATATATATATATATATATATATATATATATAAGTGAGCTAACAAAATATTACAGAGTCAAATATGACAAAAATGTTATTAAATTCATTTATTTATAAAAATCAAAATAAATAAAATATCGGGGTTATTTATACACCCTTGGGCCACTCTAAAATGAGAAGTTGCTTCAATTTTATTATTATTATATTTTGTGTCTGTGCCTATGGTATGGTGTCGGTACAGGACTTCATCAAAGTATGAAGCGAGTAATATTCAAATAAATCAATGTATGATTGAATTTTGTTAGGGTCGGATCAATATACACTACAAAAAAAAAAAAAAACACAACACACACACACATTTTATTGTATGCAAAATTTATGACTCATCATTTGTCAAAAAGAGTCTTGTTTTTGTTCATGGTAACATCATTGTTTTAAAACTCCCCGCCTCCCCGCTTCCAGGCCCCGCTAGCCAGCCCTCTCTACCGCGACTTTCTTGGTCGCGCTAATTACCAAGTCGGCATCTACGCGTCAAACCTCGCCGACCTTAATTTATTTTTGTAGCTTTGATTTGTGGCATGCGGTGGAAGGAAAAGGAAGGGGCGGGCTGAGAAGAAGGGGAGTGGTAATGGTGAGGCAGAGAGGGAGGTAATGGGGCGAATCGAGTAAAATATTTTTTGTTTTAGTTCTAAACTTGTCTGGTTTATTGCTTTGGGGTTGTTGAGAATTGAGATTAATGGTAGGTTTGTATATTTTTGTTCATTTTACAAATATAGACAAGTGTTTGATAAACTGACAAACATAAAAAAAATTAAATTTGTATTCAATGTGTTTGATCTTTGATGTAAATTATAAAAAAAAAAGGTAATTATGCCTTAATTCTAGCCCCGCCCTCGACCCTAGGCCGCTAGTGGTAGTGGCGCCACGCCTAGGTGCTGCGTGATCGCCTAACGATTTTTAGAACCTTGGGTAACATACATGATACTCTAGTCCAAAGTCTTTCAAATATGTTCAACAAAGAAAACTTAACTTACAAAATAACCAATTTAAAATTAACATACCTAAATAATCAATTAAAATAACATGAGCAAATTTTAATGAATCATTTCATGAATGAACTTCGTAGAGATCTAAGTCACTTTACCAATTAATGCAACATGATATTTCAAATTATGCACAATTAAGTGATTGTCTTTTGTTAGGCCTGACAATTGTAACTCATTATCCATTAATCTACTCATCTCAACCCATTAATTATCCAACCTAACCCAATCCATTAATATTTTTGGGTTGAATTGGGTAACCCGTTTCAACCCAAAAATATTAACAAGTCGGGTCGGGTTAAAACGAGTCGGCCCTATTACCCATTTCGATCCATGATTTTTTATATTATAAATTTATGTTTTTTGGGAGAAATTTTTTGGGTTGAGACGGGTTGACCCACTTTACCCCGTTACCCGTTTCAACCCGAGTCATTTCAACCCAACCTATTTGACATTTATGTTATAATGAGTTTCGATCTGTTTCAACCCATTACTTATTCCAATCCAACCTAACCCCACCCAATTGCCAAGCCTATCTTTAGTGAAAATATTCTATAAAGTTTGGAGGCAAAAAATCAATTTGAAATGTTATTTTATAAATTAATTATCCAGTCCTCAAAAAAATTATATTTTTCTGGTTACACTTTTTATAAAACTGTGATATTTTATTTACTTTCGAGTATTAAAAAATAACGATTTTGATCCCATTTTTGAAATATTTGACTCAATAAAATTTGTTGACTCACCGTTAATTATATATATATATATATATATATATATATATATATATATATATATATATATATATATATATATATATAAATATATTTGGGATGAGTTAAAAATTGGAGGAATCTTTGTTACTCCCATCTTTAAAAAAGTTAGTTCTAGTTGACCCGATGTATAATTTAAGAAAAAAAAAATTGATTTGATTATTTATATTGGTTTAATGTGTAGTTTACTTTTAAGTCGATTTGCATTTGGCCTATAATTAAAATATAGTGAAAAAGTAAAGATAAAGTAATAAAAATAATTTTTAAAAAGGTAAATTTTAAATTGAACAATTATTTTAAGACAGGAAAAAAAAACTAAATTTGGACCATAATTTATAATGGGGAAGTACATATTTGAGGTGGGACCCATTATCATGTCATATCATTTTAGTGCATGGCTGATTGTTTTGATATTTGTAGCCTTTTCTTTTGTTTGGTATTGCCAAGTGGGAGAGTAGGTTTGAGTGATTGACTGGATTCCTTGGCATAACAGATCATACGTCCTTTTACTGTGACTCACCCGTTTTTTCTACGTGGACTAGTGCTAAACTGGTGCGTTGGCATTGAACTTTTTTAATTAAAGGGGAAATTTTGATCAGTTCTTCTTTTTTTTTTTAATGTTTTTAATCATGAAAGTGTATTGTTTTTTTTTTTTTCAATCATAGGAAAAGATCACTTCTGAAATATTGTTTCAAAAATATCATCGTTTTTTTTAATAGTTCCAGCAACACATTTTAAATTCGAAAATCACGATTATACGCACAAAATGAGGATTAACCTTCCCGGTCAGGTCTAGGGGGTAGCGTCCCTTTGTGGGGGTTTGGGGGCAACGCCCCCGAAAGATAAACTGTTTTTTTAATTAATGAAATACGAAAGTATAATGGATATGTACTGGTTTGAAAGATTTTTCAGTTGATATGAAGACAGAGAATGATGAGGAAGAAAAATACTTACGACGGAGGAGATTGAAGAAGAACATGGAGAACGTAAACTCGTTTTTTATGCTATTGTATCACGGTGTAAAAATGAATTAGATAATATTTGTTCACCACAGTTCAACGTTTAATTTTCTAATCTGTTTTTGCATCATGATTCATTAATTTCATTGTATTATTTTTGTACTGCGGTTCAAAGATTAATTTTCTAGTCTATTTTCGCACTGCGATTCTTAATTTCATTGCATTACTTTTACACTGCAGTTCAAAGTTTAATTTCCTAATTTATTTTTATACCGCGATTCATAAATTTCATTACATTAATTTTTACACCGCGATTCAAATTTTAATTTCCTATTCTATTTTTGCACAAATTTCATTGTATTAATATTTACACCGCAGTTCAAAGTTTAATTTTTTAGTCTATTTTTGAATTTCGATTCATGAATTTTCAATACATTAATTTTTGCACTGTAGTTTAATAGTTCAATTGCATAGTTTAACTGTAACGCGGTGAAAAATAATGGCCTCCGTAGCGCAAATATGGTTCATTAAGGGTATCATAGCTATTTTGCCACAAAAAGTGATTTTTTTCGATTGAAAAAAAAAGTACTGTAGTGATTAAAAACTCCAAAAAGTGAATCGATCCGTAATTTTTCCTTAATTAAATTGTACTCAAATAAAATGAAAATTATAAACAAAACAAAAAAAATAGAAAAAACATGATGAAGAAAATAACCTACTAAAAAAATCTGAATTTTAAATTAGAGACTTGTATATTCAAGATTTTTTTTATATGTTCAAGAACTAAAAAAATAAAGTTATATTTTTTTGGTTATAAAAATTTCAAATATGATGAAATGGATAAATATTTAAGATATTATCGTCTTTCTAGATACTTTATCAGTTATTTCAATATATTGTAATAAATGGTGAATAATTCTAATATACTTGAATTTTTTTAATACAATAACTTTTCAAAATATTTTTACAAATCTATAAATTTTCATAGCCATTTTACTTGAAAGTTGTGTAAAAAATTAATTCGATTTGTATTCTTAATGCATGCTACTTATTTTATAGTAGTAATATTTATTAAAGATGAC
The DNA here is from genome assembly GCA_013146195.2 of Codonopsis lanceolata. NCBI lineage: Eukaryota > Viridiplantae > Streptophyta > Magnoliopsida > Asterales > Campanulaceae > Codonopsis > Codonopsis lanceolata. The sequence goes on along the minus strand of CM028380.1, from coordinate 100,964,692 downwards.
GTTCCTTATACATACATATATATCTAACCTACCACCCTCGTTTGTCCTCCTATTATTTTTGTTGCTAGAATTATTTGAGGCAGCTACTTCCTGTGAAAAATAGGGTTTATCATTACGATGCTGTTCTTCAAATGTTGCATGTGAAAAATAGTACTATTTCCGTCCCTAAATTATCGTCTTTTTTTCTTTTTTTTGTCTGTCCCAAAATAATTGTCCAGTTTGAAACTTACATTTTTAGAACATAACTTTTACCATTTTACTCTTACTTTTTCATCCTACTTTAATTATAGGTCACATACACATGGACTATAAATGAAACTACATTTGGGTACAAAAAACTACATATTAAACCAATATAAATTTTTTATTAAACTGTACGTCAAATCAACTAGAACGATTATTTAGGAACGGCCGAAGTATATGAGATTGGCTTGTCAATTTCAAGGAATGCTTTAATTGGCCTTGAAATAGATGAGAGTTGATCATGTTAGCACTTGCCTTAGTTTAATGGCTTTGGAATAGGCAAAGAGAAAGAAATCACCATAAGGAAAAGAAAATAAGAGGAACAAATCCAGTCCGATTAAAGTTGACTAAAACCAATACCAGCAACCAGGGCCGGCCTTGTGAAATCGGGGGCCTAAGACCGATCATTTTGAACGGGGCCCTTCCTTTGTAACAATTTTTTAAATATATTTTTTGAATAACTAAAGAAACAATCAAACAAATATTTAAAAAAGACAATAAAAAAACACTTCATTTCACTCAAAAAACAAACAAACAATTTTTCATGTACAATTTCTTCTTTTTAGTATATAATTATTGTAGATGTATAATTTTCCATTAACATAAATTAATTATTAATCTCAATTTCTATATTTTAAAATTATAGAATATGTTCAAATAATCAAATTTTAATTAGAATACCACCAATTACCAACAAGTCACTCATTCACATACTTAAATGAGTAAAAATTTCAATTAGATTATCAAAATACCAACAAGTCAAAAACGGAAAAACCATAAAAATTGGGGTAAACCGCAAATGATTTCACTAATCACTGAATACTAATTAATAATTAATTAATAAGCTATAAGCTATAACTATTAACTATAAGTTAGGTCAAATTGAAGAAATCAAGAAACAAATGTTAAATTGTGCAATAAAATAATACTCCCTCCGTCCCTAAATTATTGTCCTCCTTTCCTTTTTTGTCCGTCTCAAAATAATTGTCCACTTTGAAACTTACATTTTTAGAACATCACTTTTACCACTTTACCCTTACTTTAATTATGAGCAACATACACATGGGCTTTAAGGGAAACTACACATTAAACCAATATAAATAATCAAGTCAATTGTTTTTTCTTAATCATGTACAATAATTTGACTGAGAGAGCAATAATTTAATCATATGCGAAAAAAATTATTTGGCTTTGGCATACCAGCAACACCATTGTTGTTTTTTTTACCATCTTCCTGTTAATCTTTTTATTTGTCACCTAAGAGAGAGAAAGGTGGCGGCTGTCAGCCTGGCCACTATGTAGTGTGTGTGGAAGAGGGCTTTGTATTTATTATGTGGGATAGTATTAAGTTTAATATTTTTTGTGTAAATAGATTTGTAAGAAGATTATACAATGGAAAGATATATTTTTAAGTAGATACGAAAATAAAAATGTATAAATAACAATGAACCCTACTAAAAAGATATATACGAAGATTTATACGAGAAGCAACATCAAGATCTTAAACTTTGGAATGACTAAAGGTTACTAGAAATATAATCATTTTAAAAAGAACATTGTATTATATGAAGTGTCTCATGGTGAATGGTTTTGTATGAGAGAATGATTTAAATTTCCAATTTTTGTACCGTAATTTTCTCAAATATATCATCTTCTTTTCGGTTGTGAGTAGGAGTGATAATTGGGTGTGAATTGATAGCTTTAGGTTAGACTATTATATATTAAGTTAATGAATAATGGTCTAACCCATGGGCAATGCTAGGGTCACTCTTATTTTACATCAAAATATAGATACTCTATGATATAACATACTCTCATTGGTTGGATATTTTGTGTGTCCCAGCACTTCAGCCAATAAAAATGTGTTACATCACAGAATACCCATATTTTGGTGCAAAATGAGAGTAGTTCAAGCATTACTCCTAACTCAAAGCTATCCATTAGCACCCAATTATCACCGCTATCGGTAAGGTCATGGAAAACGGTTGAACTTGAAACCTCAGGTTTAGGGAAGATGCAACTACACCACCCCTTCAAATGATAATACTCTCAAGTTGAATTATTTCTAGTATTTGCTTGTTCTGTGATATCTTGAATTACCTTTGTCATGTTGAGATATGAAGAACCACCTTCCTCCATTGCCCTTGCCGCCATATCCTTGAGCTTTCTAGCTCTATTTATCATGTCTTGAGCTTCCTCTCCTCCATCCATCAACTTGTTCACAGCCATCATAACATCATCCTTGGTCACCAACACTGCAAATTTCTCTTCAGAACCCCACACAACAGGAACCTCCACCCCAATCCTCACTCCAATCTTCAATATTTCCACAATAAATGTCTCATTAAAGAATTGATCGGCAAAATGTGGCCATGTTATCATTGGCAACCCGGCACACACCCCTTCTAGTGTCGAGTTCCACCCACAGTGTGTTACAAAACCCCCTATTGCTTGGTGTGACAATATCAATACTTGTGGTGCCCAACCATGCACTAGAAGCCCTCTCCCTCTTACCCTTTCTTCAAATCCTACTTCCATAAGCCACCTCTCAAATTCCTCTGGTTTATGGCGTATGCCCCAAATGAAGGGTCGGTTTGATGACTCCAATCCTAATCCAAGCTCTATCATTTGTGCAGTAGATAACCGTGATATACTTCCCAAACAAACATACACTACAGAGCTTGGCTCGAATGAATCCAGCCACTTCAAACAATGATGCTCATCAATGGCTGCTTTGTTTCCTCTTTCAGCTTTATCCAAGCTGTTTTTGTTGTAGAGTGAAGCAGGGCCTATGCACCACACGCTTTTACCTTTCGCCTTTGCGTATTCCTTGAAGTACTCCGGTTCCAACTCCTGAAAACTATTAACCACAATCCCATATGCTTCTTTCTCTGCTTCTTTAAGTTTGTTCCTGAAATCTTCTATTTCCGGTGCAACCTTTCGTCCAACCTTTGCTTTAGTAAATTCAACATGGTGGGGCAGGCCAGGCATCACAAATGGCTCTGTGTCAGAGGTAATTTCATCCATTATCCCCGACGTCGTTAAAGAGTGCATGCAGAAAAGATAGAAACATCCAGGGCCATGGAAAACAAGCCTCGGAATATTAAACTTTTTGGCCACATCCGTTGTCCAAGGAAAACACATATCAGAGATTATGCAACATGGAGCTGGTTTCAGCTCCTGCAGCACTTTCTCCACTGGCTCTTGTAGCATGCTAGTTGCAGAAAAAAACTTAATTGCAAGCTCTGCAGAAGGAAGCATGTCAAAGTTCTCACACCCTTCAGGCAATCCTACCTTGGCTGACGGAAAAGAGAGCTCACGCATATCAATTCGGAGGTTGGACTCATTTGCTCGAGCAATGACTGATTTGAATCTGTTGGCATTAACAAAAGTGGTGAGTATGGTAATGACAACACCTCGCTCTGCTAGCATCCTGGCTATGTCAACCATGGGAATCATATGGCCTTGAGCCATTAGAGGAAATAAGACCAAGTGAAGGTCCTTATTGAGCCATGGCAAGGAAGGTAACTGAAGTGTTGTTTTGAAGTAAATATTTCTGATTTTGATGGTTTCGTTTCTGAAGAAAAGAATCAAAGGTAATGCTGTTATTTATTCAACTTTTTCCAATAGTAGATGGTGATGTATGAGCTTACATAAGAATGTGGATGTTATTGGAGATCACGTGGCTCATGGGCAGCGGCGCAGAGCTTGGTTTTTTCTAGATGATATTGTTGAGGAGTAATGCTAGCCACTCAAATTTGTTTAAGGCAAGTTTCAGTATAAGTTAAAAAATTATGTTAAAAATATAACACATAAAATATTATATCATTTGATTATTTAGTGACTCTCGTACTGTTTGTCATTTTAGTTTAAAAGTTTTCACTATAAATTAAAAAATTACGTTAAAAATATGACACATAAAATACCACATCATTTGATTGTTTAGCGGCTCTTTGTCATTTTACCAAGTTTAACGATGGCAACTGTGAGAAAGTGGCTAGGCCCACACCTTTTATGTGACCAGCTTGCTTGCAATATTGGTTTGGGGAAAATAATGGTCCATCCATATTTTTAAGTTTTTGATCCAAAAGTTTATCTTTTTTTTTTTAATTGTAAAAGACTATTTTTTGAAATATTATTTTAAAAATGTCATTGTTTTTTTCAACAGCTTCGGCAATAAACTTTTGATTCGAAAATCATGATTGTGCTAAATGAAACGGATCGACCTGTCCAGCCAGGTCGCGGGGATCGAGGGGGCAGCACTTCTTCGTGGGGCTTCGGGGGCAACGCACCCAAAGCTAAAAGAATTTTTTGATTCATAAAATACAAAACAATAATAGATCTGTGCTGAATTGATTTTTTTTTTCCAGATGAGACGAATACGGAAGAGAAGGAAGAACAAGACTTATGACGGAGGAGATTAAAGAAGATGGTGGAGGACGTAAATTGATTCTTTATACTTTTGTACCGCGATACATAAATTTCATTATATTATTTTTGCACAGCGGTTCAAAAGTTTTATTTCTAGGTTTATTTGTGCACTGCGATTCATAAATTTCATTGTATTAATTTTTGCACTGCAATTCAAAGTTTAATTTCCTAGTATATTTTTTCACCGTGATTCAAAAATTTCATTGCATTATTTTTGTATCGCTATTCAAAGTTTAATTTCCTAATATATTTTTGCACCGTGATTCATAAATTTCAATTTATTAATTTATGCGCTACGGTTCAAAGTTTAATTTGCTAGTCACTTTTTGTACAATGATTCTTAAATTTCATTGTATTAAATTTTGCACCGTGGTTCAAAATTTAATTTGCTAGTCACTTTTTGTACCGCGATTCATAAAGTTTAATTTTATTGCGGTGCAAAAATAATGAATTCCGTAACACGCATACATTTCATTAAGAATATCGTAGTCATTTTGTCACAAAAAATAACTTTTTCTTATTAAAAATAAAAAAAGATGTATTGTAGAAATTAAATACTTTAACAAGTGGACCGACCCACAATTTATAAAAAAAACAAATTTCAAGTGGGTACAATTTTAGAAACATCTTTTCAACTAGGTCAATCAATTTTTTGGACATTTCATATAACTACAAATTGAGTGCCAAATGACAAAAATGTCATTAATGAAGATAAATCTCATCCCGCCTAAAAAAACCAAAAAATGTTGATAACAAGCCTTGGCATTAGGAAATCATTACTTTCAAATTAATAAAGAGAAACGAAAAAGAAAGTTGTAAGGAAATTTATTGCAAGTCATCCTCCTCTTCGATCCCCTTATGGAAATTTAATTAATTTACAGGTAATAATCCTTCAAACTAATAATGTTTTGAATCACAAAAAGTGACAGTAAATTAATTAATATTGAATCAATATATTTTTATTAGGTTGTAAGTTGTATCCTTTTTATTATCTTCTTATCAATTTTTATATATATATATATATATATATATATATATATATATATATATATATATACTATGTTAGTATATTATATATAATAAAATAATAATAAATACACATTGGTCCGGTTCGGTCGGTTCTGCTTTTTGGTTTTGGAAACCAAGAACCAATTGTCCTGCAAAAAGTCGGATCCATGACCAATCCAAAGTATTGGTCCAGGCCATTTTTGATCCGGATTCGGTCCTGTTCGAAAACTTCGCCACCCCTAGCATTAGGTTGACAATCCATGCATCAGGTTGACAAACCAGACATCAGGACTGTTTATTCAAAAATGTTTCAAAAAATGCCGATGTCAATGCCAAGGCTTGGCATCAACACTATTTTCACAGTTTATTCAACCAAATTTTTTTTTTAAATTTCAAAAATGCTGATGCGAAGGCTTGACATCAATAATTCAAAAATGTTTCAAAAAATGTTGATGCCAAGGCTTGACATCAGCACTGTTTTCACAGTTTATTCAACAACAAAAAATTCAAAAATTCTGATGCCAAGGCTTGCATCATGAAGACCAAAAAAAAATTTCAAAAATGCTAAATCCAGGCATCAGGTTGATGTCAAGGCTTGACATCAGGACCTCCATTCCCTGTCACTAACCCCGCTATCTCCACTCTCTCAGTCGCCCACCATTCTTGCCGGGTCTGTTCCCTCAATCTCCATCCCCTGCTACCTTTAACCAACCACGATCTTCAACCATCAAAGCCCCCATGGCCACCATAAAAAATCAAAAGTCTCTTCTATCATTAATACCCAAGCCACTATCAATCCATCTAATAAATTTGTCAGCAAACCATGAAGATGAAGACTCGATAATCGATCACGGTTCTCGATCGACACTCCAAATCTCGTAAAAGTCGTCACGTTCTATCTCTTTCTTTTATCATTAATATCTCGTGGTAAAAAAAAGAAACATATGGTTTAAAGGGAACCAAAATAAATCCAAAATGATAATGAACAAGGTGAGAACCAATATAGTAATCACAAATCTCATTGACTTCCAAAATACTTGGTAAAATAGTCGTTCAATGGTTGAGCAATTACTGCAAAAAGTGAAAATTTTGTGGACGAATTCCCAGGGATCCTCTGACAATTAGGTTGGATTAAAAAATAATCATTCCCTTTCTTGACCAGGGCAGCTTGTCCATACCTCACTATAGGTTTCACTGTTTATCCGCCATCGTCACTAGCGACATCCCTCTGATTCCAGCGAAACCTCTCTCCTGATATCGATGCCCCTCTCTCACCTTCATCTCATAAAGCAACCCCAGCCGTCGGCCTTGCCAACCCCCAGTTCTGGGTAGCTTCATCAGAGCCTCCAACGCCATTGTCAGTCCAGCCTCCAACACCCTCCTTCTTCATCTTCATTTTCAGTCAAAGAGGCAACACCCAACAGCCTAAAGATCCGACCTTCATCCCCAGTCCTACCGCTCCATCTCCAGCCAAAAGACCCAGGAACAAGCTCCACCAAAGCAGGCCCTCTCAGTTGTCTCTTTCGGCTTCCTCCCACGCATCATAATCCAATTAATTCATAAATCTGAGGTTTGTTTGGCATGTGAATTAATTTGAACTCTCCCAGTCTAGTTTTGGTTGGAATTAATTTTTTCTTTTAAAAACTCAAGCAATCACAAAAACCCAGCCCAATTCCTTTCTCCCTTTTTTCGGCTGAACCTAGTCAAAATAGAGGGCTTATTCCATTCTATTCCACCACTTGGTGACTCACCCGTGTTTGACCAAAATATCTAACCTCGTTTGTCCTCCAATTATTGATGTAATATCTTGTAAGACAATTTTAAGTGTTCTTATCCGTAAGATGAATCTATCTAAATTAAATAAGGTAAAATTAAAAAATCTCAATATAATCACTTAGTTTTTGAAAATTACAGCGCCACCCCTTTATATTTATATATGCAGAGTGTCACTTTTTACTATTAACAGTATCAATTTATAGTATAAAATATGTCACTTTTGGCCTTATAAGTGTCACTTTGTATTTTTAATGAAAATTATAATTTTTTCTCTAAAAAAGTATTACTTTTTAGGTTTAAATGTGTCACTTTTAATCTTAAATGTGTTACTTTCACTTGAAAAATGTCTTATTTTTTTATAAATGAAAATCATTACGTTTGACATTAAAGGATTACTTTATATGTTTCTATTATAAAATTATGAATTATTTCTTAAAAATTAATATATAGACAAAATTAACTTTTCATCAGCTGAGTAGTTAGTTGATAAAGACATGTAATTTGCAGCCCTGTTTGGAAACACTTTCCAGAATTAAAGAATGTTTGTGTGGCTCCTGTTATCTCTCTTTTCATCCATAGGAAAATATCAAGTTAGTAACATAACATGTTTCCTGCAAGCTACTTTGGGGCCAAAAAAATTTCCTAATCACATGGCAATAATGTTAAGGAAGGAACTAACATAAATGTTATTTATTGGTGTATTGCAGATTGATATCTACAAGCCACTTGTTATTATAAGACAAAAGGAAATGTAGGAGAGAAGAAGTAATGGAAGAAATTTTCCACTTTATTCCATACTGAGTACTATATACATATATATATATATATATATATATATATATATATATATATATATATATATATATGGTTTTTACCCCTAAGATACATTAATACATTGAATACATACAGTCACCTAATTAAACTAAGGCTATTTATACAATGAATCTCTAATGCAAAATGATAAGGATGACAAGAATATGGCAAAAAATAATTCTCTTTTATTAATAATGTCAATATATATAATCAGGGTCGGTCCTGAATTTTTGGAGGTTTAAAGCGAAAAAAAAAATAAGGAGCCCTTAAAAAATATAAACATATGAATTTTAGACGAACAATTTATTAGACTTTTCATCATTTGAAGTATTGAAAATGGATACTACTCATACATATAAGAAAATAAGTATTAAATAATTACTGAAAACTGTTATTTTTCATTCGTTAAAATAATTTACAATAAAAAGAATATATTTAATCAATTTTTTTCTTTTATTTATGTTTTGACTTCTAGATGGATATTTTTTTGGTAACATGTATTGTGCACTATAAATTCAAGTTAAAAAACAATCAACTAATAAAGCAAAGAATTAAATAAACATAAGAAATAATTAAAAATGATAGTAACATAATAATACAATTTGATTTTTGCTTGAAATATTGATATTATATGCCCAATCAATTATTATTTTTTATGACTCAGATAAAAATATTGATGGTCAACTAACTTTTTTTTATGAGTACATTTAGCGAACGCAAAATAAAATTAAGGTTGAATAACTCTACTAAAACCGAATACAAATTATTTAGCTTTATATAGTAACTTTTTATTCATTAGGTTCCGGAGTAATTAAAACATATTTAAGTAGATTTGAAGTTGATAATAAAAAATAAAAAAACTTAACCACAACAATTATACTTACAATACAAGTGGAAGATAAAGACGAAATATTATGAAATTATAAGCATATTTTTTAAAAGTTGATTATTTACGTAAAACATATCAAAATAATATAGGGGACTATTTAACTAAATCGGGGAAGTATATGATATAATATACATATAAAATAATACTACTAATAATTGACCGTAGATCCAAAATAAAAAAAATTACAAAAATGGAAAAGAAGGGGCTTGAACCTTTGACATCAAGTTTACACTCATCACATATACACCTACCCAATCCATTGCGTTAAATGACAATTTATTTACTATTGTTACATTATTTATACTATATCTATAAAATTAGCCTACACATATATAAAATTGTGCCCTCTTACATTGGAGGCCCTGTTCGATCGATCACTCTGAACCCCTCCAAAACCGAGCCGATATATAGTTACATAGAACCCTAGAATATCTTGATGTATAAAAAATAATAATATAGAATTATTTAAAAATAATATTGAGTAAAGGAAAAGTAAAAATCTACTTAATTTAGGAAACTAAATTTCTGCAGTTGTATTAGAAGAAGGAGAATTAATAGTATCCTTATCATGCTCCCGCAAGATGGACGTTCCTTGGATAAGTCCAATCTTGGAAATAAGAGACTCAAACCGAGCACAAGAGAGTGGTTTAGTAAGAGCATCTGCCAGCTGATCCTTACCGGAAATATGTTGCACACTAAGAGTATTGTTCTGAACTTGTTCCCGAACAAAATGAAAAGCAAGTGCAAGATGCTTCATCCGAGAATGGAAAACAGGATTGGCCGAATTATTTGTAGCACCAAGATTATCAGAATAAACAACAGGGGGCCGAGATTGGTGAATTCCAAGTTCAGACAAAAGGTTTCTAATCCAAAGAAATTCTGCAGTGGTAGCAGCAATAGCACGAAATTCTGCTTCAGTAGAGGAACGAGAAATAGCCCGCTGTTTCTTGGAGGACCAAGCAATCGAATTTCGGCCAAGATAAACAAGGAAGCCCGTGGTAGAAACATAATCATCGTTGTCACCTGCCCAATCGGCATCACAAAAAGCATGAAGATCAAGAGGAGCGTGACGAAAGAGCTGAAGACACATGTGCATAGTACCATGAAGATATCACAATAAACGATTAAGAGCAATCTAGTGGGATTCCTGAGGATGAGAAAGAAACTGAGCAAGCTTATTAACAGTGAAAGCAATATCTGGCCTCGTGAAAGACAAATATTAAAGACCTCCCACAATAGCTCTAAACTCAGTGGGACTGCAAATGGGTGTGCGAGTAGCAGAAGAAAGCGTAGGATATGTGACCATGGGAGTGGGAGAGGGTTTAAAGTTGATCATATCATGACGAGTGAGAAGATCATGAATATACTTGGATTGAGAAATAAGGAGGCCTTTGGCATTGGAAGTGACCTCAACACCGAAGAGGTAAGAGAGAGGTCCAAGATCTTTGAGTGAAAAACGGGTGGATAAAGTAGTGATAAAAGAGGTAATGAATGTGTGAGACGGACCGGTGACAATGATGTCATCAACACAAACAAGAAGATGAATGTGGTTCGAGTTTTTGGTATAAGTGAAAAGAGACGGATCGGAAATGGAAGGGGTGAACCCGAAAGTGAGAAGGAAGGATTTGAGCTCGGTGTACCAAGCCCTAGGGGTTTGTTTGAGCCCATAAATAGCCTTGGAGAGGCGACAAACATGAGAAGGGACAGTGGGATCTTCAAAACCAGGGGGTTGAGACATGTAAACCGTTTCATGAAGATTACCTTGAAGGAAGGCATTGTTTATGTCAAGTTGACGAAGTGACCAACCATGAGTAAAAGCCAAGGAAAGAATGAGATGAATTGTGACAGGTTTGACAACCAGACTGAAAGTATCATAATAATCAATGCCAGGTCTTTGATGAAAACCTTTAGCAACTAAACGAGCTTTGTATTTTTGAATTGAGTTGTCAGGATTGTATTTGATGCGGTAGACCCATTTACACCCGACAACGTTTGGAGCTTCATGAGAAGGCACAAGAGACCATGTGTTGTTTTTAATGAGAGCATTATATTCCTCAAGCATGGTGGTACGCCAAAGGGGAGAGGAGAGGGCTTGTTTGGTTGTTGTGGGAATGCTGGATGGTGAGGATAAAGGGGAAATATTAGCATATTTGGGATTAGGCTTTCAGATATTGTTAGAGAGGCAAGTGGTGATAGTTCTGACAGGAATGGGTGGGGGAGAAGAAATTGGGGATGGTTCGGTTAAAGGGGGGTTAGGGGCTGTAGAAGGCAGGTCGGTTAAGGGAGTGGATGGAGTTGGTATGGTGGCAGCAGGAGGGGCAGGAGGAGGATTGGAGGGAGGAGCGACTATATTGGTGGTAGGAGTGGTGGACGTGGGGATGGGATTTAGGACATGAAGGGAGAAGGTGCACCATTGGTTAGAAGTAAGGAGAGGAGGTGTATTAGAGGATTTGGAGAAGGACAGATAGGGGAACTCAATTTCAACAAATTGACATGGAGATGTAAGGACGGATAGGGGAACTCGGTTTCAACAAATTTGACATGGCTTTGAGAGGGTGTATAGAAGATTGGTGGTGGGTTGCAAGGCCTTTGAGAGGGTGAGTTTTGAAGATGCAAGGGACGGATTTTGGTGCAAGTTTGTGTGGTGAGTAAGGACGAAGCCATGGATAGTAGAGACATCCAAAGCTTCGAAGTTTGGTGTAGTTTGGTGAAGTTTGAAAAAGGCGAAGAAAAGGAGAGTCATTATTAAGTGTGTTAGTAGGCATGCAGGTAATGAGATAGGCAGTTGTGGTGAAGGCATGAGTCCAAAATTTGAGGGGGAGATTAGCATGTGTGAGAAGGGTGAGGCCGGTTTCAACAATGTGACAATGACGACGTTCAAAGATAACCATTATGTTCGGGTGTGAGGAGGAGAAGTGAGATGGGAAATACCTTCTTTGGATTAGAGAAGGGGTGAGTTTGAGATATTCGCCACCATTGTTAGAATAGACTTGAAGTATAGGGCAAGAAAAATATTTTTCCACAATGGCTTTGAAACGAGAAAAGGTAGCAAAGGTATCAGATTTATGTTTCAATGGATAGATCCAAGTATATTTCGTGTAGTGATCAACAAATATAACATAGTACTTGAAACCATCATATGAAAGAATTGGGGAAGTCCAAACATCAGAGAAAAGAACATCAAGTGGAGCGGAAGACTTAAGAGTAGAAGTGGAAAACGGTAACTTATGACTTTTATTGATGTTGTAAGCATTACAATGAGAAGAACTAGATGGAATTAAAAGAGAAAATTGTCTATTTAAAAAAGAAATAATAGGAGGAGACGGATGTCCTAGTCGATGATTCTAAGATTGAGTTGAGACTTTGGTGCAAGAATGAGCTTGTGGTGTGGACGGATGCCAAAGATAGATTCCATGATCAATGGTCCCTTGGAGGAGGATTTGATTGGTCGAGATATCCTTGAAAAAGAAAGAGGAAGATGAGAACTCAATGATAGCATTATTGTCTTTACAAAATTGAGAGACGGAAATAATGTTGCGAGAAATTAAAGGAACATGCAAAACATTTGTAAAGTGAAGAGTAGAAGAGGAAGTAGGAATAGAGAAGGAACCTATGTTAGAGATGGGGAGAGTGGAACCATCACCAATTATAACCGCATCGTCGCCATCATAAGGATTATGGAGTGCTAGGTTGGAGAGATCATGGGTGAGGTGGTTGGTGGCTCCACTGTCAACGAGCCAAGGCATGGGAGGGCGAGGATTGGTGGTTGCGGTATTGTATGCTTGTGGGTGGGTATTGTTGGAACGAGGTGGGCATTGTGGGGGGATGGCAGATGGGAAGGTTACATTGGGATAATCTCGCTTGAATTGGCGACATTGAGACAGAAAGTGAGCAACTGTAGACACCCCAATTTCGTACCCCTGGTATGTAACATGACATGAAATATAAAGACCTGTTAAAACTTAACCAATGTCAAGTTAAAGGGTTCAAAGATGCAAAAGACAAAGCAGGATGCGCAAAATAGTGAAATACAGGGGGCCAAAGTGCCAAAAAAGGACAAAGAATCAAACCAGGCGCCCCCCACACTCAAAGTGGGCTCAGCGCCTAGTTTATATAGGGGTGGCGCCAGCTTCCTCAAATGGCATTTACGGACATGAGAATTAGCACAAGCTATTAAGCACACGGTACAAGCCGATGAAGCACACATTCAACTATAAATATCAGTGCCCGACTTCACTTTCAAAGGGGAATTCAGAGAGAGAATTCACAAAGAAAAACTATGTGTCATTGTTACGCTGAGAGAAAGTGATCGTGAGTGATAGTGAGTGCCCCTCCCATAAAGCCACGAAACTCGGTCAAATCTCCTCCAAACTCAAAACCAACCGGTCAAAGTGAGCCTTAGCCCCCCAGCTAGGTTTCCACCCTATTTCCCCGCTTCAAAAATCTCGGAAGGAGCAGTTGCTCTGCCCGAGTAAAAATGCCAAATCCGCCAGAAGCAACTTCCCGATTTCCGCCTCCCTCAATCAAATCAATCAATCAATCTCAAGTAGTTGCTCCGCCCGGATCCCGAGGCCAAAAGAAACTTTCACTAGCAGTCATTCTGCCCGAATCCCCGCACCACTTCATCAAAAAAAGACTCCCTCTCCCTGAAGGACAGAGCGATCACACCCTAACCCGCTAGAAGGTAAGCTTTAAGTTTTTATTTGTAAAAAGTGCTACTTTTCATCCGGTCCAATGTAAAAATATAAGCATTTATGCTGCCCGGATTTATTTAGAAAATAGAACTAAAAAGAGCCATTATTATGACCAAATATTTTTAAATATATTTGTAATTATTGAAAAGAGACGACTGCAAGTCCGTAAATAATGTAAAAATGGATGTATTTGTTTTTTTATTTTCTGTCTTTTAATGCTTTATTTATTTGTTAGATAAATATAACAAAAAACATACTTTAGCCAAAAATTGTTTTGAGACCGAAAGGGCGAGTTGGGTGCCTAGCACCTTTCCAACTCATAACTTAGCCTCCGAACCCGTTTTTGTAATCTCTGGTTTTCTTTTTTGGTTTTTCTTTATTTCTCCCTCAAAATAAAGATGGTGACTCTATTAAAACATTTTCGATCGCAGTGGGGCATCACAACATTCATTTCTTGCACTTTTTCATTTTCCCCTAAAAGAGGGAGAATGAGAATGAAAGGGTGATGTATTGTATTCTGGTATCCCCTAAAAAAGGGATAAGTTGATATAGAAAATACAAAGCACTCAACGTGATCCGAAATAGGCCATAAGGCAATTTTCATAAAGTCTGTAGTGGGGTCCGCAACATCCTTTCTTGCACTTTTCATTTTCCTCTACACAAGGGACGATGTGAATGAAAGGGTGATGTATTCCTATATCCTGGTATCCCCTAAAAAAGGGATAACTTAATATAGAAAACACATAGCTCCCATAACGGATCAAAAATTCACTGAAGTTACCGAGGCGTATTCAACGTGCTATTTTGACAGCACCCTTTCCGCATGTTTAATTCTGTCTTCCCCTAAACAAGGGAGGGTGGAATGGAAAACGTGATGTCCTGCTTCCGCACGTACGTGCACCCCTATCCAAGGGCGCAGGCGCACTCCGGGTAACTCACAATGACAACTCTACTGGGGAGATCGTTTTTATTTTAAATAAATATCGAGGGCTAGACTCATAAAATTTTTTTTTTTTTGTTTTTCTTTTGTTTCTGGCTAAAGTATGCTTGTTATATTTTTCTAAGCATTTGAATATTGCGTTCCCGTACACCCGTGTCTATATTTTTTGATATGATCCTCCATCATGCAGCAGTTTCGTTCTAGTAACTGTTAAATGTATATTTTAAAATATATTTTTTTCAAACAAAAACAAAACCAAAAAATTAATCCAAAAAAATCAAAAAAAATATATATACAATAAATTTCCGGGCAACACAACAAAAAGGACCGTGGCTTTATTTTATATTTACTTTATTTTCGGCTCTATACTATTATTCTGTTCTGCTTTATTTTGATTACACAATTTTGTACTTATTTCCTTTCATTCTGCCATTTTTTTTTGGGAGTAGGACCAATTTGTAATTAATAGGAATAGATGGATTCCCCGCTTTTCTTTCTATTTCTTGAAGTGATTGCTTACTTGTGCTCAAACTAAAAAGCCGAGAAATCCACAAATAACAACAAGACATGGCATATCTGTTTTATTTTCTGTTTTATATCTGAAAAAAAGAAGAAAGATTCTACTGCTTTTTGGATACCGCACACACGCGCACGCATGTAAATATATTCCGAATTGCTACTCTACACCATGGCCAGCCTACCCCCTGCATAAGCCATCGTTAGATTGCAAATAGATTTTTAGGACACTTCAAAGGCCGACTGGTTTTTGCATTTCTGAATCGTTAATCAGCCCTTGTAAAAAAAAGATCGAAAAAAAATGATGAATAAAAAAATGATGAAAAAATGCGCAAGTCAAAAAAAATATGTATATATATATATATATATATATATATATATATATATATATATATATATATATATATATATGTATATATATATATATGTATATATATATATGTATGTATAAATGCGCAAGCAAAAGAAATATATACATAGGGGCTGATTGATTATTCTCTGATGCTCGACCTAGATCACTTTGAATGGTGGATTCCAGAAAGACTATAGGCCCTTCGCCTGGGATCAGTCTGATCTTTGGGAGTTGAAAGGCAGGTGAAATACGAGGGTCCTATACTCTGGAGAAGGAATCCACTGTTCCATGAATAGTCCTGAGACTATCAAAATAAAGCAGGTGCTTATCCGGTCAATTGTAGGAAAAATAAATAATAATAATAAAATACTAATAAAGGCACACTGTACTCCAAGCCCAGAAAACCTTCAACTAACCCTTTTGATACCTCCAAACCTATTTTCCTCAGAAACCTGACCCAATTTGGAAAGATAGAGATAATACTAGCCGGTTGATACGGGAAACAGACACAAAAAGCAGATCAGAAAAGTATCAGGGTTAGATCAGAAAAGGGCAGAATCAGTTCAGAGGGTACAGATCTGAGTAGTATGGCAGCAGAAAGTGAGCAGTCCGCTATGGGTACAGATACAGGGGCTCCAGAGGACGCTCCGACTCCAGCCATGCATCAATGGTTAGATCAAAAGTTGGATGCACAAAATGATCGCTTGCTAAGCCAAATAGCAAATCTCATACAAGGTCCAAAGCCCAGTGGTGAGGAAATCTCTCCCCCTGCAGTCCCTTAGGAAGCATCAACCTCCCATGTTCTTCCAAATCCAATTTCTCAACCAAATACAAACCCACCAAATACCACCATTACCCAAAATCCAAATCCTCCACCCAATCCTTACTACCCAAATATTAACCATTTCTCATCCTATCCCCCATACCCTTTTCCCATCACCAATCCGCTCCAAAATAGCCCACATAAGAACCCAATGAGCTATAATCAACCAAGCCAAGTTACAACTTATCTACCTCCTAATGATCCTGGCAGCCAAACCGAAACCGCCAATAATCCTTATCTTGTCTAAAATCCTTATCCTGCCGAAAATTCTTATCCTACCCAAAATCCTTATCCTCCTCAAAATCCTTACCAAATGCCACAGCCAGAAATTAACCTAGCCTTTCCTAATCCTACTAGCATATGCCAAAATCCAACTCCCCCTCTCACCAAAATGGAGGCAGACATGGATAACTTGAAAAATATGATGCTCAAAATTCAGATCAAAGGAGAATTTTCCACGCGGGTATTAGCATTGCAGCCTTCTGCAATACTACCTTCAAAATTCAAAATGTCCGACATAGAAAAATTCGATGGGACTGGATGCCCTATCTCTCACTTAAAATCATATTCGACCGGCATGTAGTCAAGAGAGGCTAGCTTTGAAGATATGGCCTCCAATTTCCATCTTACCTTAATAGGGGCTGCCAAGTAATGGTTAATACTAGCTGACAATAGAACCATGGGTACTTGGGACCAAATAGATGAAAGGTTCCTAGAAAGATACAAAGACAATACTACCTTTGAAAATAAAAGAAATCTTGAATCGTGCACCCAAAAAGAAAATGAACATTTGCAGAATTTACAGCCAAGTGGAAGAGTAAAGTCGCCCGGACACTCGACAGACCTGATCCGGCTGAGTCATGCAGAATGTTCATCAAAAACCTCCAACCCATTTACCTGGAGCACATGCGGTATCTTCCCTATAGCAATTTCAATTAAATTGTGGAGATATGGGTCCGTATTGATGAAGATATACAAAAAGGATCCCTAGAAATTGGTACACCTCCAAGTTCGTTATGCTATTCCGAATCAGAGGAAGAATCTTCGAAAGAAGGCAACGTGATTGAGAGAATTCCATCTGGCAAGTACAGTAATGTGCCATGGTCATACGAGACAAACAAATCTGCCAATTCTGTTGCAGGAAGCAGTAATACCAACAAGAGTCTCATAGGACCTTACAAAGGAAACAGAAGGAACTTCGATGAATTGAATGCCCCAATGTCACAGAAACTACAAGGGTTAATAGCACAAGGAGTCCTTAAGCCCCTTGAAAACTATAAACCTCCAAATCCATTACTTGCCAAATGGAGCCGCAACAAGTATTGTGAATACCACCAAGAAGCCAAGAAAACAGAAAAGTCTGGAAATGCAGGAAATCCAGAAAAGGCCGACTCTAGGATCATAAGCAACAATTCAAGACTAGAGGCTTTCAAACCCCAGGGATACCTCTCTTGCCCATATTGATGCCTACAGCCCATCCTTGCAAGAGTATGCTCGCGAATCCATTTGGTCTCCGCTATTTCAAAAGTCCAACCAAGTCCTCAAAATCAAACCTTTCGAAGGTATTTATCTATATTCGAGTCTGATAAATTCTTGCTTCCTATATTAGCTTGTCGAATCTTCTTCTTGATCTCTGAGCACCACATATCGCCGAAATATCTGTTATATACAAAAATGATGACAAGTCAACTCATGTAAAAACATGATAAAATTACACATGTTGATAATGAGTCATTACGCAATATGGACCCACAAACCATTAAAAATATATAAGTTTGATGAAGCAACCTTCTGTCTTGGTAAAAGGTCATCTTCGACCCATTGCGACCGAGCTATTAAATGGCACACTAGGGGCTTCCAACCATACACCCAACCTCTTCTAAATACCTGAACAAATCCACCACATGCCAAAGCCTAATCATCTCTAAGATCCAACTTCTCAAAACAGGGGCTGCTCCACCCTTATATATATATATATATATATATATATATATATATATATATATATATATATATATATATATATCCACCAAGAGTGACAACCTTTTTTTATCCCAAGAAAAAGAAGACAAATATGTTGGTCCACAATAATGCTCAAATAGGCTAGAGGGGGGGGGGGTGAATAGCCTATTTTACAAATTTGAAAACTTTTCTTTTGAATATTCATAAAACATAGTTTAGTTGGCAAAGACAGTTTATCAAGTTGAGTGTGTTTGCCGGTAGAGGCTATCGGTAGACTTACTCAAGACAGAAGTAACAACTCTGCTGATAAACTGTTAGTTCAAATCAAAAGCCTTGTAAAATATTTGTGCAGTGGAAAGTAAAGAGGCTATGATTTGGGGAAGTCATAAGTGGTTGTACACGAATATATGTTCTGAACAACAACACACTTATTTCTTCTTTCAAATGCAGGTTTAGGAGATCAAGTAGAGATTGGTTTTTCTAAAGATAAATCATTTATAAAAACCTCATAGATATTTAAGGATTGGAAGATAAAACATTAGTAAGAACATATGAATTTATTCAAAGATAAATTACATATTACATCAGTATAAATAATCTATGTACAGTTTCTGGTTTTCTTCTCCTAAGTCACAATCCATGCTTAATTATCCTTTCAAGGATCTGTTTAAGCTTGCAAAGGACAATAGGAGACGAGAACGAGAAACTTTTATGAGAAGATGATTATATGGTCGTTCAGATATAAAAATATCTGAACGATGTGAGTGCATAAGCACTCATCCTCCCATGATGATTGATAATTGCACAATCAACAGCATTTGTATAGGATGAGATCTATAATTCCTGATGAAGTAGTTGCAAGGTATGCAGTTACTTTAAAGAAATCCAAGACTTAAAAATTTAACCATACTTCAACATCATTTCTTCAGATATCAACTGTTGAATGCACCATATTGAATAAGGAAATTTATAAGTGAGGATTGGTTTGCTGTTGGGTTAACAACAGAGTTATATTTGCTGTATTGAGTTCGGAACAATATATCATAAGAAGTACAAATACCGAAAACTCAAGCAAATATAAGATTTCATGCTATCAAGGAATATTCAAGCAAAAGCAGATAGACATGAAGTAAAGATGCTTTGAACAAGTTCTCATTTAGATCAAAAGAATAACACAAATACAAAGAGGATCTAAAGATTACAGTGTTCATTACAACTTCCGAAGACTTAACTACTCCTTTGTAAATAACTAATCTAAACACCTGATACATATCTAAAAAAGAATGTTACAGGGAGATGTCTATGAAGACCATGGACCCAGATTCAGCTAACCAGTTGGAAGATGAAATAAGGGTCCTAGATCAAGGTCGAACGAGGCTGCCAAACAGAATCTCTACATTTTGAAAGATGCAGATATGTGATCCTGTCGCCTCCTCTTCTTTCTCCCATTAGCTAGTTCTCAAGCCAGGGTGACCTTCACAATCCCGCAAGATTTCTTTTGAAGAAATCCAGGTTGTGAGAAGAGCTAATCTCATGAGAGAATCATGTCATCTAAGGATCACGTAGAAGGTCTACGAGGTCTTAAAGGAGCGGCTGACATGAGCATAGTCATAGGAATCTGGGAGAGGCATGCTAAATGGTCGTTAAGGAAAGTCTTCATGCGAGAGAAATCCTTGAAACCAACCAAACAACTTTTGAAGAATCGGAAGAGTGATTCTAAGTTGTTGAGGAGAAGCCTTGATCTAGAGCTAAGAATTCTCCTAAGTAACATTTTGGAAGAAGGGGATCCTGTATTAGTGTCTATCATAGTGTTTGAAGTAGTTTGCGAGTGATAGAGAAGAGAGAAGGATGGTCTCTATAAATACTCGCTGAGGCAAGACACTGGACCAACTCATTTAAGAGTGAGAAGTCCTTTTCAATTGCTCTTCAATAAAAGTTATATGGGGAAGAGTGGAGTTGATATAAATTTCTAGATATCCGGTAAAGTCATCTTTTGGAAAGCTAAAAGATTTTGAAAAGTAGGTTTGGCTTTCTTTGAAAGTATGAAACGTCTTTAAGTGGATAAAATCTTTTTGGTGGGATTTGACAAAACAGAACTTCTTTTCAAAAGATTGTTTTGGGAAGTACAATTCCCACATTTCAAAGTCGTTTTTATCTTTACCGAGATTCTAAGAAATCTGTTTTTGGCTTTTAGAAATAGTCAGTTTCTAAAGCTTTACCTCAACCTTTGTAGAAATTACAAAAAGTACCCATGTAGTTTGCATATTGTCTACAAGGTATAAACTTCTATAAGTCAGCACATAAAACTGAGCTTATGAAGTACTGAGCAACGGAAAGGTACTTCAAAGAAAATGAGGCAACACGCCAGATGAGTAAGTCATAGATCATACTGTAAGAAGGAAAGCAAAGTATGATAGGATGAATTACTCTAGCTATATATTGCTTTGAGAAGAGACAAGAGTAGAGTAAGAAAAATATAAAGCTATGCAGAGATGATATATTCAAAATCATGATTAGTAAGGAATCATAAATGAAGAACAAGGAATATATCGTAATCCAGAAGGAAGAAGACTGAATCAGGTGAGAAGAGTCATGTACAATCAGTCAAGAAGCCTTTTGGAACTCGAAGAGAGATAATAAAGTGTGCTTATTGATTTTTGGAGAAAACACATTCCTGAATAAGAATCAAGAAGATCATTAGCAACATTTTATGAGTCATGTACACCTAATCTAAAACCTATGTGAAATCACACAAGTTGCCACACTAACCGGTACACAAACCTTTTAGCCACTTGTGATGATTCACTTGTAATGGGGGCAAGCAAATCAGATTATATATGAAATATTCAAGGTGATAATTAAATTATCAAGAAGCGCATTCCAATAATCAACAAAATATCTCTTCAAATACTCTCTCAAATTGCTCTGAAAGATCAAAAAAAAAGGGGGAGGCCTATGCACGAAAAAAAGAGAGGCCTATACATTAAAAAAAAAAAGAAGAAAAAAGAAGCCTCTCTTGAGCAATTTCCTCAAAATCCCTCTCTTCAAAAAACAAAAAAAAGCAAAAAAAAAAAAAGATAGGGAAAAAGATCAAACACTCTTAGACAACCCCATGATCCACTACCAAAGCCAAAAGCCGATCTCACCAGGTCCAGAAGCCAAATTCTCATCCAAACCCACAACTTAGAAGGCCAGCTAATGATCGCTTTGCGATTGCCTTTCCAAGAAAAAACCAAATCCACAACCCAAAATGCCTTTGAGCAAGAGGCCAATCAAATCCTCAACCCTGAAGCTAATCCATCCTAAATACTATGCCCTAACCTAGTTGCCACCTATAACTCTGTCTCAATCGGTTATAACGTGATCTGGGTCTAGGACAGAACTCCTTGCCAAAGACATATAAAATTATCAGAAGATAAATGTTCAGTAGGATCCATAAAACTTGTGATACTCGGCGATAAACTCGGGTTCATGACTCTTCTTTTGTCCATAAGAGTCATCCACTTTTTCTTTGAGCATATTCATTTCTGTCTCCCACAAAAGCCTCTCCAAATCAAGTCTGTATGGGGCTGTCTCTAGTTAATTTCTTCAGGAATGTTCCCGTCATGCGAAATTTGGTTGATTAAATTCATCCTGGGGTTTTCTCCCGCCAAACTCATTGGATACATGAAGGCTCATCATCTCCAGAAACAGTTGTCCTTTCCATCTCGCCTAAAGAAACTAAGAAGCTACAAAACCGTAATCCCTCAAGAATAAGCGGGTTATCATTGCATGCATTGAAAGACTGGCTCCCTATGAGGTAAAAGCTCACTAGGTTGAAAACCCGAAAGGACGGCCTAGGCAAAAGTTAGAGCACAAAAAAAAAAAACACAAACAAACAAACAAACAAAAAAGAGAAAAAAAGAGAAAGAAAAAAAAGTGGTCCCTCTGATGAATCAATTAGTAGGATTCACTAAGTCCAGATTGAATTCCTTTCTTGAATGATGCACTAGTCAAAAGACTGAAAAATTACCCAACACTCCATTCACCTCCATCTCAGATATCACAATCAGCTCCTATACTCATAACCCTTCAAAGCCAACTAGAAGCCACATCTCAAGCTCTTATATTACATTTCCATCACCTTACCTTATCTTGTCTTAACATATTTAAGAAACAGATGATACACATGCACATTCAAAGGTCTTTTTTTAAGAAAAAGAAAAGTTTCATTCGCATGCTTGTATCTTTTGTTTGCATCCTTTTACTGCATCTTATCAGGTCTTCTGACACATCGGCCCTTGAAAAAGAAGAAAAAAGTATAAATGTTCTTCCAGCATCTCGCGAAGGACCTCCTCCCAAAGATCCTTAGCAGCATCATCAAAAGCTACACAAGTTGATCATCGACACCATTACGCCCACAACCTTAAACATGTCGCTTCTCTATCTTTGGGATAAAGCGCTTTTTCTTTTCCTATCTTTGGGATAAGTGCTTTTTTGAATGAAAAAAACAACACCGCTTTACCTATTCTGGATTAAGCGCGTTATTGAAAAAAAGTAGCAGCTTTTTCTATCTTTGGGATAAAGCACTTTTTTAATTAAAAATCGGCCTGCAGCTTTTCCTATGATAAAGCGCCTTTTTGAAGAAGATAAACAGCCATGCTTTCCTATTTTGGGTTAAGCACATTTATGAAAAAAAAAAAAAACAGCACAACTTTTCCTATGCTGGGATAAGCGCCTTTTTGAAGAAAGAAAAAAACCGCACCGCTTTTCCTATTCTGGGTTAAGAACATTTATGAAAAAAAAATGGCACTGCTTTTCCTATTCTGGGATAAGCACTTTTATTTTTAAAAAAAAGTAGCATCACTTCTCCTATTTTGGGATAAGCGCATTTTTGAAAAAAAAAATCTGCACCACTTTCCCTATTCTGAGGGAAGCGCATTTTTAAAAGTCTGCACCGCTTTACCTTTTCTTGGGAAAACTCATTTTAAAAAAAATTGCATCGTTTTCCCTATTTTGGGGGAAACTCATTTTAAAAAATTACATCGTTTTCACTATTCTGGGGGAAACTCATTTTTAAAAAAAATATTGCATAGTTTTCCCTATTCTGGGGGAAACTCATTTTAAAAAGTTCCATGGCTTTCCCTATGCTAGGGAAAGCCTGCTGAAAAGCAAAGACGCTTGTTTTATGTGGGAAAGCCCTTTTAAAAAGCAAAGATTGCTTTCCCCGTTGGGGAAAGCTTTTTTTAAAAGCAAAGATCTTCCTATGCCGGCAAACTGCTTTTAAAAAGCATCGCCTTCTATGCTAGGAAAGCCTGCTAGCGCTCCCTATTCTGTGAAAAACCCTTTTTTTTAAAAAAATACAGCATTGCTTTCCCTATGTTGGGGAAAACCCTTTTTTTAAAAAGTAGCATCGCTTTCCCTATGCTGGGGAAAGTTTTT
Source organism: Codonopsis lanceolata (assembly GCA_013146195.2). Taxonomy (NCBI): domain Eukaryota; kingdom Viridiplantae; phylum Streptophyta; class Magnoliopsida; order Asterales; family Campanulaceae; genus Codonopsis; species Codonopsis lanceolata. The sequence continues at coordinate 100,940,824 of CM028380.1, read as the reverse complement.
TTTAAAGGCAGCACGCTTTCCCTATGCCGGGAAAGCCCTTTTGCAAGCATTGCTTTCCTACGAAAGCTCGCTTTTAAAGGACGCCTCTATGCTAGGGAAAGCTTGTTTTAAAAAGAATCATCACTTTCCCTATGCTAGGGAAAGCTCGCTTTGAAAAGCAAGCATCGCTCACTATACTGGGAAAGCCCTTTTTATTAAAAAAACAAAGATCGCTTTCTCCCTATGTGGGAAAACCCTTTAAAGCAAGATCGCTTCCCCTGCGTCGGGAAAGTTTGTCTTAAAGGCAGCATCGCTTTCCCTATGCTGGGGAAAGTTTGTTTTAGAAACAGCATCGCTTCCCTGTGGAAAGCCCTTTAAAAAAACAAAGATCGCTTTTCCTATGCCGAGGAAAGCTTGCTTAAAGCAAAGACGCTTCCCTATGCTAGGAAAACTCGCTTTGAAAGCAAAGACGCTTTCCCTATGTTCTGGGAAAGCTCGCTTTAAAGCAACATCGCTTTATACGGGGAAAGCCCTTTTAAACAAAAAAA
>CM028380.1:100880977-100940197 GCA_013146195.2 Codonopsis lanceolata | reverse complement strand
TATGAAAAACAAAATGGATAAACAATTTTCTGAATTTATAATATGTTATCCAAAGTGAATGTTAACCTTCATTTGCTTAATGTTATTAAAAATATTCCACCTATGCTAAGTTTTTCAAAGATCTTCACTCTAAGAAACACAAATTCGAAAACAATGAAAAAATTATTGCTTCGAAAAACGTGTAAGCGCTTTTACAACCGAACTTCCCCATAAGTTGAAAGATCCAGCAGCCTTTTAATATCCAAGTCCTGGTAGCTCTAAAAGATGAAGGCTATGTTAGACTTAGGGAGCAAGTATTAATTTGATGCGCTTTTTGGATCTCTAAACAATTAGGGTTAGGAGAATTGAAACCCACTAATATGTCTTTACAATTAGGTGACGTTCGGTTAAACATCCTTTGGGTATAGTAGAGGACATCCTAGTTCAAAGTTAATAAATTAATCATTCAGGTTGGCCGATTTTGTGGTTCTAGAGATGGAAAGGAAAATATGCACAAATAATGAAGTCCCTATCTTGTTAGGCGTTCCTTTTGGCCAACGCCAATACAATGATAAATGTTAAGAATGGTAAACTCACAATGTCAGTTCTAGGTGAAACTGTAGAGATCTCAGTTTTTAATGTAATGAATAGACCGAGTGACATGAATGCATGTTTCTCAATCGAAGAAATAGAAAAACTAACAACTCAAACCTTGGAAGAAAATTGTGAAGATGATGATTATGAGAAAGATGTGTTTGTAGTTTATGATGATAGACCTCTCCCTCCCATAAAAATCGACATTGATGAGTTAGAAAGAGAAATTCGAGAGACTAATGAAAGAAAAGAGAGAGAAAGATTAGAAGCCCTTAAAAATAAAAATAATGATAATATGGAAGAATCAGAATCAGAAATTAATTCCGATTAAATAGAAAAAGAAGATGATGAAAATAATATAGAAGAAGAAGTGGAAATTCTAAAATCACTCTTTGAAGAAATAGAAGTAGAGGAAGAAATAGTAGAAAACATTGAAGAAGTTAAAGAAGAAACAATTAAACCTGAAAATTCTGAATTTATTCCTTCTATTAAATCTTCTCCTGAAAAAGAATTAAAGTCATTACCACCCTACTTAAAATATGCATTTTTAGGGGAATGTAAAACTTTGCCTGTTATAATTGCTGCAGATTTAACAGAAGAACAAGAAGCAAGCCTATTAAAAGTTTTATGGTCACATAGAGAAGCCATAGGATGGTCCTTAGCAGACTTAAAAGGTATTAGTCCGTCTATGTGTATGCATAAAATACATTTAGAAGAAGGTAGTAAACCTTCTAGAGAAAGACAAAGAAGACTTAACCCTCACATGGAAGAAGCAGTGAGAAAAGAAGTCCTTAAGCTTCTCGATGCGGGTATAATTTACCCAATATCTGATAGTAAATGAGTTAGTCCAGTTCAGGTAGTTCCTAAGAAATCAAGAATTACAGTAGTTAAAAATGATAAGGATGAATTAGTCCCTACACGAACTATCACTGGTTATAGAATGTGCATCGATTTGAGGAAACAAAATGCGGCAACTAGGAAGGACCACTTTCCCTTGCCATTTATTGATCAAATCCTTGAAAGACTAGCTGGTCATGAATATTATTGTTTTCTTGATGGTTTTTCTGGTTACAACCAAATCCCAGTAGCACCCGAAGACCAAGAGAAAACCACCTTTACATGTCCTTTTGGTACCTTCGCCTTTAGGAGAATGCCCTTTGGACTTTGTAATGCCCCAGCTACTTTTCAAAGATGCATGATTTCTATATTTTCAGATTTAGTGGAAAGATGTGTCGAAGTATTCATGGACGATTTTTCAGTATTTGGAAATTCTTTTGACCAATGTTTAGAAAATCTAACATCGGTCTTAAAAAGATGTTGTGAAACTAATTTAACCCTAAGTTGGGAGAAAAGCCATTTCATGGTTAAATATGGAATTGTCTTAGGTCATGTTGTGTCTAATAAAGGAATTGAAGTCGATAAGGCAAAAATTGAAGTTATATCACAACTACCTCCCCCAACTTCTGTCAAAGGTGTTAGAAGTTTTCTAGGGCATGCAGGTTTTTATAGGAGATTTATAAAAGATTTCTCAAAAATCTGTAAACCTCTATGTAACTTGTTGGCAAAAGACACCGAATTCATTTTTGACCAAGAATGCTTGAACGCATTTAATTTACTAAAAGAAAGATTGACAACTGCCCCAATTTTAACCGGCCGTGATTGGTCTCTCCCTTTCAAGATCATGTGCGATGCTTCAGATTTTGCAATTGGAACCGTGTTAGGACAAAGGGTAGATAGGAAACCACACGTAATTCATTATGCTAGTAGGACATTAAATGATGCACAACTTAATTATACAACAACAGAAAAAGAATTTTTAGCAGTTGTGTATGGTTTAGAAAAATTTAGACCATATTTGTTAGGATCAAAAGTTATAATATTTTATGATCATGCAACCCTAAAATATTTATTAAGTAAGAAAGAGGCAAAACCTAGACTCATAAGGTGGATATTATTATTACAAGAATTTGACATTACTATTAAAGATAAAAAGGGAACAGAAAATATCGTAGCTGACCATTTATCTAGATTAGAATTTTCCCCGTTACTTGAACGTCAATTTCTTGATAATAAAATTCCTGTAAATGAAGACTTCCCTGATGAACAATTATTAGCAGTCAAAGATTCAGATCCTTGGTATGCTGATTATGTCAATTATTATGTGTCTGATATCATAAATCCTGACTTTGATTTTTATCAAAGAAATAAATTTTTGACAGAAGCAAAGAATTATTTTTGGGAAGAACTTCATTTATATTAAATGTGTTCGACTCTATAATTAGGAGATGTGTTTCAGAAAAAGACCAACAAAGTATTATGACATTTTGTCATGAATACTCTTGTGGTGGTCATTTTAGTGGTAATAAAACTGCTAGAAAAATTTTGCAATCTGGATTATATTGGCCTTCTGTTTTTAGAGATTGTGACATATTTTATAAAACTTGTGATAAGTGTCAAAGAACTGGTGGAATATGAAAAAGGAATGAAATGCCCTTGCATATAAATATGGTTGTTGAAATTTTTGATGTTTGGGTTATTGATTTTATGGATCCTTTTCCAGTCTCTAATAACTGTGAGTATATTTTAGTTGCTGTCGAATATGTGTCTAAATGGATAGAAGCTATTGGAACTAAAACTAATGATGGAAAAACCATGGTCAAATTTGTGGAAGATCTTTTTGCCCGGTATGGAGTACCTAAGGCCATAATTAGTGATCAAGCAACACACTTCACTAATAAATTACTAAATACAGTCCTAAGAAAATATGGTGTAACTCACAAGTTAGCTACACCCTATCATCCTCAGACATCTGGCCAAGTAGAGGTGAGTAATAGACAAGTAAAAGCAGTTCTAGAAAAGACCGTTAGACCCAATCGTAAGGATTGGCAATCTAAACTCAATGATGCTTTATGGGCATACCGAACCGCGTACAAGACCCCAATAGGAATGGGTCCTTATCGAATGGTGTATGGCAAGGCTTGTCATTTACCAGTCGAAATTGAACATAGAGCCTATTGGGCTGTCAATGAATTGAACTTAGATTTAACCTTGGCTGGTGAAGAAAGATTGTTCTAGTTGAACGAATTAGAAGAACATAGGCTAAACTCGTATGAGAATGCTAAAACTTATAAAGAAAAGACCAAGAAATATCATGATATGAGATTAACAACAAAATGTTTCGTCTAGGATTAAAGGTTTTACTTTTCAATTCTAGACTCAGGTTATTCCCAGGAAAATTAAAATCAAAATGGTTTGGTCCTTTCACTATAGTTCGAATTTATCCTTATGGAGCAATTGATATTAGAAATCCAAGGACCAATGAAATATTTAAAGTTAATGGTCACCGACTCAAACCATATCTTGAACCAATGTCAGTAGAAAGAACAATTGAACTTATTCGTCTTGCTGACAATGCACCACCGGATGATTAGGTTTGCAGTTGGGTTGAGCCAAAGACGTTAAACAAGTGCGCTAGGTGGGAGGCAACCCACTATAATGAATTTTATTTGCTTTTGTAGTTAATTTAAATATGTTATTCTCCGTCTTACTTAATTTTAGACATTTAATTTAAAATTAAATATGCCAAAATTCAAGTTTGGAGCAGAAAAGCATCGTAGTGTTGTATTTATATGTTGCTAATATTTTAGTTTAGAGTTTTGTAGAATTTTTTAAAAAGTACAGGAAAAAAACGAAACGTAACGGAACATAACGGAAGGACCAAATTGCAAAACTTCCAAAAAGGTTGGAAGCAAAATAAGGTGTGTATGTTCTGCCGACCTTGTGGACGTAAGGCTTAAGCACCCTTGCGGCCGCAAGGCCCCATTAAATGCAGGAAGTGTGACCGGCAAGCAGTACAACGGATTCAGTGCCCACGCATGAACTGACAACCTTGCGGACACAAGCCTCAAAGGACCTTGCGGCCGCAAGGTCCCATATATAAGAAAATGTCGGGCAGAAAGCATAGGTCACCTAGAACTCCTCCATTTCTCTCAAAGCAGCAGCAAGAACTCCTTCTCTCTCAAAAATCCGGCAAAGGCTCTTCAAAATCCGGCAGATCCAAGGTTATGTCTCCTCTCCCTCAAGCTAAATCATCCCTTCCACCCTCATCTCCTTCCATCAAGACTTGAAAGAAGGAGTGACCCTCCATTGATTCCGGCGAAGAGCTTCGAAATCTGGCAACCTCTTCATCTTCCTAAGGCTTGCAATTCCAAGTAACCCTCACCCTCTCATTTTAATTTTTAACGTATTAAATATTTGCATGCTAGGGCCGGTGCTAGAGTTATTTTACGTAAAATTATTATTTTTGCATGCTTTAGTTGATAGATTGGAATTTTAATTTTTAGGAAAGAGTAGAATTTTTTGCCTGTTAATTTTTGTGCCTAGAAAACCAATGGACCTAAAACGTAGAAATACCGGCCCGTCCACTTCCCGTTCCGAAGAGCCTGAGGAGCAAGATTATTATATCCACCGCTTCATCTCTTTTGAGGCGTTGGAGAGCTACTCCCAAAAGCTCTCCAAGACCATAATCCCTGAAAGGGGATTTAAAGCTAGTGATTTTGGCCTCCACAATAACTTTAAGAATCGTAGGTGGGGTCGACTTATTGCTTCTCCGACGCAGCCATCGTGGCCATTGTCCGTGAATTATATGCCAATGGCCGAATTGGCATAGACGGTAGTGTTTTAGAGGTTGTTAGTGTTAGGGGTGTAGCCGTTAGCTTTACGTCCCAAAACATTAACCTTAGCTATGACACCTCTAACTTTGCGAGTGGTGCCGACGACTATAGCTACCACCTTTCTGCCCCTGTCCCTGTCGAGGTGGTCAATGCGACCATCTCAACGCCTGGTATGGTTTGGACCCAGAACCGAAACCCACCATTTGGTCCCCGCACTATGGAGAAGTTCTTTCTGACGAACATGGCCAAGGCCGTGTTCAAATTTAGAGACTTGTATATTCAAGAATTTTTTTTTTTATGTTCAAGAACTAAAAAAATAAAGTTATATTTTTTTGGTTATAAAAATTTCAAATATGATGAAATGGATAAATATTTAAGATATTATCGTCTTTCTAGATACTTTATCAGTTATTTCAATATATTGTAATAAATCGTGAATAATTCTAATATACTTGATTTTTTTAGTATAATAACTTTTCAAAATATTTTTACAAATCTATAAATTTTTATAGTCATTTTACTTGAAAGTTGTGTAAAAAATTAATACGATTTGTATTTTCAATGCATGCTACTTATTTTATAGTAGTAATATTTATTAAAGATGACTTTCCTTTTATATATATATATATATATATAACCTTCCACCCTCGTTTGTTCTCCTATTATTTTTGTTGCTAGAATTATTTGAGGCAACTACTTCCTGTGAAAAATAGGGTTTATCATCACGATGCTGTTCTTTGAATGCTACATGTGAAAAATGGTATATGAGATTGGCTTGTCAATTTCAAGGAATGCTTTAATTGGCCTTGAAATAGAAGAGAGTTGATTATGTTAGCACTTGCCTTAGTTTAATGGCTTTGGAATAGGCAAAGAGAAAGAAATCACCAATAAGCTAAAGAAAATAAGAGGAACAAATCCAGTCAGATTAAAGTTGACTAAAACCAATAACAGCAACACTATTGTTGTTTTTTTAACCATCTTCCAATTAACGAGATAGTTATTTACTCACTGTTGTTAATCTTTTTATTTGTCACCTAGGAGAGAGAGAAAGGGGGCGGCTGTCAGCCTGCCCACTTTGTGGTGTGTGTATGTGTGTGGGGGAAGGCTTTGTACTTATTATCTACGATGTCTTAAATTTAATATTTTTTGTGTAAGAAAATATATAAAAAATTATATAATGAAAAAATATATTTTTAAATGGGATAAAAAAAAAAAATATATAGATAACAATGAGACCCAACTAAAAAAATATATAAAAAGATTTATACAAAAGTAACATCAAGATCTTAAACTTTGAAATGACTAAAGGTTACTAGAAATATAATCATTTTAAATATGATGTGTCTCATGGTGAAAGGTTTTGTATCAGAGAATGATTTAAATTTCCAATTTTTGTACCATAATTTTCTCAAATATATACATCTTCTTTTTGATTGTGAGTGAGTGGCAATTGAGTGTTAATAGATAGCTTTGAGTTAGGTTATTATCTATTAACCAAATGGATAATGGTCTAACTCAAAAGCTATCCATTAACACCCAATGACCACCGCTAACTCTAAGGTAATGGAAAGCGGTTGAACTTGAAACCTCAGGTATAGGAAAGATGCAACTAAACCACCCCTTCAAATGATAATACTCTCAAGTTGAATTATTTCTAGTATTTGCTTGTTCTGTGATCTCTTGAATTACCTTTATCATGTTGAGATATGAAGAACCACCTTCCTCCATTGCCCTTGCCGCCATATCCTTGAGCTTTCTAGCTCTATTTATCATGTCTTCAGCTTCCTCTCCTCCATCCATCAACTTGTTCACAGCCATCATAACATCATCCTTGGTCACCAACACTGCAACTTTCTCTTCAGAACCCCACATAACAGGAACCTCCACCCCAATCCTCACTCCAATCTTCAATATTTCCACAATAAATGTCTCATTAAAAATTGATCTGCAAAATGTGGCCATGTTATCATTGGCAACCCGGCACACACCCCTTCTAGTGTCGAGTTCCACCCACAGTGTGTTACAAAACCCCCTATTGCTTGGTGTGACAATATCAATACTTGTGGTGCCCAACCATGCACTAGAAGCCCTCTCCCTCTTACCCTTTCTTCAAATCCTACTTCCATAAGCCACCTCTCAAATTCCTCTGGTTTATGGCGTATGCCCCAAATGAAGGGTCGGTTTGATGACTCCAATCCTAATCCAAGCTCTATCATTTGTGCAGTAGATAACCGTGATATACTTCCCAAACAAACATACACTACAGAGCTTGGCTCGAATGAATCCAGCCACTTCAAACAATGATGCTCATCAATGGCTGCTTTGTTTCCTCTTTCAGCTTTATCCAAGCTGTTTTTGTTGTAGAGTGAAACAGGGCCTATGCACCACACGCTTTTACCTTTCGCCTTTGCGTATTCCTTGAAGTACTCCGGTTCCAACTCCTGAAAACTATTAACCACAATCCCATATTCTTCTTTCTTTGCTTCTCTAAGTTTGTTCCTGAAATCTTCTATTTCCGGTGCAACCGTTCGTCCAACCTTTGCTTTAGTCAATTCAACATGGTGGGGCAGGCCAGGCATCACAAATGGCTCTGAGTCAGTGGTAATTTCATCCATTATCCCCGACGTCGATAAAGAGTGCATGCAGAAAAGATAGAAACATCCAGGGCCATGGAAAACAAGCCTCGGAATATTAAACTTTTTGGCCACATCCGTTGTCCAAGGAAAACACATATCAGAGATTATGCAACATGGAGCTGGTTTCAGCTCCTGCAGCACTTTCTCCACTAGCTCTTGTAGCATGCTAGTTGCAGAAAAAAAACTTCATTCCAAGCTCTGCAGAAGGAAGCATGTCAAAGTTCTCACACCCTTCAGGCAATCCTACCTTGGCTGATGGAAAAGAGAGCTCACGCATATCAATTCGGAGGTTGGACTCATTTGCTCGAGCAATGACTGATTTGAATCTGTTGGCATTAACAAGAGTGGTGAGTATTGTAATGACAACACCTCGCTCTGCTAGCATCCTGGCTATGTCAACCATGGGAATCATATGGCCTTGAGCCATTAGAGGAAATAAGACCAAGTGAAGGTCCTCACGAGCCATGGCAAGGAAGGTAACTGAAGTGTTGTTTTGAAGTAAATATTTCTGATTTTGATGGTTTCGTTTGTGAAGAAAAGAATCAAAGGTAACTGTTATTTATTCAACTTTTTTCACTAGTAGACGGTGATGTATGAGCTTACATAAGAATGTGGATGTTAGAGCATCACCCATGTAAAATTTTTATACATCTTCTTAACTAGGTTTCATTGCTATTTATACATTTTTATCTTCCTATTCACTTAAAAATACTCTCCATCCCTAAATTATTGTCTTGGTTGACCTGACGCATAGATTAAGAAAAAACAATTGACTTGGTTATTTATAGTGGTAAAAGTGATGTTCTAAAAAGGTAAGTTTCAAAGTGAACAATTATTTTGGGGCGGACGAAAAAGGAAAGGAGGACGATAATTTAGGGACGGAGGGAGTATATCTTTCCATTATATAATTTTCTTACACATTTTCTTACTGATGTGGCATAAATATCAGTCATACCGGGGGTGCCGAAATTCGTCTTGATCCGTGAGTCGTTCGTTGACCGAATCAATGATGAAATCGTCGATTTGGTGATGAAATCGTCGTTCGGGTCGGATATTTGGCTTGTATGTAGGTATCTGCAAAACAAACATCGTGAGTGGTGGGGGATGTCCCCCAAAACCCTCCGGCGTGAGAATCAGTACAATATCAAAATATAGGAGGGCGCGTAGCCCCCGTGTGTGGAGTGATAACTGTAGAAGAAAAATAGCGTATGAGAGTCTCCCCTACTATGAGATAGTAGGTTTTATTTATACTTGAGGGATTAGGGTTTACTTGTCATGTATGGGCCAGGCCCATGGTGTTCAGTCGTCCTGTAAAGAATAATGGGCTAGTGTAGTGGAAAGCCCCCTCGCCCAAGCGAGGCCCAAAAAGCCTTTTAGGATTAAATATAGGCACTTCATAGCCCCCTCGGTCCTTATTCCTTGGGATTTATCTCAAGGGTAAGGAGTATAATTTTCTGTCAAGCATGACATCTACTCAACCGCGAGATGCTCGAGCGGGAGAACAGTATAAAACTCATCCGCGAGTAACCTCGAGTGGGAAGACAATATAAAACTCATCCGCGAGTAAAATCGAGCGGGAATATAGTATAAAACTCATCCGCGAGCAAACTCGGCGGGAAGATGATATAAAACTCATCCATGAGTAAACTCGAGCGGAAGACAAGGCAATATAAAACTCATCGACTAAACTCGCGGGAAGACAAGTATAACTCATCCGCGAGCAAACTCGAGCGGGAAGATGATATAAAACTCATCAGCGAGTAAACTTCGAACAGGAAGACAAGATATAAAACTCATCCGCGAAAGCAAACTCGGCGGGAAGACAAGATAATCTCATCGCATGAGCAAACTTCGAGCGGGAAGATGATATAAAATCTCATCCGCGAGTAAACTCGGCGGAAGACAAGATAAAACTCATCCGCGAGTAGACTCGAGGGGAAGACAATGTAAAGCTCGGCCAGGTGGGATGCCGGGACAGATAAAGCTTCGACCGCGAGATGCTCGGCGGGAGGAAAAGATAAAGCTCGACCGCGAAATGCTCGAGTGGGAGGGTAATGTACCTCAACGTAGTGAGGGTCTTCAAATCGAGCAACCTCACCATGGTGAGCCGGAAATCCATATGCTCAGCGAGAAGCTTAAGTGGGATGCCCAAGCAGGGGCGTAAGCGCCTAATGGAAATCGAAGCCTCGCCATGGTGAGGGTCTTCAGCAATCCAGCCTCAACATGGTGAGGGTCTTAAAAATTGAAATTTACCGTGGTGCAGAGTCCTCTAGAAATCCATATGCTCAATCGAGAAGCTCAAGTGGGATGCCCAAACGGGGGCGTAGTAATGGAAATCCGGAAGCCTCACCGCGTAAGGGTCTTCAACACCGACCTCACCGTGGTGAGGTTTTCAGTGATAATAAGAAACTTAGGCTCAGCGCGAGTCTGAAGTCTCGGCTCGAGCTATGGCCGGTTAAGGAGTGTATCCGCGGCGTCGGCAGACACGAAAATAATAACATGCTCGGGCCGGTCGAAGCATGGCGTCTTGAACGAGTAACATCTACCCATGGGCTCGGGCGTTTAGCGTGCAGGCAAGATAATAACGTGGGCGAAGAGCATGCAGGCACGATAATAACATGATCGGGCGTGGCTCGCATGGCGTGCACGAGCATAATAACATAAAGCTCGGCTTTGTTGTGACTCGGCGTGGCGTGTGTGAACACGAAATAATAACACATAGGCTCGGGAAGCGCGGCGTGGCGTCTTCAGCACGATAATAATAACATGAGGCTCGAAACTTCGAGGGCACGAGCATGGCGTCTGAGCACGATAGTAATACTTCGGAGGCTCGCCTGTAGCGCGAGCATAAGCGTGCAATTTATGAGCACGATAATGCAAGAGGTCGGGCGAGCACGAGCATGGCGTGAACACGAATAATAACGAGCTTCTGCCGCACGAAGCATGGCGTTCGTGGGCACGATAATAACATGAGGCTCGGGCTGGCGCGAGCATAAGCGTCCACGAGCGCACGATAATGATAACAAGAGGCTCGAGGCGTTTCGCCGAAGCGCGGCATGGCGTCTGCAGCACGATAATAACATGGGAGGCGGTCTTGTGGCGTAGCGTCTGTATGCATGTAACTCGGCGTGGCGTGCAAGACACGATAATGATAACATGAGGCTCGGGCGTGCCTCGAGCATGGCGTCTGCAGAGCACGAGATAACAACATACGGGAGCTCGGGCGTGGCTCGAGCATTGCGTCTGCTGAGCACGAGATAACAATATAAAGCTCGGCTGTGGCTCGAGCATGGCGTGACGCGGGCATGAGATAATGATATCGAGGCTTCGGGGCGACTCGAAGCGTGGCGTGCATGGACACGATAATGATAACATAAGGCTCGGCGTGGCTCGAGCATGGCGTCTGCAGCACGAGATAACAATATGGAGCTCGAGGCGTGGCTCGAGCATGGCGTGCAGGCTCGAGATAACAACATAAAGCTCGGTGTGGCTCGAGCATGGCGTCGGGCATGAGATAATGACATGGAAGCTCGGGCACGTGCCGTAGCGTGAACACGATAATGATAACATGAGGCTCGGGCTGTTCGGCATGGCGTCTGAGCACGAGATAACAACATGGAGCTCGGGCGTGGCTCGAGCATTGCATGAGCACGCGCACGAGATAACAACATAAAGCTTCGGGCGTGGCTCGAGCATGGCGTGCACGCACGATAATGACATGGGCTCGAAGTGCATGGCGCAGCGTGCGCACGATAATGATAACATGAGGCTGGACGAGCATAGCGTGCGGGCACGAAATAATGATTCAAGCTCGAGGCGTATCGCGGCGTGGCGTGCTGTGACACGATAATGATAATCAAGGCTTCGGGCAGTGCTGGCGAGCATAACGCGTAAAGGCACGATAATAATGACATGGCGCCGAGGCTTCGGGGCGGCGCGAAGCATGACTTGCATACGCACAAGATAATATGAGCTTCAGGCGTGGCTCGAGCGTGGCGTCGCACGCAGAATAATGACATCTCGCCGTGATCTATCGGCGTGGCGGCACGATAATGATATCTGGCTCTGGGCCGGGTGGCGCGAGCAGCGTGCAGACACGATAATGATAATCGAAGCTTCGGAAGCGCGGCGTAGCGTGAAACAGTGTGCGAAGTGTCGCACCTGGCGAACTAAGTGCTTGGTTCGCCGAGGCTTTGAGCCGGCGAAAGGGCCCCTATCGCCTAGGCGAGCTTCCGAAAGATTGCCTGGCGGGGCCCAACTCGAAGCAGCGTAGCAACCCGGCATGGCCTTTCTCCGATGTGGGGACATCGGATCGGTTGTTAGTATATCAACTAGGTGTAGAGATATACGACTAACGGTGTTGCTCGGTCACTATAGGAACCGAGGTAGAAGCGCCTATCTTGTGGGCGGGGCCCTACCGCTGGCGGGCATCCAAGTATGTGAGCGGCATGGCCCCTCCCCCCCGGGAGAATTAGTTCACTAATACTCGGGTATAGAGGAAGGTTGACCGGGCAGGGCCCTATCTGCTCGCCTGGCGAGCAGATTTTGTCAAGCAATCCGAAAGCAATTTGTATAAACATATTAAGAATTTAATGATAGAACTTGCCTTTCTGTTGATAAGGTGACAGTGTCCCCAACAAGACTGCTCATGAGGGTCTTGTCCGCTAGTGCATTAGGCCGTCCGAATAGTCATAAAAATATTTGGGCTTTTCCGTTTGAGAGCGTGCCCCTACTTTCCCAGTGTCTACCTTGAGGTCGGGAAGTAGTTATGGTCGTTGCGCTTTTCCTTCGAGGAAGTGGGTTGGCACCAAGAGTGCCTAAGGCGCCAAATAGGAATCAACTCTAACGAGGAGGGTGTCATGGTTCTCGCAGCTACCAAGGCTTAGTTAACTTGGTTTGAGTACCTGAAAGTTTAGTGCATTATTTGCGAAGCAAACATAATCCCCTTTTAAATAAAATTGGGGTATGTATTATGCATTTAATCTTATGATGATAAGATGTTGTATATGCTAGTGATTTATGTAAATGACAATACATAAATATTATTATTAGCATGATTGGGGAAAATAACATCAGTATTGATATTGTGCGTCACATGCGATCAAAACATGATTTGTAAAGAGAGTTCACGCGCGAGTTTAGGCGTAGCGGTGAATAAAACAATATCATTATCATTTGTCATGTGTGGGCAAATAAATAATAAAATATAGAGTTCAATTAACTCAATTGATATGTGAAATTGGATAAGTGAGTGAGTATGCACTTTCTTTATTCATGCGCGGTCAGGGATTAGTAAAATCGTAAGACGCGTAAAGGTGGTGTCATACATATGGTCGCAGATGCAAAATATATTTAATTGCATGCATCGGTATAGTATAGTGTGACATGCATCATCATGGTGGACAATTTGATGTGAACATGACATAATTATGAGTATAAATGTATTACAATTACTCCGATTTATGTCGCATAATAATTGTCACAGTTGAATTTCATGCATTATTCACCAATTAATAATAATTTTAATCGGTCACTACAGTTAGCATGTCAAGTCGTCATGTCATTTGTATTTATTGCATATCAATTTATTTGACTATAGCTATCTTGTGTAGCGTCGAGTTATAATCGTCAATTATTAATTTTCATAATCGATAATTTTAAAGAAAATTAATTACAAAGAAAATTAATAATTGCAAAGAAAATTAATTACATGCATATTCATGTAAGTTAAAGTGTCTCATGTTAATTTGGAGCAATAAATTAATCATGCGAATCATTTATAAATTTTAATTCATGCTCCGTTAACTAATTATTTGTCAAAAATAACAAATCGAGGTCATAGAGGCAAATTCTGCAAATATTAAGGGTAAAAATGGAAAGACAGAAAAGTGGTGAACCGGGTCATGGACCCTTGCTGTGGACTGGACCGGTTTAGATGAGCCCCGGTTAACTCTCTGTTAGATCTTTGACGGAAGCTGATGGAAACTGAGGGGATTTGACGGAAAGTAACGAAAACTGACGAATATTAGTGGAGGATGATGTCAGCCATTTCTGAATTCACAAAGAGTGTTGCTGGCGCGTGGGACTATCATGTGGGCACATGTTTTCAAGCCCTAACTACTTGCAGCTATCAAATCAATAGATTGATAGGGATATGGCTCAGAAAAGTCCCAGGCCTTGTCCGCTGAAATCAAAAGTCTTTAAAAGGCCACCTGTTCGCTGGTGTTCTCCATTGTCAGTGTGTGGTCGGCGCGTGTTACATCGTCCAGGAAAAGTCAACCACTTCAGGCGGTGCGTGCGAGTGCGTTTCTGCTTCGTTGGCCTTGATTTTCGTGGTGGTTGACTCGCCTCTTCGAGATGCAGACGATGGATGTTTTAGTTTTCTGTTTGGACGCCGGAATCATGGAGATATTCTTTGCCGAAGTTCAGCCAGCGCGTTTAACGCCATACCGCCTCCAGGAACTTTACGAGGCGCGTGACAGAGCTTGGGAGGTCGGATGGAAGTGATTCTTGTACGGACATATTCATTTGGTCAAGACGCATCCAACGGTGTCGTCACCTTGCTACTCAGATTTCGTTTTCTTCGATTATCTTGTAAAGACAGTATGTGGTTTGTTGTGTTCAATTATCTTCCGGCACCCATGAACGGAACTCCACCGTGGCGGTTGGAGATCGTGGCTATAATCGTTTCTCGGCAACGGAACCAAACTGATGTGGCATAAATATCAGTCATACCGGGGGTGCCGAAATTCGTCTTGATCCGTGAGTCGTTCGTTGACCGAATCAATGATGAAATCGTCGATTTGGTGATGAAATCGTCGTTCGGGTCGGATATTTGGCTTGTATGTAGGTATCTGCAAAACAAACACCGTGAGTGGTGGGGGATGTCCCCCAAAATCCTCCGGCGTGAGAATCAGTACAGTATCAAAATATAGGAGGGCGCGTAGCCCCCGTGTGTGGAGTGATAGCTGTAGAAGAGAAATAGCGTATGAGAGTTTCCCCTACTATGAGATAGTAGATTTTATTTATACCTGAGGGATTATGGTTTACTTGTCGTGCATGCATGGTGTTCAGAAAGAATAATGAGTGTAGTGGAAAGTCCCTCAAAAAAGCCCCTTTTAGGTAGATTAAATATAGGCACTTCACTTACATAAAAAAATATTAAATTTAATTACATATAACATAATAAATACAAAACCCACCCCCCACCCCCTCCACACACTCCACCAAACAATAAAAGTGTCCGGCCCCGTCCCCCACACTCCCAGAGCTTGGTTTTTTCTAGATGATATTGTTCAGTGAATCAGTGGCTCTCGTAGTGTTTGTCATTTTACTAAGTTGATGGCATCTGTCAGAAAGTGGCTAGGCCCAAACCTTTTATGTGACCAGCTTGCTTGCAATATTGGTTTGGAGAAAATTATGGCCGATTTTTATTATTTTTTTAAGTTTTTAACCTCAAAAGTTGATCTTATTTTTTTTAAATTATAAAAGATTACTTTTTGAAATATTTTTACAAAAATATCATCGTTTTTTCAACAGCTCCGATAACATATTTTGTATTCAAAAATCATGATTGTTCGTTACAAAACGGAGATCGACCTGTCTGGTCAGGTCGCGGGGGTCGAGGGGTAAGCACCCCTTCATGGGGGTTAGGGGGCAACGCACCCGAAAGGTAAATGAATTTTTTGATTTATGAAATACAAAATTATAATAGATCTGTGCTGAATTGATTTTTTTTTTAGTTGAGACGAAAACGAAAAAGGAAGAGGAAGAAAAAGATTTACGACGGAGGAGATTAAAGAAGAGGGTGGAGGACGTAAATTGGTTCTTTATGCTTTTGTACCGCGATACATAAATTTTAATAGTATTATTTTTGCACTGCGGTTCAATAGTTTAATTTTCTAGTTTATTTTTGCACTGCGATTCATAAATTTCTTTTTATTAATTTTTGCACTGCGATTCAAAGTTTAATTTCCTAGTCTATTTTTCCACCATGATTCATAAATTTCATTGCATTATTTTTGTACCGCAATTCAAAGTTTAATTTCCTAATATATTTTTGCACCGCGATTCATAAATTCCATTGTATTAATTTTTGCACTACGGTTCAAAGTTTAATTTGCTAGTCATTTTTTGTACCGCGATTCATAAATTTTATTGTATTAATTTTTGCATCGTGATTCAAAATTTAATTTGCTAGTCACTTTTTGTACCGCGATTCATAAAGTTTAATTATACTGCGGTATAAAAATAATAAACTTCGTAACACGCATACAGTTCATTAAGAATATCGTAGTTATTTTGTCACCAAAAATAATTTTTTCTGATTAAAAATAAAAAAATGTACTGTAGAAATTAAATATTTTAAAAAGTGGACCGATCCATAATTTTTTCTTACTCATGCAATCACAAAAGCCCAATTCCTTTCTCCCTTTATTCGGCTGAACCTAGTTAAAATAGAGGGCTTATTCTATTATATTCCACCACTTGGTGATAGAGATGTTAAAAGGGCCGAGAACCGTAGAACCGACCCTATTAACCGGAAACCGAAAAGGGTTAGGGTCGAAAAAATTCAACCCGTTTAATAAACGGGCTAAACGGATTGACCCTATAGGGCCGCTGGCAAAATGGGTTGGCCTGCCGGGCTCTAGGGCTGACCCTCGGGTTGATAAATTTTTTTTTTGGGAAAAACCTCAATCGAATTAAAAAAAACAAAAGACGGAGACCTTGGTGGCTTGGTCCCTAACTCCCTGCCTTCGGTCTTTACTCAATTACTTTTCAAGTCTTCAGTCTTCACCCAAAAACTCCAAAAGGCGAAAACAGAAACGGGCAAACGACAGAAGGGAAGGGGCTGCCGAGCTGGATTTCGGTGAATCTGACTGGCCAACTACCCAATTGGGAGGCCTCTTCAGTCTTCAATCTCGCCATCATCTTCAAGACTTCAACTGGTAAGTTTTTAATTAAACCCTAATTTAGAAATTATTAATTAGTGATGCTTAATTTGGTAACCCCAAGATGTATACTTATATGTTGGCTCGAGGATATGTTTTGAATCAGGGATTTGAAGTTCCTTCACTTTCCTAATAAACCTTCCTAAAAGATCCTGATTCGGTGATAGAACTCGTAGAAGACTATAAGTGACTGAGTAAGGGATATGTTATTTCTTCTTCCTTTTCCCTTGAATGAAAGATGGGAGATAGAAGTTGCCTTCCTATTAATCTAGTATCCTGATTCGGTGATTCCTGAGGTGCACGTTTGTGTGAATCTTAAAACCGTGATGTACTTTAATTTTTTTTGAAATCCTTGAATTGTAGATTACTTTAGATTGTTGACTGCATTGGCTGCTTAATAATATTTTAGCAAATTTGATACCTTACAACAAAAAACAAAGCAAACAAATTAAGGACTACTTAATAATATTTTAGCAAATTTGATATCTTAATAATATTTTAGCAGTTGATGTTAATATTTTAGTCTTTCATTCTTTCACAAGGTTTTCAACTTCTTTAGTCGTTTGTTTTATAATCGTTATAGTCGTTATTTTTTATAAGTACTTGAGTAAATTAATTGAAAGACTAGTTAACCATTACTCCTTTTTCTGTATCTGTTTTGCAGCATCAACAATCAACATTAGTACATTAGTACTTGAAGTAGTTAATTGTTTTGTGCTTAAAATTTTGTGACTTAAGTAGTTAAGTTGTATGACTTTATTTTATTTTAGATCTTATTATTGTTAATCGTCTAATAGGGCTGATTTAAATTTCGAATTTTTGATTTAAATAAGGCATCATGTTTAATAGGGCTGACCCTGTTAAACTGAGACCTACAGGGTTAGGGTTAGGGTCGTGATTTAAGTGGCCCGTTTAACACGCGGTCGCATAGAGTCACGACCCTATAGGGCTGACCCTGTAGGGTTAGGCCAACCCAATTTAACATCTCTAGCTACTTGTTGACTCACCCGTTTTTGATAAAAAATATCTAACAGACCACCCTCGTTTGTCCTCCTATTATTGATGTAATCTTTCATAGGACAGTCTTATGGATCCGTATCTGTAAAGTAAATCTATTCATGTTAAATGAGATAAAATTTAAGAATCTCAATGTAACCACCTAGTTTTTGAAAATTACAGCGTCACCCCTTATATTTATATATGCAGAATGTCACTTTTTATTATTAACAGTATCAATTTGTAGTATAAAATATGTCACTTTGGGCCTTATAAGTGTCATTTTGTATTTTTAATGAAAATTATAATTTTTTCTCTAAAAAAGTGTTCCTTTTTAGGCTTAAATGTGTTACTTTTATTTTGAAAAGTGTCTTATTTTTTTATAAATGAAAACCATTACGTTTGGCATTAAAATGTTACTTTATCTATTTCTATTATAAAATTATGAATTGTCTTTTAAAAATTAATGTATAAACAAAATTAACTTTTCATAAGCGGGGTAGTTAGTAGATAAAGACATGTAATTTGCAACCCTGTTTGGAAACACTTTCCAGAATTAAAGAATGTTTCTGTGGCTCCTGTTATCTCTCTTTGCATCCATTGGAAAATATCAAGCACATATTTATCGGGCTATGTAGTCAGAAAACAATTGAGAATGTTGCAAAATGCCTACTTTTGCAGAGGCAAGTGTATAGGTTTATCAGTCGGGGATGGAAAGTAGGAAAATAATGCATTCTATTTCATTTTATATAGAAGCCTAATGTTTTTGAGTTCCTTAGATTAGTTCTACTCATATGCACTGCTTTTAACTATACAATACAACTCAGTCAATTGACTAAAGCTATTTCGCTGTTTGGATCGATCCCGACCGTAAGATCTGACGGTTTCGGGTCAGTTACGAATAGCCCCCTTACAAACAACCCCTCAATTATGGGTTGAGTTCGAATAACGTCCCTCAACTACCACTCGAAGCAATGTACCCCTTCAATTACGTAGTTAATATATACTGACACCTTAAGATATACTGTTACCGTGTATATGGCACGGACACAAAGTTCTAGTTTATAAGTATGGAGGGTCAATTTCGTACACGAAAAAAGTAACATAACATGTTTCCTGCAAGCTACTTTGGGGCCAAAAGAATTTCCTAATCACAAGGCAATAATGTTAAGGAAGGAACTAACGTAATTGTTATTTATGGGTGTATTGCAGATTGATATCTACAAGCCACTGGTTAGAACATGACACTCTCTATTTGGCTATGTTGCCTCCCTCTTCATTTTATGGCTGCTAGACAATGTGTATTCAAAGAAGCCCAAGGACAAGAGAAAGGACCAACCCAAACCCCCAATTTGCATGACTTTTGGATCACCCCTTCTTGGTGATGATGGCTTTCAGCGAGCCATACGAGAACGCCCTTTGTGGCATTCTTTTGTCTATTTGTCTCAACTTCCCATAGCAGTAATGCTTACATGCCCTTTGGTACATTAATTTCTCATTTGTTCACAATTTGGCTGTGCTTGTTTTGAGGAACCCAAATCAGTTTTGAAAGTAATGATGCAATGAACTCGGAGAGCTTGGGAAATGTGATTAGCTGTGATGTAGAACAAGCGGTCAAGACGTATTTGAGCAAGGCGTTAGGGAAGAGTTCGAAGCACAGGAGGTCCAGCGGCAGTTTCTGAAAGTTGGGTCGGCAGGTAGTTTTCACAGTTTTCCGTTAGTTTCCGTTATGCACCAGTAGAAATCATTTAACGGTCGGTAGAACTTTAACGGAGTATAACTTTCGCGTCCAGATGAACTACGGGATCCGCCATATATCAAATCGAAGCTCTCGACGAGATCTACAAGACCCACAGGATTTACCTTGTAAAAAGTTCGTTTTTAGCCCAAAAAATATTGTTTAAGCACTGTTATGGACCTTGGAAGTTTTCAGGCTTTTTCGTTTAATTTGTTTAATTCTTTTCCTTTTAGGGTATTGTTTATTATGGCATATAAATACTCTCTTAAACATTTATTTTGGCAACTTTTGATAAAAATTTGAGTTTTTCTTGTTTTCTTGCTTTGTGCTTGAAACCCTAAAACCGTCATAGACTTTTGTTAAGGAATTACTCGTGGAAAGAATTCATGTTGATTGTTCCGCTGCGTCAAGCTGTGACTACACAAGGGTATTGGATGCAGTTGGGAGGAAGGTAATGTGTAGAGGAGTTTCGGAGCTGGGTGAATTCAATTTCAATCCACTTAGGACGGGAATTACCTTACAACTAGAAGCAATCAGAATTCTTAAAGCACATGCAAGTCCATTCTATCTGCTACTGTTTTAGAATTTCTTTAAATTGAAAAGAAAAAAAAAACAAGGATGTCCCAGTGCAGTAGGTTCTCAGTTCTTAGTTCTCACCATTGTGGGGTGTAAGAAGGGTGTAATGAGAGAAATAGTTTATGTAGTTCAATCTTATGTTTTGATTTCTTTTATTATGATAACGTAGATGTATTTGTGCACTCTCAATGTTCTTATGAGATGTAGTCACAATCTAATATGTTTGATGTTGCATGTTATGCCTCATTGTTTATAATGATTTTTAATACTTTTAGCGGCAACAACAGCATAGCAACGACATGAGCAGTCTCATCGCAGATGTTGAGGAAAGGCTAGAAAATACACTAAAGGCACAGAAGAAGCCTTATGATGCGACAAAAAAGTTGAACGACATAAAAATAAACATGACGTGCATGGAGTGGTACAAGAAGGTGAGTGAGGGCCTCGGAGGTTACTATGATTGCTACAAAACCTCGAAAGGCATAGATGAAACCGGTATATATAAAAGGAGATGCGCGATTTTTGGAAAGTTTTTTTCAAAATGTGTTATTAATCTTTTAGGAAATGAAACAAATTTGTAATCAAAATTAATTAGATAAATAAATTCGAAAACTTTTGGCATTATTTCTTTAACATGAGACAATTGACAACCATATATATCAAACAATTTTAATTTCATTCATATCCGGTAATATAAAAAATAGTTCTTATTTTTTTTAACTATACAGAAATTTCAATGAGCTAATAAATTAATAAATATTTATTTCAATTATTGAATTTAATAACAATTTATCAATTGAATGATAAATGAATAAATTATCAAAACAATTACATGAATTATTATTGAAAATTAATTTCTTCAGCTATAATTGGACGCTTAGGGGAGTTTGACAGTTCATTAGCTTTTCACTTCTCGAGCAGTTTTCAAAGATAAAACCACTATAAATTTGTTACAACTTCTTTGTTGAACATCATTGTTAAAAACAACTGAGGATAACACACCAATATAGAAGAAATCTCTAAAAAAATGGCCCCCTCTCTCATTTTGATTATAGACATCAGCCACACCAAGGGTAAGCCTAGATAGGTCAACGGTTTTTCATGCAAAATGTATATTTTACAATATAAAAGTATCTTTCCAACCTGTAATACTTTATGTATTCTTTCTATTTCGATCGCTTAGAATTTGATGTACTTGGTCCTCTCTTTTTTTCTAGAGATCATGGAGCTACTATAAACTGAAAACAATTATACATGCAAAATTATTATATTCCCAAGGTATCTTTGTAATCAATAAATAGCTTAAACATATGCAATGTCTGGGATTAAAGATGTGGGGAATAAATTACGATGATCAACAAATAGTTAAAGTAATTCATATCACTTTCTTGGTAACCAGTATATATTTATATTTATTTATTAATATGGAATGTAACTACAAATTTCTCAATTTTGGTTTTATCAAATCAGAATAATAAACAGTTGTAAATCAAATCTAATTAAATCAAAGAAATTTGAAATGTAGGGACCGAAAAGAAATAAATTAGTGACTACAAAGAGGCCAATTTTGAGGTGAACAACTACATTAAATACAAGTGATTTAAAATATATGTATTTTAATTGTAAAAAATGTTTTTTAAAAAACAGATCTTCAAAATACAAATCTAAAATTTAAGATCTATATTTTTTCTATGTTGTAGACACATCAATTTCGTACCCCTGCGATATAAGGTCCTATAACAATCTCAATATATATTTTATAAAACAGTTGGACAAACAACGTTGCTTTCCGTTAGAGTACTTTCAGGTAACTGGACTTAACGAGAGTTAACTAATAAACATAAAGCTTATAAATATAATTTTTTGTTCATACCGCTGCAATATAATGCAATATAATAATAACAATATATATTTTATAAAATTATTAAACTTATAAAAATGACTTTCCATTAGTGTTTCAGTTAACTGGACTTAACGGTGGTTAAATAAGTAAAATAAACAAACAAACCTGAAAGGGCCTAAGTGAAACTTTAATTTGGCCGTAAAACAACCCATGGAGCCTCTCCCCTAGGCATGGGACCACTCCCCTACCTCTGTAGCCACTCCATCTCCTTCCTTCTCCAAAGCAACTTAAACGCTGTCGTTTTTCTCCAGCCTCCTCGTGTTGTTTTTGTTGTTGCGTACCCAGGCTACACCTGGCGCGCCATGCAGCTGAAGTCCAATACGTTGTCGTTTAATCCGAATCTTTGCGCCTATAAATAGAGGCATTCAGGCACTCTCATTCTCACCACCCATCAACGATAAAATTTGCCAAATCAGCACCCTTCACATATCATACCCGCAGCAGCAGTCATACCCGTAATAGAAATCATATCCCGCAGCATCTCAACCCGCAGCAATTGTATTCCGTAGCATCGCAACCTGCAGCAATCATATCCCACAGCATCGCATTTCGCAGCACCGCATCAATATAAAAAAGACTTCATTTTTGAAAGGACATGAGAAGCACAATCACAATCTTCAAGCACCTAGCGGGCTAAAACATAGGCGTATATACCGGGTCAGACTTTCACGCTATAAAAGGTAAGTATCAATTTACCGTCTTTACCGTTAATATAAAATATCATAACATGCATGTTATATAAATAATAATAATGTAGAATATTAATACCTTGTATGCTATGTAAATAGTAATATTATTAGATAAATAATAATGTAAAAAAAGTAATGATAACAAGTTATAAATACATGATGTATGTATGCATGCTATATACATATATATATATACATATATATATATATATATATATATATATATATATATATATATATATATATATATATATATATATATAGCATGCATATATATATCTTGAATATACGATTTAAAAGAACGTTAAATTAATTTTTAAACCCTAAACTGAGACCGAAATGGCGAGTTGGGTGTCTAATCCCTTCCCAACTCATAACCTAGCCTCCGAACTTATATATTTTCCGGAATAACTGGTTTTTCTCTATTTAACCTTAAAATAGAGGTGGCGACTATGTACATACATATTTTAGGGTCCACAACGAGACCGGACGCATTCCACACGTTCATATGTTTCTTGAGACACGTCGTTTTTCAATGCGGACGACGAGGGTTTCAAAACGGGGTTTTCACAGTGGCAACTCTGCTAGGGACATTGTTTAAAAAAAATGAGGGCTAGACTCAATTTTTTGGGGGTTAATAAATTATTTTTACACACTTAACATGCTTTTACATATAATCTAGATTTTTATTCTGTATATATATATATAAATATATATATATAAATATATATATGTTTTGAAAATATTAATTGTTTTGTCAATACAATACATATGTGCATGCTCTGTTGATATTACTGTTACCGTTTGCATTTGCAATCAATATTTGTGATTTACATTTATACTAGCGAAATGCCCCACATATAAATATTATTGTAACGACCCGACCCAAATTCCAACACAAAATCTCAAGGTCATGCCGCTGGAACTAAAACAAGTAGACAACAAGCACTTGCTAAATAATTGTGCAAGTCAAACAGTCAAGCTAACAAGCTCTAAACATGAACATAAAGCTGTACTAAACTACGAGATTTCAAAAATCGAATCTACGGAAGCAATAATAGAATGAAACCCCGAGCTACGAAGCTCGAAACCAAAACCAAATAGAACCAAGAGACTATTGTCTCACAAAGGGGAAAACAAAACTCATGTGCCGCAATATTGCAGACGCAGAACAAACCACCGGCCCTCTAGGTCGGCGTTTCAATAAAGAATCAACCTAATATATGACAATGACCCAATGGCTAAAACATACCGGGGTAACAACAACAACTAGAATAATAAAATCCCTGAAGCTACTACTTGCCCGGGAGACAATTGAATAAATACTATATGGTGGAGTATAAACGCTCGACTACACTAGTTAGTGACAGGAAAATAGATCAAAAATACTAAGAATACTACCCGACTGTAAGGTTTATATAACTTTACACAACGTCTTCCTCCACAGGAAAGAAGGACAAATAATAATAATACACTACGAAACTGCTGGACTCCACGAGTTACAACTCGAAAGAAACGACAATTGCTACACACGAACCACACGACCTCAACTCAGCTATCGATTTACTGTGCACTGTTACAGTTAGGATCTACCCGGCCTCAACGCAGTTAACGAAATCTACACACTAGAAAATAAAGCACAGAGTGAGTCATAAGACCTAGTATGCTACTACAAACAACAATATGACATAATATGAAACATTGTTATAAGTAAACATGTCATCACGTTACTACGACGAAGACCCATGAAGACATATCATATGCTTAAGATACTCCACAAGACAAACGAACCAGGGATGAATTCCCTGCTCATAAACAAATCAAATCTATTAGAATAAACTTTCATAAACATCCTCATCTACAAGTATGCATATCGATAAATACACACGTCAAGTACGTCATACGAACATCATGCATAAGAATGTATATCTATATATATACACATCAATTACTTCATATAATCCTCATGTAAAAGTATGTATAACTCTATATATACACATCAAAACTCCCATATAATCATCTTGTGAAAGTGTGCATATCACTACAAGAAAACAGGGCAACTGCAACAGAATATTGCAACAGAATTGAATTTGGTTACAATATTAAGTGGATAAAGAATTTTTAACGAAGAAAGCCATTAGCCGCGTCTTTTTTAGGGGAAAAAAGTTGGAGGGAAAAATGATGTCAAATATGCAACAGTTTTTGCAACAATTTTAGATTTTTATTTCTTAAAAATTGTAATACCTGATAGAAACTATGTCGTTTTGTGCTGACTATATAATTGAAAAACCTAACATAGACTAAATTTAGGAAAACCCCCAATCTGATTTCCACCCTTCTCTCTCTCTTTCGCTCGAGCGACCTCTGCCTCCGACCTTCTCATCTCAGAACCCGTCGTCTCCTTCCGGCAACTTCACCAGGGAAGGTATATCTGCTCTTCAATTTGAGTATTGAATCTGATTTCATGGCTCATCTCCTTGTGGTTTTTCTTGAATTGCAGGATTTCAATATTTCTTTGATTCATTTGCCTTCATCTTTAAGTCTTTTCTTTGATACAGGTATTTATGTAAACATGAGCTTCCTTGTCTCTTAGTTGGGGTTTTTTCTTTCATGTGTGTGTGATGATGTTTTGATCTGATATTCTTATTGTATATGTCCATTGATTTCTAAAAGGGAAGCTTGATTTGATTGTGAAAATCTGCAATAGGCTATGTGTTTTAGTGTGTAGTGTGAATGATAACAAAAAGAATCCCAAAATAATTCAACTAAACAAAGAAATATGAATTTTTCTAATAATTAGTTGCTCAAAAAGAATCCCAAAGTAATTTTACAATAGTTGTGTTCTCGTTCAATTCGGTACTTCAATTTACCATCAAATTTTGAATTATAGGGTTTGAGACCAGAGAGGCATTTTGGATATGATATTTGTGATAATCACTTCACGTTGATTTGTACTGGCTTGTTCATTGATTTTCGACGAGTTGTAGATAATTTTGTAATTATTTCGATTCAGTCTTATCATGTTCTAATTGGTTATTTAATTGATGTGTTATTCTATTATCTACAAGAAGGTATTCTAGGTTTATATGTGTAGTTCATTTGGATCTTCTGAAATTTGGCTACATTACTCACATAACCTGCAGAGACTTGATATCTACCCGTTTTTGTTAGGAAGTGGTTTCCTTTCTTTCATTTAAGTAGGATTTAGTTTCATGGCTGTTTTTATTTTGATAAAAACTCATTATTTTTAGTTTTATTTTTTTTTTCCAGAAATGAGATGCAAGTACTTTCATTTCCACTTTTTTTTTTCACCATTCGATAGTAAAACGATCCAATATATAGCCTAGGAGAAGATAAAAACCATTAACATAATGGACCACATTTCAAAATAAAACAAATAGGCTAAGAGTGTCATTTTCCAGGAGGGAGCTTATCTAAATAGAACTGGTTCATGACGTACAAATCGCCCAACCTTGCGGTTATGGATGAGCAATCTGAAATTACAAAAAAAGATTACTACCACAGGATTTTACATTGCGAACAATTACTTAACTTTTCCATAATTATTATCGTCACAAACGGAATTACGTATGCACAAACTTTGGGCTGAAACAAGCCTTTACCAACCAGGGTAAGCTCAAACCATTAGGGAAGTTGAAACCAGAGAATAATGAACATTTAATTTCAATCAAGCATGTCCAATAGCCACAGTACCTCCTCTTCAGAGTTGGCAGCATCACAAAAATCCATTTCAATCCCAAAAAATCAATGACCCCTTCATTACCGTTGTCCATGAATAGCAGGAGATCCAACCTCTTATACCCGGCACAAACGGGAAGACTGGGGAAAAGTCGAGGTAGTCAAATGCAAGGGCCCTATATGATGTCCGATCTATATAATCAAACATTGATTTGTTGATTATGCAAGCAACTTTGTTGGTATCCTTGCATCCTTTTCGAATGATAGGGCCAGGGACCACTTCTGAGAAAATTAGCTTCTCGTCTGCCCAAATGTCAACATAAAACTCCAAGTTACTAAGAGAGATCCTTGGTAGGAGAAGCTTTCTGCGATGCTCGCGTTTATAGAAACTTTTGAATAGCTTTTGATAAGTTAGAGTTGGTAGAGATGAACGCTTGTAGATTAAGGGCCACTTTTTGGCACAAAGGCATTTCCAGAAATAATCATCTTGAGCTATTTCTCGCCATTGCTTAGATACCCCCATACAAACAGCCAAGTCAATGCCTTCCAATAGCCGAAAAACAGCCTTCAGAATTTCATCACTTGACATCTTCAGCAAACAGAAAGTAAAGAATACTTGTATATAAATAATTATCACAACTGTTTACAGCATCAGGTAGCCTATGAGTGGTCTCACATGATTCCCTTTGCGTGATCTGGTTATGCTTTCATTTCCACTTGCGGGTATGAAAGTGACAAGTCCTCTAACAATACCCTGGATGATATCGAATCGTTTTATCCAATCAAGCTACGATTGTTTCTTTGGATCTGATGATCTTCATATAAAATAACGTACAAGGTTAGTTCTGTATAGATTGCATAACCAATAACAAGATTGACAATAGCCATTAATTATTCTGTTTTTGTTCTCAATGCTAGATAGGTTTCTATGAGAAGTAGGAATTCCCTCCGACTGACTTGCAGCTACTACTAGAGCCAGTACTTTAACTCATTGGTGTGCCTTGTAAGTTGCAGATCTTTCTTACAGAAGATGAATTCATCTTAGTGATGGCACTCTATCAGTTTCAATTTAAACTGCTATAAAAGAGGTCTCAACATCTTTATATAATACGATTGAAAGAGGAAAACAGTTGTCAAAATAACCAAAGAGTAAAGTGTCAAGGATTTTGTTTGTCATGAACTCATAGATCAATAGCTTCTCTTTCAATTCCATTGAATGCAGCAGCCTAAGAGCTTAACTAGATTCCTGTGTTGGAGCTCTGAAATCAATAGGATTTCATTCTTGAATTCATTTGAGCCTTGTCTTGAATGATTCGAAAGCCTTTTCACCACTATTTGCTGTCCAATATCTAGCGTGCCCTACATATGGCCCCCCATATATGCTAGCGTGCATCAGTATTTCTAGCCTGAAATTACTTGATAACATGGTAAAACACAGACTGACATTACCTTTTAAACTGGACCAAAACCTCCTTCACGAAATTTGTTTATATCGCTGAAGCTGTTAGTGGCTCCCACTATTTTATCAAAGTCGAATGTTGGTAATCCAAATGACTCCCCTTTTAAGATATCATGGGAATTAAAGTGGGTTGTTCCACTTCTCCTTCCTGCTGGTACATAGGAAATAAGTCAACATTATTTTACTAAATAAATATCCAAGTGTTTGCAATTTTTTGGGGAGATGGTTTCACAGTAAACTGGAAATTGAACCATACTTGGACTTAGCCATAAAAATCAGTCCAATTAAAACAAAATCCTACTGAAACTTTAATCGTCAGTACAAATGGATTAACTCTCAAGATGCAAATGACCTGTTTGTGATTGTTCATATGCAACTTATTGATCAAGTGTATCTCTCACTTGTGCAAGTATCTCTCACGGGAGACAAAAATGATAATGTTACAATGGGAGTTTTTACCCTTAGCTATTTCCCTCAACAAGAAAGGTTATATACATGGGGAACTTTCTTTATTCCACTTCCCTTTTGAACCCAAATATATGACCTAAAAGAATCTGGAATTCCAAAAGTTTGCTGAGAGAGTACACATAAAATGTTTTATAGCCTTTTAAGATGGATAAGAAAATCAGTACATTTTTTGGCAAGAAGTTTATGATATTGTCATTTATCTAGAGTGTGAAACAAAATAGGTCAATATATCAATTGTGACCAGATACTTCAATATATCAATTGTGACCAGATACTTCAATATATCAATTGTGACCAGAGACTATCAAAATCATGTTCAATTTTCACTTACATGGATTTTAATGTTGTAGGAATACAGAGCTTCTCTCCGTCATGGAGGCATTTTCAATTTTGGCCTTTGGATGAAAGAGACTAACTTTACGTTACTGAGATTGAGTGAGACTGCCATATGAGTAGTCTTAATGGTCTATCATTTCTAAAAGTTGAAGCAAAACAGATGGGTAGCTTAAAGCCGAGGTTTGCTTGTTTCACCATAGTATTATTGGGTTTATTATTACTCTCCTTTGCTCATTATAATTTGATTTTTATTACTCTCCTTTGCATCTAATATATGTTTGTATGCAATGGTGTGAATTATGTGATTTCTAAATATTTTTTGGTCATAATCTCCAATATACTCCAAGACATCATCAGTTTACCATCTCTTTATTGTTTTTGTTGATTTCATTCTTAACCCAATTAAGTTCCTTTCCTGAAGGTAAGTGGGAAACTGTTAGATTTTGATTTACTGCCATATAATTGCATTCCCAAGCTTCATAATTTGACTTCAAATATCTTCTTTTCTCCTGTTTTTTATAGATAGACCACTTGTAGACCCAATTCCCAAATCCCAGGTAAGCACGTATATCTGTCTATTTCTCTCTATGCAAACTGAGCTAAACACTTGAAATGCAAACTTATATAGCCATTAGTCATTGTAGGGATTGATTTTGTTTCAGCAAGTAGTGATGTGAATCTCTTATATTTGTTTCTCAACCATGTGGAACTTAAGCATAACTTTCGTCCACTACATTTACAAGTATTTTGTGAATTCTTATGACAGGGAACAAGTTCAATCACAAAATAAACTATCCATCTGAGTACATGACATTTTTGAGTATCCATCTGAGTATCCATCTGTTTTTAGTTTCGTTTTGGGGCTGTTTGAGTGACTTCGGGACAGCCTGTTGCTGTTTGAATTTACCTTGGACAGTTTAGTTGTTAGTTTGAATTTTGCGGAATAAACTATCATAATTTCCATCCCGTAAGTAATCTTCATGTGTGAGTTTAATTCGTGAGTTTTTTGTGGCTGTTTTTGGGCTGTTTTGGAGAGTTTGGTTCAGCCATAGGGCTGTCCAAAAAAGCTGGAACACATTTGTTAATTCAAGCTTCCGCATACGCATAAGCATATGTAATGAAACAATTGGAATAATAATATTATTGATATGTTTCTCACCTCTGTGACTCTTCCTTCCTTCTCTGTCATAGTAAGATAATCTAATTTCCTTTCAGGTTGGTAGTTCCTCCGCATGACGATGGTGTCAAGTTTCCTTGTGAAAGAGTAGAACAAGTGAGGGAAGATATTCAAAAACAAATACAAGCTGACAATGCTACGGAAATTGAGAAAATCAAAGCTGATTTCAAGCTAATGCAAGAGGAAATTCGGCCACTTAGAGCCCAACAACCTCCAACAACGTCTGTGTAGTTTGATAGTTAGACAATGCCTTTTGTTAATCACTTGGAGACTCTTAACATTCTCTACACTTTCATGTAATCAGAAATATCGACAATGACTTTTGAATGAAATGCTTAAACTTGAGTTGTTTTAAATGTTTGATTTTAGATTTAATTTTTTTTGTAAAATGTGAAATATGAAATGTTCAATCAGGTACGATTATATATATATATATATATATATATATATATATATATATATATATATATATATATATATATATATATATAATGGAAAAGTTTGTTGCAAAAATGCAACGAAAAAATCCATTGCAAAAATGTAATAAAAAATGCAACGAAAAAGTCTGTTACAAGAATGCAACAAAAAATGCAACGATAAAAATCTGTTGCACGAATGCAACAAAAAAAGTTTGTTGCAAGAATGTAACGGAAAAAGTTTGTTGCAAGAATGCAACAGAAAAAATTAGTTTCTATTTGCAACAGACGTCAACTACCCTTAGAAACACATTTGCAACAGAAAAATTTGAAATTGCAACGCTCGATTTTCGTTGCAATATCATGCAACGGAATACATTCGGTTGCATAAAATTTGCAACGAGGGTTTTCCAAACATAATTTGCAACGAACTTTTTCCGTTTCAATCGTCTAATTGTAACGGAATTTCATTTTTTGCAACGGGATTTTCCGTTGCTGTTGCCCTATTTTCTTGTAGTGTATATATATACACATCAAGTCTTTCAAGAACATTACCCAATACAAACATGGTCAATAAGATCTCATGTTCAACACACACTTTGTTATCACATAAGTGCTCATAGTAAGCCACACAAAGAATAAAGAAGATACTGAATCACTGTCGTTGTATTGCTCCTACAATCACAACTGTTAATTATATCGGGCGAGTGATACCCCAAATAGTGGTATCAAAGTGCCGGGTGATATCACCTCAAGGGCAGCCCTTTCCCGGTCATATAGTTTTAGTCAATGCACCCTTTGGTTACATAGGTGTTGACTAAGGAACTACATCCCCACTGCGGCCCACAGTGGAGGGGTGTGTGAACCGTATTCGATACGCAGATACATAGCAATCACGAATCCCATAATTCGTGAAGACGATACACCTGTAGACACCCCAAATTCGTGAACTACGTTTGGTCTGATTCCTTTTATTAAAAGATTCGTAGGCAGCCTATTTCGGTAGGTCCGACCATTAGTGCATTTAGTTTGCATATCTACTTAAAAACTACGATAACCTGCTATAACCGATTAAATATGTCTACGATATGTGAGTTTTGGTTTACATTATAAACTGTTTCATTATAACTGCTACCAGTTGCATTTCTCCCCATTATAATTTCACGAATTTGGGAGTTTATTTCTTATCAACGATGTTTGTCTACTCAGTAAGCTTTAGGCTACACGTAGACTCTATCGTTGAGGGCCTCTGTAGACACCCCAATTTCGTACCCCTAGTACGTAACAATGACATGCGATATCAAGATCTATTAAAACTTAACAAATGTCAAGTTACATGGTTTAAAAATGCAAAAGACAAAGCAGGATGCGCAAAATAGTAAAATGCAAGGGCTAAAAGTGTCAAAAAAGGCTGAGTTTTGGAAGGCAGGCGCGGCTAAAAGGGACCCTTGCGGCACCCAAAAGGGCTGGTTCCAGCGCCCAAAAATGCTACAGTGGTGCCCAAAGTGCAATAGTGTGCCTAAACTTAACGCATTGCACAATTTATTAAGCACGCGGTACAAGCAAAAGCAGCACAAGGAAGAAAAATTAAAGACCGCGATGTCCCTCTCTCAGCCTATAAATAGAGGAACCCGGGTTCACTTTCAGCAATCGAAAAATCACAGAGAAATTACGCAGTGCGTTGTTATTACGCTGTGAGAATAATGAGCGATCGTGAGATAGTGAGCGCCCCCTCCTATAAAGCCTCGAAGCTCTGCCAAAACTCCTCCAAACACAAAATCAAAGCCAAACATAAATTAAATTGAGATTCAGTTGATTACGAAAACAATCAATTAAGAAACTACAACTAAATATTCGTAAAATCGTAAAGGTCATTTTATTATTAATGAACTACTAAAAATATTATTTTTTTAAAAAAATTGACTTTCAAACGGGGCCTCTTTGCCCGAAACGGAGGGATTAATTAATAATTTGTATACGAAGTTGCGGGCCGGGAAAAAACGGGCCGGACAAAAATTAAATTGATTAAGTTAATTACGATATCAGTTAAAAAGAAAAAAAATTTCAAATTATAAAACTTACGATTTTTTTTAAGAAAATTTATTTGTATACGAAATTACAGGTCCAAAAATAATTAAATTGATTAAGTTAATTACGATAACAATTAAAAAGAAAAAAAATACAAATACAATTTTTTGCAACCATAAAACTGTAAAACCATAAAATATTAACTGTAAAACCGTAATATATCAGTAAAAGAATAACTAATTTTCGTAACTGTAAAATAATAATTGTAAACCGTAAGAGTGAAAGAAAACGTGTGATAAGAAGAGAGATCAAAGAGAAAAACTGATGAATAGGATAGAAGAGTGAGCGATAAAAGGATTGTAGAGATAAAATATGGATGAAAAAAAAACGTGATAAAAACGGTTGAGATTGTGAGATTAAATCCTGGCCAGTAATTGTGTTTGATAAAAACCAATCCTGGTCGGTAATTAGCTTTTTATAACCGACTAACATGTTTTACATTATAGATGATCCAATAACTTGGGAAAACATTGATAATAAGGCTTAAATCGCTATTTGTTTACTCTACTTTCACACGTTTTGCAATAAACCAACTCTACTATTATTATTTTCTATTTTGTCATTGTACTTGACTATATATCGCATTTTGGTCACCTAGAGTCCATTTCGTCAGTTATGTTTGATGTAAATGCTGACATAAATGGCCTTTTGTGTTTCGAACATACTGTGCACGTGAACATATTGAAGTCACAAAATATTATTTCGTTCAACTCTTTGCCTTAAAACGTGTTTTTAAGCTTACATTAAGGGCGAAGGTGATGCAATCACGTGAGTAACACGTGATGTAGGTAAGGATATTTTCGGGTTTTTATAAATATTTAAAGATTTTCATCCAAAAAATTGGATGAAGTGTTGAACGTGTGATATATAACCATGTACAATTACTAAATTGATTTTTTTAAAGAGTTAACTTATTGCAAAAAGTGTGAAGTAAGGTGACCAAACTGCAATTAATGCCATAATAAAAACTAGTGATCTTGGTAGAGAAAGGTTATATAAAAGAGCTAGAATGATCTCAAAAATCTTGTAGATGGACTTTTTATGCATTTTTCATAATCTTAGTATAAAAGAAAATTACCAAATGGTAATAATCAAGATAGAAAATGGCTTGTGTACTTAAAAATTCAAATAAAGTAATTTTTATTAATTGTTTTATATTTTTTTGTATATTTGTGGGTGATGTACTTTTTCGATACTTTTTGAATGATGGAAAAAGAAAAAATGTTTGTATTAAAAATTTCATTTTGGTATGTTTATAAGGGCCCTTTTTTTTTCGTCAGTGGCCCACAAAAGTTTATGATTGACTTCTTATATCCCTTAATTAGTACTTTTCAAACATGGTCTCGTTGAACAGTACAAAGGAAGTATTATTTTGACAGAATCAATCAGGGGTTTGCAATAATTAATATATCTTTGGAGACTTACATTTCATAGAAAATATGCATGAATAATATATAAGAACACAAGAGAAGGTTAGCTTAGGGTATTGAAAACACCGATTATAGCATATATAGTTATGTGATATTACGGTATTGAAAACAAGGTCGAGGGGGGGGGGATTGAAATCGTAACTAGTGTTGGTTGCTTGGGTGGTTAGAGTGATGAACTGATGATGGAGGTTGTGGTGGTTGCGGAGGCAGTTGTGGTGGTGGTTGTGGAGGTTGATGGTTATGTGGTGGTACAAGTGGATGGTGTTTTGCTTGCAGTTTGAGGTTGTCTTAGGTATGTTCTGAATTAAATTTTGGTGAAGGTATAGAAGTTTGTCGGGGGAGAAATTCAGGCAGGTCCCTTCTGAAATATTTTCAACCGCTTTACACACCAATATTTGTTCGAACCGAAAAAAAATCACTTTCATTCACATCATGCATCGCGAAGCACATATGTACATCATAATATGGATCATCCCGTGGGTTTTGGTTTTGTTTATTCAATTGTATTCCTCTTCTATATTATTCAATTGAGTAATATTGGCAATTGATTGGTTTGAGTAATTGGATATTGTAAATATTATTCCCTCTATTTTCGTTGTATTATTTTTGGATGTTATACATAAACATTCGACTTTTAGAAATTATTTATACAATTTCCATATCCTTTAATCTTTACCCTAGCCTCCATTTGTGTTGTAAACATTTTGATTATGATTAAGTATTTTTATAATTACGACAAACTTTAGACATTAATGCATATTTAATTAAATTATTAAAACTTTCAAACGTACGCAAACTCTTTTAGTGAAGCAAATGAAGTATTATTTTAATCTTTTGACTGTTAAAGATAATTATTTGTACTACACCCATCTTACAGGAGACATACTCTTAGAGTTGTATTATCGAATATAAAAATTAGAGACTCACATTTAAGAACTCATTGATTTTTAAGTATCAAATTAGTAATTATTAGTTAATGAACATTAAGTACACAGGATCAAAAATTTCTTGCTATTGTAATTAATTTAAAAAATCACTAAAATATGTTTTCATGATTTAATAACTTGATTTAGTAATTATTAGTTAATGAACATTAAGTACGCAGGATCATATACTTTCTTTCTTTGTATTTCTTCAATATGTTTTCTTTTAGTCATTCAAAACTTATATGCTCAAAATTAAGCCACTAAATGACCAAAAGTCGATTGAAGATCGATATTTATTTTATGTTAGCTAGGTACCAAAATTGAAGATTTTGGGCCGCTATTAAGGGATGTATCATCCATAAAGTGGACCACTCATTAACTTGCATAAGTTGACGAACGTCAAGTTAATATTTTGTCTATGTCTTATCTAAAAGTTAAATCTTGACAATTTAAAAAAGATACAAACAAGGAATAATTGGGGGTCAGTACTCTTTTGAAAGTTGTAATTGCTTCACTACCCTATTTTTTATTCAAACACATAAATCACTTTTCATTATTTTCTTCCTAAAATGTCCCTCCTCCTCCAATCCTATTCGACTCCTTGCATGTAGCGTGATCATCATATTGTATATGTCATTTTGCGCACAATAAATCTTCACAATAATTCTTCTTATTCTTCATCTAGAAAAATACATGGTAACAATGTTCAATAGAGCCCATCTAACATGATTTCTAAACCAGGCAGAATATAACATTAAGTACTACACATTTTCTTATATTGAGTGGCTTACCCTTGTTTAGGTGATTGATAAACAAAAACCATGTATTGGAATCAACAAAAGAAATCAACGAATACAAAACGACACTTAGGGAGGATATGAACAATGACACCAATGTTAACGATGAGAGTACCTTCCATGAGAATTACAGTTTTGAAGAAGAAGAGCACCTTACGATGCCTAAATTGCAGGCGTCATTGCAACTTACGAGTCCATTTTCATTAATTAGGAACTTACGACGCTCAATTTTCTTCATCATACCGCTTGCGATGTCTAATTTTCTGCTTCGTACTGTTTGACATACCCAAAATTTATACATTGTTTAGGAGGTGGGTTTATCATTTTTTTTTATGGAGGAATGAGTCCATTGTTGGGTTTTGATAGAAAGAAATGAAAAACAACTTTGCTATTGAATTAAAATAGACGAAAAGGAAAAGGTGATTTTTTTGTACCATTCAAAGTGAGGAGATGAGAGAGAGAATTGAAGAATTGAATGAGATGAGAGAAAGAATTGAATGACATGAGAGAGAATTAAATGGAAAATGATGGGTTTGGGGGGATTGAAATTGAGATGACGGTGAGGAGTGAGAGGGGTAGGGGAGTATTAATGAGGAGATGAGAGAGAAAGGTACAGAGATACAGAAACATTAATGAAGAGAGAGAAACAATACATTTCTAACATTTAAAGTACATTTTGCATTACGTAAAGACAAACGATGCCCACATTTTGAGCGACGTCTAATTTTTTTCCTTGCGATGCCCAAAATTTTGAGCGATGCCCAAATTTTGGGTAGCGACTTTTGTATTGCGATGCCCAAAAATTTTAGCAACACCCAACTTTTTACTTACGACACCCAAAATTTTGAGTGACCCCAATTTTTTTCCTTGCGACGCCCAAATTTTGGGCAGTGATTTTGCATAGCGACACCCAAAAATTTGAGTGACACACAAATTTGAAATTTGGCTTTTTCCGTGCGCATTTCGTTCTTTAAGGGTATCTTCATCATTTTTCCTCCAAAAGTGTACTTTATCGGTTTAAAACAAATATAATGAACTGTTCTGGTTTTAATTCCATCACATGGGATCAGCCCGATTATTACCCTACAAACAAGCAGGGTCACGACTAGAGCTACTATAGCTAGGGCTTTAAGCCTAAAAAAACATTACTCGTACTACTTATTTTTCTATTTTTTTTATATTAAGAGTAACTTTGTTTTTTCTACTCACTTATTAATAGTCATTAGTATAATAAGTTAATAACATTTGAATTTTTGATATTCCTATCCCTCCTCCATCACCATCATCTTAAGGGCCACCGTCTATATTCCTCCATCTTACGTCATGTCACCTGAATAGAAGTCTACATCGAAAACCTCGGGTCTTTTCCTACGTGACTTAGTCCAACCTCACAATCTCCATCCAATAATTGATTAAAAAAAAACCTTACTCTAGAGTTTGCTTTAGACCTCCATAAGAGTCTCCATGCAAACATATAAACTACAATCTTTAAAAAATAAATTTATCAAATAAGACCCTTTAATTTTTTGACAGAGAATTTTTTTTTTAATATTTCTCTAATGGTAAATCATTTTCATCCCTTGACTTTTTAAATTGTTACGCCATCAATCCTTTTGATATATGTTGTTAGTCAAATGTCGTTAAGTTGCCCATGTGTCTCGTACGTGCATTTGGTTAAGGTCTAAAATGATATTTCTCACAACTAAGTTATATGAAAATTTACCATCGAGCCCCTAGAGTTTAGAAAAATCCCCCAAATTCATTTCTATCCCATTGAAATAAAAAATCGAAACAGTTGTTGAGCTTCTTTAGCATGCACGAGTTTTTCAGCTTCAACCATCGAATTGAAGTCTTATTTTTCTCAACATTCTCAAGTGTCCAGAGTTGAGATTTTTTGTTAGACAGAGGGATACTAACTTAACAATTAGTTGAACTCTCCAGCTAGCTAAGTAAAATGGTAGTAGCAGTCGAAGCTTCCGTCAATCATCTTTCCTGGGAATCCTGAATCATCCGACGTAAACTGTCTCGCTCAATTCTACCAAGAGGTCTCTCTTTCTCTATCTCTTTCTAGTCATCTCCTTTTTTATATTTGCGTGTTTAAATTTCTCTTTAAACTTCAATCTGCCATTGATAATTGTTGGGTTGGGTGGGTGGTTTTGTGTAGGATGTTAGGTATTTGGGTTTGAATAGGTAGAGAACGCTAAATTTGAATTCAACGTTATATGGCTGAAACTGTCCCCCTCTTTCTAACTCCACCTCATTGAATAAGATCCTAACTGTGACGACCAGACCCCGACCCTGAAGAGGAATCGCGAGTCAACTTTCCAAACAAGGACTACAATTCATGCAACGACTCAATTATTAAAACATACGTGATGCAACATCATACACATAACACGACTCGACACCAAAAGGCTATAAATTTAAAAACTTTTAAACCTGATAAAACAGTAAAAGCAATTAAACCAAATCATCGGCGACCTTACAAATGGAACCCAACAACTAAATAGTTCATGCTATAATACCTTGATGGCTAAAACATGATGGAGAAACAACGAAAGTAAATAAGAGCTAATAGGATGCTCAGCGGAAGACTTGAAGTAATAAGCCGACTATAAAACTGTACAAGGCTCGACATACAAGTGTCGGCACTCAAAATAGAATACAAGTACTTCAAGCTATAACCATAATGAGAACAAGTTCATATTCCCAAGCAAAGTCTACATGACTTGTTATACCTAACGTCCTTTCCAAAAGAGAACAAAAGAAGGACATCTCTATAACAGCCTCGTTGCGAGCGAT
The DNA here is from genome assembly GCA_013146195.2 of Codonopsis lanceolata. NCBI lineage: Eukaryota > Viridiplantae > Streptophyta > Magnoliopsida > Asterales > Campanulaceae > Codonopsis > Codonopsis lanceolata. The sequence continues at coordinate 100,901,864 of CM028380.1, read as the reverse complement.
CTCGGACAAGCACGAACTCAGCAACACTTCAACGGGAAGGACCTGGACGGCTCGGATCTAAAGCAGTAAAAGAGAGGGGGTAAGTCATAAAGACTTTGTAAGCTAACAATTATACATGTCATGACATATGCAACATACATAAAAAGATATCATAGCTAATATCAAGGCATTCAAGGATAAACACTTATAAGCATTTAATTCACATAACCAGTATTACAAGTTGATTTCACATAAGTGCTATAAAGTAAATCACATAGTATGATCAGTGCCCCGTTTTTTAACCGGTCCCCTACTACTGAGAAGCGGGTGGTTCCAAAACCTTTCTAGCGCGTGTTGAATACGCCTGACCTCAAATGTAGACTCAAAATATGAACAACAGAGTCGTCATCTTTATTTTAAAGATAAACAAAGAAAACCCAAAAACACAAGATTTGCAAAAGGGTTCAGAGGCTAAGTTAGGAGTTGGGAAGGGGTTAGGTATGCAACTTGCCCTTTTGGACTCAAAATTGGTTTTTCGGCTAAATATGCTCTTTTATAAAATTAACAATTTAAATAAATAAATAAATAAATATATATATATATATATGCATACATTATGAAAGACATACAAACTTATAGCAGCCTCATTTTAGAGTTGCAAATATATTTTATAAAAATTGGCCATAATAACGGCTTATTTTAGTGCTATTTGTTATAGAATTTTGGGCAGCATAACCGCTTATTTCGTGATATATTACTATTTTAAATAGCACTTTTTAAGATAAAATAAATAAAAAAATTAAGGTACCTACCTCTTGAAGCGTGGGGGTGTTATCCCGTACCAAACTTTTGGTAGGCTTTATGGTGTGCTCGCTCTGTCCATCAGGGAGAAGAAGTCTTTTTACTTTGCTTTTACGGGGTTTCGGGCAGTGTGATTGCGCATTTTTGTTCTTTCTTTGCGTGCTTCTTTGAGTGAAATCGGGCGAGCAAGCTGCTTCTGGATTTGACGTCTGGATTCGGACAGGGCAACTGTTCTTTTGAACTGATAAAATATGGCAAAAACCTAGTTAGGTAGCTATGGTTCACTTTGACCGAGAGTTTTAGTGTTTAGGGAAGGATTTGGCAGCCTAGCGTAGCTTCAGGGTTGGATGGGAAATAACCTCGACGGTCTCTCTCCGTAAATTGAGAGTGTTTTCACAAACTGTGAACTGTGAACTGTGTGTTGAAAGAGTAGAACTAAAAGGTAACTGAGAGAGTTTTCACAATGCAACCAGGGGAAATTTGGGAGCAGCCATGGGGCTTTGGGGACACGGCACCCAAATAGGTTTAGGGTTGCGCAATCTTTTTTCCTTTTCTATTTTTGGCACTTTGGCCCCCTTCAATTCACTACTTGTTCATTCTTCTTTTCTTTTGTATTTTAAACCCTATAACGTGACATCTATTAGTCCTTTTAACAGGTCTTGATATTTTATGGCATGTCATAAAATATGGGTACGAAATTGGGGTGTCTATACATAGAAAGAGGATATGTCATAGAACCGGTGTCGCTACGTAGCTCTTGCAATACACAACGTTATTTTGTTTCGTGACTACGATGTCGTGTGAGTTATATCGATGTACTGAGGTCACCCCTCAGCCAATATAGCATAATCTAAAACGCTCTTATGGTTACGACAAAGGGCTACTTCACCACTAGGGCCAACAGTGGAGGGTGTGTGATAAAATCCGGTACGACGACCCATCACTATCACGAATCCCATAATTCTTGACGACCATGAATCGTCTCACCATCGACTTGACCAAGTATGCCAACTGGACTCGAATGCAATGCCAAGTAGATGTTCACTTAACACTTAGTCAAATAGAGAACAAGTTCGATAAGAGTGAACTTGTTCATAACAAGTAGGTATTTACTCATCAGGGAATCAAATAGGTATTGAGCTCGACAAGAGCGAACTCATCATGTCAAATAAATATAGTACTCTATGGCATATATATTTCAAACATGAATGTCAATCCAACTAAATAATCTCGAAACCAGTATTCTAGTTAAACGAATTACAAACATCGTAGGGATTGACCGTTGAGCCAGTATTGTTCAATAGCTCACTAATATTGACTCCGTTGAGTCATTTCTATAATTTCAACATTATAGAGATTAAATGCTATATGCATTCCAATACTCTTTTCTATGTTCTCCATTCAATTAGAACCCATTAACCAAGCCATTAATGACTTTAGCCTATCAATAATCCAATTCTATAGTTTGAAACCCTAGCATAGTCAGTTCTTTTAAACATACAATTGCATTGAAATCATTCACAAGAGTTGTTCCTAAGAACATTTAGAACAACATTCATGCTTTACTCAAACCAAAATTAATAACTTAACAAGGCAGCCCCATAATTTCCAGATTTTCATCTTGTTGAGTTGAAAGTTTCTAGTTTACTAAAAGTCTTCATATGCAAGTTTAGAACAACTATAATGAAGGAATCATGTCATTTTATTGAACATACAAAAGCTGGGAATTGAGAGCTTACCTTAAGCCTATGATTAATGGATTGAAGCGCAAACAAATAAAGGATAAATGTAAATGAGGGTTAGAACTTCAAAAGGTCGGTCTCGGATCATTGATCGGGTTACCGGAACTCAGGCAAATGATCACACAAGTAGGGAGGCTTCAAAAACTCTCTAATGAGTTCTAAGTCCAGAAAATCTAAGGTAGAAGACAATGGACGCTGTCAAGGGAGTTTTAGACAAACTATGAGCAAAAAAACCATAATCCAAGTGAAGGAGGGTTTATTAGGCTTCTAATTGGTCAATAAATGAGAGTCTTTTATTAACTATCAATCCAAGGGCTAGCAAAGGTGTGACTTGAGTCGACAAGGGTGTGCTAGGCTAAAAAGGTCGGGTATGGGTCAAGGGCAAAGGAGACATCAACCAAAACAAGAAAAAATTCTCGTAGACACAAACTAGGCAATACGATCGCGCCAAAACAGGCCATGCAAGCGCATGGCTCTGTTCCTCTATTCTGTCCATTTTGTTGTGCTCCCAACACTGTCACGCGAGCCACTGAACTGAAAATGATGCGAGCGCACCGTATAGAAGGAAAACTAGATCTAAACATTGTCTAAAAGGTTGCAAACTCATGGACAAACATTCTAAGGTATTACCCAACTCATAACAAGTCGGAAACACTCCCGAACAACATCTGAAACAAGTGTAAACAAGGATCGAAACACGCGATGAATGCCAAACGAATCAAACACGATTCAAGCACAAAACAAACTAAGATGAAATAAACTTGAACAAGGATTGTTTAAACATAATAGGGACTAGTATTCCTGTTCTAGAATTCAAACCCAATGAAGAACAAGTAGCGAGACAAGTCACGAAGGTAAAGGAATGTATTGTTGCATCCTAAGATCCCAATTAATCAATTACAAGCAAGAAGGGTTTCAACTTAAATTTAAACACCTTAAGAACAAAGTAAGAGCGAAGAACCATGAACCAAAGAGATACTAAGACTCTTAGTTAAGCGTCGATGCTAAGGCAATACTCGAAGCAACCAGATAAGAACATGTTAAGCATGGAATACTTTACAAAGCAACTAAGACTCAAATCAATCTAAGGCAAGCATGTTAAGCATATTCTTAGTATATTGAACATATGTTGCACTCTCTAACGTAATAAACATATACATATATATGGTGTACAACACAGGTAAGGGTTCGGGTCTTCACACTAAACCAAGCTTCCAGAAGGTCCCTGGACTGCCACCGTACGTAGATGTCGCCGATCCTAAGAATCTTCCCAAACGTCATCACATTTTGTTTCTCTATCTCTTATTTTGATTCCTTTGTTCAAACCCACAACAATATATCTATACTTTTTCTCGCCACACTACAATCATCTAACGGGAATAGTCGTGCCAAAATTATCTAGGTGTGATGGTTTGATGTTACTTGACTTATCCGTCATTGAATTCACATGTGAAATATCAATGAGTTTCAAAAAATTTAAGAACTTCACACTTCTTAATTTGCTATTCTAATTGGGTTTTGTTTTATTGCAATGAGATGGAATTGAATTTAGAGGAAGAAGGCCTTGTAATCTTTTTCCAAATCCTAAGGGCTTAGTTGCAAATTATGATGTAACTTAGTTGTGAGAAATATCATTTTAGACCTTAACTAAATGCACGTGTGAGACACATGGGCAACTTAATGCCATTTCACTAACGAAATCCATCTAAAGGATTGACGGCGTGACAATTTAATTATCAAAGGGTGAAAATATTAAAAAAAAATCACTTCCGTTCACATCATGCATCGCGAGGCACATATGAGTACATAATAAAATGGATCATCCTGTGGGTTTTGGTTTTTCAATTATATTCCTCTTCTATATTATTCAATTGAGTAATATTGGCAATTGATTGCATTGAGCAATTGGATATTATAAATATTATTCTTTCTATTTTAGGTATATTATTTTGGATGTTTTACATAAACATGTAACTTTTAAAAATTATTTCTACAATTTCCATATCCTTTCATCTTTACCCTAGCCTCCATTTGTGTTGTAAACATTTTGATTATGATTAAGCATTTTTGTAATTATGACAAACTTTAGACATTAATACATATTTAAATTATTAGAACTTTCAAACGTGCGAGGACTATTGTTGGAGTATGCTTGTTGATGAGTAACTTATCTTCTTACATATTATGAATATTTTTATTTGCTTATTTTCATTACCGTGTGTCATAACAAGTGGCTAAAAGGTCTGTGTATCGATTAGTGTGACAACTTGTTTGACATCACATAGGTCTTAGAGTAGGTATGTCCTGATCTAATCCTACCTTCTTAATGACGATCAACAAACTAGCAATTCATATACACCAGCACCAGCAAACATGCTAGAGCTTGAAAATTCTTCAGAAGACTCGTCACTAGCAGACTTGTCATGAGCGCTAAAGAATATCTTGAAGACTCGCCACCAACAGACACGCTATGGTTTGATTGTTTATGCCAGCATCCAGCAGTCCTCTCTTGCAGAAGTCTCACTCCTTTGGACTGAACATCTCACCAGCAGACTTAGCTCTGCACGTCCTACTAAGAGACAAGACTGCATGAGATCAAGAAGAGACAAAAATGTTCAAGCCTCAAAAAGTCACTCAGATCTTTATGAAGCCTGACATCTGTGATACTGCATGATCTTCTCTCTCTACACGTGGTTTGGAAAGTCAAAAGAATCTACTTTATTGGACAGACCACCTGACAGTGCATTATGATTCAGACTCACTTTTCAGAGACTTATCAATACAGTCTGACGGGCAACAATTCAAGGATCTACAGAAAAAATCTTTTATCCAACAGTCAAAGATATGATGAACAAGATATTTATCCAACAGTCTTCAACGACAAATCTATTTCAACGGATAGAAAATCTATCATCATCTCTCAATGATCTAAAAGATCCCTGTCTATAAAAGTAATCCTCCTTCTCCTTCAATGCATACACGATACAAGTGTGCAGACGCAAATACTCTATTGAGATTGAAGAACAATCCGCAACAAGACTCTGTTCGACAATGCTGTGAGATCTACAACGAGATCATCATCAAACAACGATTTTCAGATCTCCACAGACGGTTGCAGTGAAAGAAGCCATACCTTAGCAAAACACTCTTAGTGGATTGTTAAGAAGAAAATGATTGGAGAAGATGGAGAGATCAGAAATTTCTAAAGACAGAGATCGTGTCTTGGTCAAGAACCCAGTTCTTGATTTGAGTTCTTCAACCTTGTTTGAAGATCTCAGATCGATTTGAAGATAGATTTTCAGATCATGCCTAAGGAAGATGAAGAGTTGTCTGTAAATATTGCATTCATATCTTCAGATTTTTATTCCTATACAAATGTTGGTGATTGTGCAATAATCGATCATCATAGGAAGTCGAGTGCTCTGCACTTAGTTGTTCAAATATCTTTTATCTGAACAATCCAAAAAAATTGTCTTCTCATATATGTTCTTCATTTTCGTCTCCTACTGCTCTCCTTACTTAAGAAATTCGTCTATGAATAATTAAGTAAGGATTAAGGTTTGGAACGACAATGACATAAATTTTACATAGAGAGTCTAGGTTGATGTATTCTGTAAATTTATCTTGGAATAAATTTCAGATGTTCTTTCACAATGTTTATCTTTCAATATTCAGCCTTAACTCCTCTATGAGCTTTTATAAACTGATTGATCTTTTGAAAAACTATTATCTCATGACTTCCTAAACCTGTATTTTGGAAGAAGGATTAAGTGTGCTATTGTTCTGAACATATATTCGTGTACAGCCACTTAAAACTTCCTCACTAAATCCAAGCCTTACAATTTCCGCTGCTTAAACTCTTTAAAACAGGCTTTCGATTTACCAGCAATTCGTCAGCAGAGTTCATAACTCTGCTAAGAGTAAGTCTATTGTTCTTTGTTACCAGTAGACATGCTCGTTATGCCAACTGCCCATGCCTTTAAAACCTGCACTTTATGAATACTAAAAGAGAAGTTTTGAATAGGCATCATATGATATTCAACCTCCCTCTAGTCTATTTGAGCATCAATGTGGACCAACAACTCTTTTAGTGGAACAAATGGAGTATTATTTTAATCTTTTGAGTGTTAGAGATTATTATTTCTACATATTGTTGTTATCATCGTTCTAATTTATTTAATAGATGATTTTATATTACTAACATACAATATTATTGATTTATTAGATCCACATTATTGAAAATTACAGCTTTACATGTTGTATTAGAGTTGTATTATCGTATATACAAATTAGAGACTCGCATTTAAGAACTTGATGATTTTTCAATATAAAATTAGTAATTATTAGTTAATGAACATTAAGTACACAGGATCATAAATTGCTTGCTATTGCAATTAATTTAAAAAATCACTAAAGTATGTTTTCATGATTTAATAACTTGATTTTGTAATTATATACTTTCTTTCTCCGTCTTTCTCCAATATGTTTCTCTTAGTCATTCAAAACTTAGGAGCTCAAAATTAAGCCACAAAATCACTAACAAAGACATGACCAAAAGTCAATTAAATATCAATAATTATTTCCTGTTAGGTGCCAAATTTGAAGAGTTTGGGCCACTCTATAAAGGGATGTACCATCCATAAAGTGGACCACTAATTAATTTGGATAAGTTGACGAAGGTCAAGTTAATATTTTGCCTATGTCTTATGTAGAAGTTAAATCTTGACAGTTCAAAGAAGATATAAACAAGCAGGGTCCGCAAACGGCTAAAGCTACTAAAGCTAGGGCTTTAGGTCTAAAAAATATTACTAATTATTTTCATAATTTTTGTATAGTATTAAGAGTAACTCTTAGTTTTTTCACTCACTCATTAATAGTCATTATTTGAAATCGTAACTAGTGTTGGTTGCTTGGGTGGTTATAGTGATGAACTGATGATGGAGGTTGTGGTGGTTGCGGAGGCAGTTGTGGTGGTGGTTGTGGAGGTTGATGGTTATGTGGTGGTACAAGTGTATGATGTTTTGCTTGCAGTTTGAGGTTGTCTCAGGTATGTTCCGAATTAAATTTTGGTGAAGTATAGAAGTTTTTTGGGGGAGAAATTCAGGCAAGTCCCTTCTGAAATATTTTCAACCGCTTTACACGCCAATATTTGTTCGAACCGAAAAAAAATCACTTTCATTAACGTCATGCATTGCTAAGCACATATGCGTACATCATAATATGGATCATCCCGTGGGTTTTGATTTTGTTTATTCAATTGTATTCCTCTTCTATATTATTCAATTGAGTAATTGGATATTGTAAATATTATTCTCTCTATTTTAGGTATATTATTTTTGGATGTTTTACATAAACATTCGACTTTTAGAAATTATTTAAACAATTACCATATCCTTTAATCTTTACCCTAGCTTCCATTTGTATTGTAAACATTTTGATTATGATTAAGTATTTTTATAATTATGACAAACTTTAGACATTAATACATATTTAATTAAATTATTAAAACTTTCAAACATACGCAAACTCTTTTTGTGGAACAAATGAAGTATTATTTTAATCTTTTGAGTGTTAAAGATTATTATTTGTACTACTCCCGTCTTACTGGACACATACTCTTAGAGTTGTATTATCGAATATAAAAATTAGACTCACATTCAAGAACTCATTGATTTTTCAGTATCAAATTAGTAATTATTAGTTAATGAACATTAAGTGCTTGTTTGTTGGAGCTTATTTGGAGTGACTTTTGGCTTTTGGCTTTAGAAAATTCATATTTAAAGTGTTTGTTTCAGCTTATAAGCCAAAAGCCAATAAGTAAGGTACAACACCCTTTATGCATTGAAAAGCCAAAAAACCAAAATTTTAAGCTTTTTTGGTTTTTTTTTAAACATGAAGACAACTATTTATTAATAAATATTTGATTGTCTTCATTTCATCCTTTTATGAAATATACATAAAAATATGAATACTAATTTTCAAGTTTTTTTTAACAAATAATTATAACTACTCATAAGCAGCTTTTCAACAGCTGTAACAAACAGTCTATCATGCAATCAGTCAAAAGTTATTCAGCTACCAGCTTAAGCTATCAACCATAAGTCATAAGCCATCAGCCACAACAAACGAGCCCTACACATGATCATAAATTGCTTGCTATTGTAATTAATTTAAAAAATCACTAAAATATGTTTTCATGATTTAATAACTTGATTTTGTAATTATTAGTTAATGAACATTAAGTACGCAAGAATTTATACTTTCTTTCTCCGTATTTCTTCAATATGTTTTCTTTTAGCCATTCAAAATTTATATGCTCAAAATTAAACCACTAAATGACCAAAAGTCAATTGAAGATCGATAATTATTTTATGTTAGAGCTAGGTGCCAAAATTGAAGATTTTGGACCGCTATTAAGGGATGTATCATCCATAAAGTGGACCACTCATTAACTTGCATAAGTTGACGAACGTCAAGTTAATATTTTGTCCATGTCTTATCTAAAAGTTAAATCTTGACAATTTAAAGAAGATATAAACAAGGAATAATTGGGGGTCGGTACTCTTTTGGAAATTATAATTGCTTCACTACCCTATTTTTTTAGTCAACCACATAAGTCAATTTTCATTATTTTCTTCCCAAAATGTCCCTCCTCCTCCAGTCCTCTTCTACTCCTTGCATGTAGCGTGATCATTATATTGTATATGTCATTTCGCGCACAATAAATATTTACAATAATTCTTCTTATTCTTCATCTAGAAAAAAAACTTGATAACAATGCTCAATAGAGCCCATCTGACATGATTTCTTATTTCTAAACCAGGCATAATATAACATTAAGTACTGCACATTTTCTTATATTGAGTGGGTTACCTTTGTTTAGGTGATTGATAAACAAAAACCATGTATTGAAATCAACGAAAGAAATCAATGAATACAGAACGACACTAAGGGAGGATATGAACAACGACACCGATGTTAACGATGAGAGTACCTTCCATGAGAATTACAGTTTTGAAGAAGAAGAGCACCTTACGATGCCTAAATTGCAGGCGTCATTGCAACTTACGAGTCCATTTTCATTATTTAGGAACTTACGACGCTCAATTTTCTTCACTATACCGCTTGCGATGCCTAATTTTCTGTATCGTACTGTTTGAAATACCCAAATTTTCTACATCGTTAGGGAGGTGGGTTTGTCATTTTTTTTATTGAGGAATGAGTCCATTGTTGGGTTTTGATGGAAATAAATGAAAAACAACTTTGATATTGAATTAAAATAGACGAAAATGAAAAAGTGATTATTGTGTACCATTCAAAGTGAGGAGATGAGAGAAAGAATTGAAGAATTCAATGAGATGAGAGAATGAATTAAATGACATGAGAGAGAGTTAAATAGGAAATGATGGGTTTGGGGGTAGAGCTGTCAAAATGGGTTGGGCCCGCTGGGTTAGCCCGCCCCGCCGCCTAAAAGAGGTGGGTTGGGTTGGTATTTCTTAGGCCCGCCACATTTTTGGGCTGGCCAGCCCCGGCCCGCCAAATGGTGGGTTGAAGTGGGTTGTGGGTTGGCTCGCCTAGAGGTGCCAAAAAGGCTTGGGCCCATTGGGCTAGCCCGCCCAACCACCTAAAAAAGGTAGATTGGGTAGGTATTTCTTAGGCCCGCCCCGCCCCACCAAATGGTGGGTTGGAGTGGGTTGTCGGTTGGCTCGCCCCGCCAACCCATTTTGACAGCTCTATTTGGGGGATTCAAATTAAGGTGACGATGGGGAGTGATAAGGGGTAGGGGAGTATTAATGAGGAGATGAGAGAGAAATGTACAGAGATACAGAGACATTAATGAGGAGAGAGAAACTGTACATTTCTAACATTTAAATTACATTTTGAATTACGTAAAGACAAACGATGTCCACATTTTGAGCGACGTCTAAATTTTGAGCGACACCCAAATGTTTTCCTTGCGATGCCCAAATTTTGGGCAGTGACTTTTGTATTGCGATGCCCAAAAATTTTAGCAACGCCCAATTTTTTACTTACGATGCCCAAAATTTTGAGTGACCCCAATTTTTTTCCTTGCGACACCCAAATTTGGGTAGTGACTTTTGCATAGCGACACCCAAAATTTTGAGCGACGTACGCACAAATTTGAAATTTGGCTTTCTCCGTGCGCATTTCCTTCATTAAAGGTATCTTCATCATTTTTCCTCCAAAAGTGTACTTTAACAGTTTAAAACAAATATAAGGGACTGTTCTGGTTATAATTTCATCACATGGGATCGGCCCGATTATTACCCTACAAACAAGCAGGGTTAGCCCACAGCTAAAGCTACTAAAGCTAGGGCATTAGGCCTAAAAAAACATTACTCGTACTACTTATTTTTATAATTTTTTAAAAAAATATTAAGAGTAACTTAGTTTTTCCTACTCACTTATTAATAGTCATTATTATAATAAGTTAATAACATTAGAATTTTTAATATTCCTATCTCTCCTCCATCATCATCATCTTTAGGGCCAACGTCTATATTCTTCCATCTCACGTCACGTCACTTGAATAGAAGTCTACAACGACAACCTCAAGTCTTTTCCTATGTGACTTATACCAACCTCATAATCTCCATCCAATAATCGATTAAAAAAAACCTCACTCTAGAGTTTGCTTTAGACCTCCATAAGAGTCTCCATGCAAACATATAAACTACAAACTTTTTAAAAAATATATCAAATAAGACCCTTTAATTTTTTGACGAAGAGAATATTTTTTTTTAAATATTTCTCTAATGGTAAATCATTTCATACTTTGACTTTTAAATTGTTACGCCGTCAGTCCTTTTGATATATGTTGTTAGTCAAATGTCGTTAAATTGCCCATGTGTCTCGTACGTGCATTTGGTTAAGGTCTAAAATGATTTTTTTCACAACTAAGTTATATGACAATTTACCATCGAGCCCCTAGAGTTTAGAAAAATCCCCCAAATTCATTTCTATCCCATTGAAATAAAAAAAATCAAAACAGTTCTTGAGCTTCTTTAGCATGCATGAGATTTTCAGCTTCAACTATCGAATTGAAGTCTTATTTTTCTCAACATTCTTAACTGTCCGGAATTGAGTTTTTTTTTTTGTTAGACAGAGGGATACTAACATAACAATTAGTTGAACTCTCCAGCTAGCTAAGTAAAATGGCAGTAGCAGTCGAAGCTTTTGTCAATCATCTTTCTTGGGAATCCTGAATCGTCCGACGTAAATTGTCTCGCTCAATTCTACCAAGATGTCTCTCTTTCTCTATCTCTTTCCAGTCATCTCCTTTTTTATATTTGGTGTTTAAATTTCTCTTTAAACTTTAATCTTCCTTTGATAATTGTTGGGTTGGGTGTTTGGTTTTGTGTAGGATGTTAGGTATTTGGGTTTGAATAGGCAGAGAACGCTATATTTGAATTCAACATTATATGGTTGAAACTGTCCCCCTCTTTCTAACTCCACCTCATTGAACGGGACCCTAACTGTGACGACCCGACCCCGACCTTGAAGAGGAATCACGAGTTAAGTTGTCCATATAAGGACTACAATTCATGCAAGGACTCAATTATTAAAACAGACGTGATGCAACATCATAGACGTAACACGACTCGACACCAAAAGGCCAAAAATTTAAAAACTTTTAAACCTAATAAAACAGTAAAAACAACTAAACCAAATCATCAGCGACTTTACAACCAGAACCCAACAACTAAATAGTTCATGCTATAATACCTCGACGGCTAAAACATGTCGGAGAAACAACGAAAGTAAATAAGAGCTAATAGAATACTTAGCGGAAGACTTGAAGTAATGAGCCAACTATAAAACTGTACAAGGCTCAGCGTACAAGCGTCGGCACTCAAAATAGAATACAAGTACTTCAAGCTATAACCATAATAAGAACACGTTCATATTCCTAAGCAAAGTCTACATGACTTGTTATACGAAATGTCCTTTCCAAAAGAGAACAAAAGAAGGACATCTCTATAACAACCTTGTTGCGAGCGATCTCGAACAAGCACGAACTCAGCAACTCTTCAACGGGAAGGACATGGATGGCTCGGATCTAAAGCAGTAAAAAGGAGGGGGTAAGTCATAAAGACTTTTTAAGCTAACAATTATGCATGTCATGACATATACAACATACATAAAAAGATATCATAGCTAATATCAAGGCATTCAAGGATAAACACTTTATAAGCATTTAATTCACATAACCTGTATAGCAAGTTGATTTCTGTTGATTCTTATGTTAAATTTATATATGATCAGTACATTACATCAGTTTTATACTTCAGTGGCTAATCGGTCTGCGTATCGATTAGCGTGGCAACTGTGTATAGAACTTTGCCTTGTATAGTTTTTATAGGACTTTTTCAGGATCAGCGGAAGACCCCTTCTCAGCTTCACCGGAAGACCTGCTCAAAGCTTAAGATCGGTAGACCTCGTGTCCAGCTGATCTGCTTCTACGTGTCCTCTTCAGAAGAAAGCTAGCTGGATTAATTCAAACTTATTTCCATATATTATTTGAATTAATCCAAGTCATTCCCTGACATGTCAAGCCGCCGAAAGCAACTTTCCGAAAAGTAGGAAGACCTTTTCGTCTGAATGAAAAGCAAAGCTGCATCCCCTACTTTCGCTTCATCTCTCGATCGACGCCAAATCGCCCACCTTTTGAAGATCTCGAAATGATTATCTGCTCTAGATATACGTGAAGACGAAAAACCTTGATCGACCCCTTGACCCCATGCATTTAATGCATTTATGAATAGAGTTGTTGAAGTCTTCGTCCTTCCAACGGATTCTTTTGAAATGCACTGCTTTAAATACGCCATTGAAGCTGGAACAAATAGACAAATGCATGAATCGATCGAACACTTAAAGAATTGCTCTGAATCTTCACAACTCCAAGTCTTTCAGCTCAGTGCATTCAATAGATCCTTAACAGATCTAGAAGTCCTCGTCAACAACAAGAAGCTGCTCTTCAAACATTTATTGTTTTATTCTTCTCGTTGTTAACTTCCATTAACTATACTTCTGCACGAATTAAATATCTTGTTTTTACAGATATTTAATTCCATAGACCCAAACACAAGTCAATATTTTGTACACGATCCATTAGGGATATTCTTGGTAATTGATCTAAGTGGAAAACATAGTGCACAATTTAAATCCAAGGTTGACTGCCTTGGTGGTGGACGTATCACTCATTATAGTGTGAACCATCCCAAAATACTTGTGTTATTTCCTACTGTCTGTCTATTTATTTGAACTGCTTAGTTTCATTGTTTATATTATCCATTTCAGCAGAACTTAAGTAATCTGTAAAAGGTCTACCGGTAGTCCTTATCGGCAGACCTGGAACAATTCTCTTGAAGGTCTTCCGCTACTTGATTCTTTTCATAGATTGCAAGTAACTTTCAAGGAACTTACTCAAAAGTTTTAAAGTGTTAATAAGCTATTCAACCCCCCCCCCCTTCTAGCTTATTATTGTGCTCATTGGGACCCACAATTGGTATCAGAGCCTTACTCTTCGAAAACAAGTTTTTCCAAGATTAAACTCTTGAGAGATACGACATAATGGCACAAACACACTATATGCTGCCTACATCTAATGCTAACCACGTCCCAATATTGGACGAAGGTCATTTTGATGTATGGAAGGATAAAGTAATGAGATTCATGAACTCTATTGACAACGGGTTATGGAAATGTGTCAGCTGCAGTCAACATGTACCAATGAAGGCAAATCTTCTAGCCTCCATCGGGAACCCTACGAAGTTCCAAAAGAAGAATCGAATGGACAGAGGGGCGATAGAAAGTTGGTTGAACTTGACAAAGCAATCAACATAATCACCGACTCTCTAGACACAAGCACATACCACAAGTGATTCGATGTACAAGCGAAAAGAGATGTGGGAAGCTCTTGTAGAATACTTGGAAGGAGACCAAGACACAAGAGACAACAGAAAATATACATACATCCAGCCAGTTTGATTCTTTCAAAAGGATCCTAAGGAAACCTTGAGACAAGCATACGATCGATTCGGTGAGGTAATAAATAGTTGCTTTTCTCTTGGTAAACGTATGACAAAAAGGAAATGAATATGAGGTTTCTAGGCTCTCTAGGTAGCTTATGGCATGTGAAGACCACGGCTATGAAAGAATCTAAGAACTTAAGCGAGATGACTCTTCGTAGTCTCTACGCAAGTTTAAAGGTTTATGAACTTGAGGTTAATCAAGCTCTAGAGCAAGACAAACATTGTAACGTGTCTTTGCCGACCATGGTCCAAGAAGAAATCATTGTTGAAAACAAACCTTCTACTTCTTCTAGTGAAAATGATTTTTATCCGATGAACAATTTGCTATGTTTGTTAAACGTTTTCAAAAATTTGCAAAATATGGAAGAAAGAACACTCACCAACAACCTTTCAGGAAGTTTGGTGAAAGCTCATCTAAGGAAGAGCTTGTGTGTTATAACTATAGAAAACCTGGTCACTTTGCCTCAAAATGTCCTAAGCCAAAATTTGAAGCATACCGAAAACCCATTTTTAGAAAACTTCAAAAACAAAAGGGTATGTTGGCTGAAGACATAGAAGACAAACAAAGTTGCTTCATGGTTTGAGGACCGATTCGTAAGAGGAGGAAGAGGATTGTGAGCAAGCTAACATATGCTTAATAGCTCATGATTCATGTCCTACCTATGACTCGAAAATGAAGTTGTAGTTTCACCAAGTCCTTTGGACAAAAATGAAACCAACGGTGATAGTTTCAAGAAGGAAGAACTTCTCAAGGATAATCGTGGATATGCTTGAAGAATTTAATTCCTTTAGAGTAGCCTATGTTAAACCGGCCAAGAGCGTGAGAAACTTACAAGCGAGAAATCTTTGATGGCGGTGAGATTCAAACTCTCAATAGTCCAACAAGAGAGTATCAAATCGAAGGAAGAAAACAAATTTCTTCTTGACAAAATTGACCGTGACCGAGCACATCAAAGGACTTGACCTAGAGAAAATTGCCTTGCAAAAGACAATTGATTTCTGGAATAGCTCCAAGGATGCATTTGAAGAAATCCTTACAAGCCAAAAATCTAGCAATGATAAAACAGGCATAGGATATTCGAATGTGTCTCTTCCGACAATCTCTTCAGTCAAAGAGAAAGGTGAATCCTCCGAAACTACTAATGATATATCTTTCTCTAAACAGACATTTGGAAATATAGGAAACAAGGCCTTGGTTATTCAAGTGTTCCTTACGTTTACCCTAAAGCTCGAGAAAGGAAAAGCCAAAATGAATGATTCAAATGAGAAACGAGAAGGTAACTGTAGAGAAAGTGAAGTCTACTACTATGCCAAGGCAAAGTCTGGCCGACAGTAGACCTACTAAATCTCTAGGTAACTATCAAGTTTGTCTATGAAACGAGCAAAGCTTTACTTGAAGGTAAACTTAAAGGTATTCTACCGAATCCTCCTAAAAGGTTTTCAACGAGAAAAGCTAAAGCTAAGTCTGTTGGTAACCTACCTAGGAAGATTCGAAAGAAACCAATTAAGTCTACCAGTCAACAAGCAAAGCCGAACCAAAATGGATGTCAAGAAAAGGAATAATCATAAGGACTCTTCGGTTGAAGACTCTAACAGTTCTCTATGGACTTTCCATTTATGTCATTCTTGCCATTGCTTAGGCCATCGGGCACCGAGATGCTGCTAAGGTTCACCCAGAATCGAGAGACCTAGTTCTCTCAAGGTCAAGCGGTATGGGTTGCAAAAGGTTGCTAATCCTTAGGACCCAAATAAAGGGTACCTTGTTTTGCTTTAACTCTTTTTCGGGGAATGCTTCATGGCTATAGAATCGAGAAAACAAAGACATCGGTACCTAGGCAGTGGTACATTCAAGACACATGATTGGGAGCAGAAGTCTTCTTCTGAATATAGGCTGAAGCAAAAGGACCACGGTTATTTCGGAGACAATGCAAGAGGAAAGACAATTGGATATGGCTCAATTACTAGAGGAAGTCTCTCCATCAACAAAGTTTCTCTAGTAAGTGGTTTAAAGCACAATCTTGAGCATATCACAGTGCGACAAAGGACTTCTATGCCAATTCAATTCAAACCGGTGCCTCATCAAAACGGTGAATCATGCTCTACAATCTTGACCGGCAATAGGCAAGGGAAAGCGTCTATGTCGTGGACTTAAATCTTCTAGGAGATTCTCAAACCCGTGTCTAGTAGCCAACAATGTTCGCGACAACGGTGGCTATGGCACAAGCGTCTCGATCACCTCAACTTCAAGCACCTCCTCTCCAGCTCTCCAAAATGGGCTTGTCAAAGTCTACCTACGGTGTGCTGCCGAGTCATGACGAAGTTGTAAAGCTTGTCAACTAGGAAAACTTTCCAAGTCTTCCTTGAAAAGAAATGTCTGTATTGTCAACAAAGCAGACCTCTTCAACTGCATATGGATCTCTTTGGACCTATTACAACGGCCCGTATTTCGGAGACAAGTACACACTTGTAGTAGTTGATGACTACTCTAGATTCACTTGGATTGAAACTATGACATCTAAAGATGAAAGCGTATGATCTAGTCAGCACTTTTTAGAAGACTTCAAACTCAAAAGCTTGAAGACATTTGTGACATAAGATCGGACATGACTTGAATTCAAAAACAATGGTGTAGAAAAATCTGCGATGACCATGGGATCGGCCACAACTTCTTCTCTGCCGCGGTACTCCTCAACAAAATGGTGTAGGTGAGCGGAAGAAACAGACAACGATTGAGCGGCTAGAACAATCTTTGAGAAGCTAAACTTCAGAAGTATTTACAGGCGGAGAGCGATCAATCTTGCTTGCTTTACCGAATAGATCACGGTAAACAAGTTTCATAATAAAACTCCATATGAAATATGGAGAGGAAGATCCCAAACATTGGATTTCTTAAAATCTTAATTCGGTGTAAATGTTTTATTCTTTATAATGGAAAAGAGTATAGAGGAAAATTTGATGCAAAATCAGACGAAGGAATTTTTAGGGTATTCCAAACATTCAAAAGCATTTCGCATTTTCGGTAAATCTAACTTAAAAATCTTAGAATACGTGCATGTTTCTTTTGATGAATATGACTTGTTAGAGCCTAGAATGGCTCGAGCGTTGCTAATGATTCGATAATGATGAGGCAGTAAAATACATCATCTACTTCTCTCCTTATCGAAAGCGGCAATGAACCCTTGAATACGATAACTCTTCACGTAGATGAGACCTCTACGATACAGATAACAACTCATCTGGTGACCACTGAACCCATCTCTTACATTTTACCCCAAGCACCTTTACGGATCTCTCATCCTTCTTGTTCACGAGAAAATGAAAGTTTTGAAGACTCTATTTCTTGAACCCAGTTTTGGTGAATCTCCTTCTCAACCAACTCCAGAATTCTTAAGGGAAGAATCCACAAGTGATCTTCCTCCAAGCTGTTATTGAAGCAAGAGATCATCCATTTCTCAAATCATTGGTGATCTCAACTCGGAGTCGTGCGAGAAATAAGGTTCGAGAAGAAACTTTGTTTGCTTATGCATTTGTATCGAACTTCGAACCAAAGAAGATTGATGAAGCCATCGAAGATCATAAGCGGATTGAAGCTATGCAAGAAGTTGAACCGGTTTGAAAGATGTAAGGTGTGGAGCTTAGTTGAGCCAGGCGATCATCGGTCATCGGCACCAAGTGGGTATTCAGAAATAAAAGAGATGAAGATGGAAATGTCACGAGAAACAAAGCTAGATTGGTTGCTCGGGGCTGCAGGCGGGAAGAAGGAATTGACTTTGATGAAACTTTTGCTCTGTTGCTAGACTAGAAGCAATCGAGAATCTTTCTAGCTTATGCCTCGTTCATGGACTTCAAAGTGTATCGAGATGGATGTTAAGAGTGCCTTTACGAATGGTGATCTTCAAGCGTATCGTGGAAAGCGACCTCGAGATTTGTCATCTCGGACAAAGCTGGACCCGTCTCTGAGCTCAAGAAAGCTCTGCAAAGCAAGCTCCTAGAGCTTGGTATGAAACTATCCAAGTTCTTAATTGAACAAGGATTCGTGAGAGGAAGAATCGACACTACTTTATTCATCCTCAAGCCAAAGGCCATTCTCTTACGGTACAAATCTATGTGGGCGACATCATCTTTGGATCAACTAACCAAAGCTTATGCAAAAGATTGAGAAGGCGATGCAAAGCAAGTTCGAGATAGCATGATGGGTGAACTTACCTATTTTCTAGGGCTGCTTGAGATACAACGAGACTTGAGGCGGAATCTTCATCAGCCAAACCAAATATCGAAAAGAACTAATCAAGAAGTTTGGTCTTGATTGAGCCAAAAGTTTGAAACTCCAATGTCTGACGCCATCTTGACAAAGATGAAAAGGAAAACAAAGAGAACATGACCAAGTATCGAGGAATCATAGGTTCACTTCTTTACCTTCGCTAGTAGACGACGACATATGTTTCTTGTTTGTGTTTGTGCTAGATTTCAGGCGAGATCAAAGAGTCACATTTGCTTCTTTGCCAAGCGTATCATCGAGATATGTTTCAAAAATCTAGGCATCGGTATTCAAAATCAACAACTTCAATCTAGTTGGATACTCGGATGCAGATTATGCGACTTGCAAAGTGAGAAGAAGCACCGGTGGGACTTGTCAATTTCTTGAAGCAGACTCGTCTCATGGTCTTGCAAGAAACAAGGATCGGTGGCAAACTCAACCACGAAGCGAGAATATATTCTTTAAGCATTTGTTGCTCTCATATGGATGAAGCAACAACTAGTGGACTACAACATCAAGGCAGCGCCCAATCATGTGTGACAACACATCACTATCTCGGTCTCCAAAATCGATGATGCATTCAAAGACAAAGCACATTGATATTCGTTATCATTTTCTCAAAGATCATGTGGAAAAAGGTAACATCGATGCGGAATATGTTCCAAGCGAGCATCAATTGGCGGAACATTCTCCAAAACCACTGGATGCCACCGGTTTGCTTATTTAAGGAGAAATCTTGGTATGATTGATCCTCTTGCTTAATTTAAAAATTTTGTTAATGTTTCTTTCATACCGGTAGACCCGGTATTAGACTAATCGGAAGGCGTAAGTTCTCCTTTCCGGAAGACTAAAGGTTAGTACTCTTACTTAGTCTATTTTTGCTAAAGAGGTTTCTAAAGCAATAAAGGGGTCAGGACAAAATTTGGTACTTAAGAAAATATCTTAAGTTCCCTTTTTCAAAGCGATATTTTCTCGCCTTTAAATAGTCCTTGAACCGTCATTTGGAAACTTTGAAACCCTTTGAGCAATACTTTTCTCTCTCTCTCTCTAGTAACTACTTTGCAAATTCAAGTTCTTCTTGTTTCTTCTTCTCATCATCAACAATGGTGCGCTTCTCTCTCTACTCGTAATTTTCTTGTACTATTCATTTCATTATCAACCTAAAATCCTTTTGGAATTCAAGCGGTCATTTTCGAGTTTATCTGATGATTCGCCATTGTTTTCTTACAAACTTGAATACTAACGATCGTTTTTGTTTATTCATTGTTCATTCTTATGAAAACTTACATTATGCATTTCTCGAGTGTGGTTTCTCTAAACATTCTAGGGTTTCAAGTTTTTGCTTGAAAATTTCAATTATTTTAGAAAACTTTGAAATTCCTACTTGTTTAGATGTCTAGATGAAAAGCCTAATTTTTATTTTGTTTTTCTTTCGGGCAAGAACTTCAAAATCAAAGCGCGGCAGTGGGAAGGCTTTTGACCACGAAAATGTCATTCCTCCAAATTCAAATATCAACATTCGGGATACCCCATCTATCCGCCTCTCATGACATTATTGTCGCTTTGGACCCGAAGCTATACATTCGGGCATGTGCATTGACCTTGATCAATCAACTCTATAGTTGCCCGTCAAAGCTTGCGAGGATATGGGCGCCTCTGGGATTACGCCCCTCTTACTGCCTCAACGACAAAAACTTCTGATATCTTCTGGCGAGAAGAATTTTATCAAAGAATGGAGCTCATGAACGGAGGCGCTCTCGTGGGTGGATTGAGGCCGTCCCATCTCATCACCGCTAAATCTATTTCCACCATCATCGGCGTGCATTACGGAGGAGCTCTTTCAGCAACCATGGCGAGGCTTTACATGCTGAGGAAGCCATGAGGGAATGGAACACTCTCCGAGACGCAAGGAAGATGCTCGAAATTTGTTCCCTCTTGACGTCTATTGCGGCCACCTTTTAGACAAGGGGCTCCTATTCAAGAGTGGAGCACATGACATGTTCTTGTGGATCAACATTGACCAGTGCTGTATTTCTACACTTCGTCTCAAC